>CAJNDT010000548.1:0-185184 GCA_905221615.1 Symbiodinium sp. CCMP2592
CTCCCCCCCTACCTCCCCCTGGCCCTCCCCCTCTTCCCCCTCCTCCCCTCCCTCCCCCTCTTCCCCCTCCCTTTTTCCCCCCGCCCAGTGCCAGTGCTCCTGTCTTTCCACCCCCGGTACCAGTAGCAAGCTTGGAGCATCGTGTGTCTGAACCTCCTTTGGTGTCCAGTGCTGCTTCGTCGTCGGCCGCACCTACATCTTCAGCTGCGTCAGGTACTCCGATTAGATCCAAACCTATGCCTACCAGAAGACGTGTATCACGCCGATCGCGACGCAGTCAATCGTCTGATCTTAGCTGAGTATGCCCGATGTGACAGGATTTCACTTGTATCTGTAACGCATGCGAGTGCTGAAGTGAGGAAAGATTGTGCAGCGGACGCCAGTGCTGAGAGTACTCGTTCAGTCGTGTTGTGGTACACACCAGAACAGTGTTGCAGCACCCTGCTCAAGTCTCGTTCCATTGCGCTAATGTCGAGCAACTCAGCGTGCGATCCGTTGGCACCTCTTCAACGCTGGATTTCCTACACACAACAGGAGCTGATCACAATCAGAGGTGGATTCCGTCATTTTCGCGAAGAAGCATTGTCCGTCCAGAAGATCCAACAAGCCCAACTCGACGTGCTCACCACACAAATCAGGGACACTGAGGCTCAGGTGGCGGAAGTCATGTCCGCCACCACAGAACTGCTTCAGAAACTTCAGAAGACCAACGAAGTGGTGGGGAACTTGCTGACGGATTTGCATTCTCTTCAATCTGTGACTACTCATTGCGTTAATTCTCTTCAACTTCAAGAAACAACAGAGTTGCCCCCAACACTTCCAGCAGAAATTGAAGTCTCAGAGTGAAACGTGAGCAGTTGCAAACAAGCGTTTGTGTGCCAGTGTCATTGCAAGGGTGTTGCAAGGGATGTGCAAGGGACGTGCAAGTGACGTGCAAGGGATGTGCAAGGGATGTGCAAGTCACGTGCAAGTGATGTGCAAGCTCCTGATTAAGGTAAAAGAAACTAAAGAGTGCGCGTGTGCGGTGCTGTGCATCTTCAGGTTTCTGCATGAGCCGTCTTGAGTTGCAGCATTTGACATCCAGTGAAATTGTGTAGGTTGTCCAACATGAAGCGCAAGGCTCGTGAAGCCAATTTGCCTTGGAGTACGAGCCGCGACTACAATTTTCGGATGTGGGTTCGTGTATGCAGTCGGGCAACCGGACACGAGACTATTATTCTCCACATCCAGTTATCAATCAACGATTCCATCAACGTTGCCAAATACCTTGTCGCGATGCAGCTCTGGGAGAAGTTCGGCTGGTGGCCTAGGTTGCACACCTTCCAGCTTGTACAAAACTTTCGTCATCTTCGGTTTACAGAACCTGTCACGACTGCTCAAACCCTCGAACCAGTCGATTTCGTTGTTACGGTATAAAAAGAGCCCACCTCTGTGTCAATTCAAGAGCAGTGACGAGCAAGGGATGTGCAAACGGATTGCAAGTGATGTGCAAGCGGATTGCAAGTGATATGCAAGGGTGTGCATGAGTTTTGCTTCAAGCACTCGGAAAATTGTGTAGACCCCGAACATCATGGATTGGGCTGCTTCTGACGTGCTCGACAACATCTTGATGTACGTGTTGCCGATCAGAACCAGAATCACATTCATTACCCGTCTCGATCCAAATGATGACCCAGAAGAGGCACAACCCATAACCGACACCATGGTGGCGTACACTTTTTTACGACGTGGGATACAGGAGTTTCGACTGTCCTCTTCGGTTGAGTGGACCATGGGCTTTCAGTCTTTGCATACCACCATCCGTTTTACACAAATCAATGCCGCGGCATGCACCATGTTGAGCAGCCCGTCAAAAAGGTGGATGAGAGCTGTCGTAGACCTAGTACAGGAGCGTTTGCGAGTGAGTATTGTGTCACTGGCCAGCGTTGCGTACCAAACTGCAACTCAGTGTTGCATGTACTTCGATGCTGATGCGGAAGAAGCAGAAGTTGAATTGCACTTAGTGCATAGACTGCGCTTCCTGAGGTTTCGCAGCCCACTCTCCTAGGTTTTTTGAGCATAAGACTCTCCCATGAAATTCAGTGAACAAGCAGCAAAGGATGTGCAAGGGACGTGCAAGTGACGTGCGAGGGATGTGCAAGGGATGTGCAAGTGACGTGCAAGTGATGTGCAAGCTCCTGCAATGAGCCCGGTCGGGCTTGTGTGTGTCCAACCCTGTTTCGAAGGGAGAGAAGTAGGCAGGGGGGCAAGGGCTCCAGTGATCAGCCTTGCCCAACGAAGCCAAATCACTGGAGTGGATGCAGTGGCTGATCACCACTGTGTACCTGCTTTCGGATTAGCCAGTGGGCCCCCTGAGGCACTGGAGTAACCAACACTAGAGTGACAGCTTCACGTTTGCCACTGTCGAGTTTCCTGCATGGTTGCTGCAATCTGATCATTCAGGTGTGACTCAGAGCTGTGTTTGAGTGAGGGCTTGCTTTGAGCTGCTGACTTTTCCTGACAGTATGCACCGACAGATCAGACCTGCGACACGATGTGTCAAGTGTGTGGGTGTGTGTGTGTGTGGGGGTGTGTGTGTGTGGGTGTGTGTGTGTGTGGGTGTGTCTGCGGGTGTGTCTGCGGGTGTGTCTGCGGGTGTGTCTGCGCGTGTCTGCGCGTGTCTGCGCGTGTCTGCGCGTGTCTGCGCGGGTCTGCGCGTGTGTGTGTGTGTGTGTGTGTGTGTGTGTGTGTGTGTGTGTGTGTGTGTGTGTGTGTGTGTGTGTGTGTGTGTGTGTGTGTGTGTGTGTGTGTGTGTGTGTGTGTGTGTGTGTGTGTGTGTGTGTGTGTGTGTGTGTGTGGGTGTGTGTGTGTGTGTGTGTGTGTGTGTGTGTGTGTGTGTGGGTGTGTGGGTGTGTGTGTGTGTGTGGGTGTGTGTGTGTGTGTGTGTGTGTGTGTGTGTGTGTGTGTGTGTGTGTGTGTGTGTGTGTGTGTGCTGAGGCGGCAAGCTACTGTAACCTGGTTACATCTAGTTACGACAAGAGCTCCAGATGCGTGCATGTGTCAGAACTACTACTAACTACTACAAATGAGGAAACTGTGGTGCTGAAGTTCGAAACCCACTTCTCCAAGCAGTCTGACCTCCTTCGCATCTTGTCTTCTTCCTTTTGCGTCCTCAAACAAAACCCAAAGCGTCAGTCACTGCCAGAAATAAGATATCCAGGTCTGAGGTCAGCTCGGCAGTCGGAGGCCCTCAACTTTGAGCGTGGTGGCATCGTGGCTCAGCTCCAACTGGCGATGGCGCTACTAAACCTTCCAGGCCCTCCAGCTCTCAAGGCCCGGACAGTGCCGGCAATTCTCTCTAAATCATATTACAGTATGGGTCTGGGAGTGGTGAAACGGGGAACGACTCTACCAGGCTTTTGGCATGGACTCCCAGTGCAGGAGTCCGCCTTGAGGTCATCTGGGCACAAACCTGCAAGAGATGGGCGATCGAATAACCGAGCTTCTTGTATTCTACAGAAGTCAATGCAACAAGCCTGGAGCCGTTGCGGAGAGGACGTACTGGCCGTCTTCCTGTGACTGCGGCAGAGCTACCGGAAACCAATCCCAATTCTTCCCCTGAGATCCCCTGAGCCTCGCGGGCATGAAACCTCAAAGGTAGTCGAACCTGCGGGATAAGGAGTAACGAATAGCAGATCGAGTTCTGCATAACAGCGGCCAGCCTGCTTCCACATATCTTGGTCAGGTGGAGGCGGCTCCAACACTGACATCGCAACTGCTCGCGGCTTTGAGACCTCCGGGCTGACGCTTGGCGCCTGCAAGGACTCATAATCAGAAGTTCCGCCAACAGGTTGCAGACCGTCCCGCGTGACCCGTTCCCAACGCTGAGCTCAAAAGCGAAAGCACATGCCAAGCAAGGGCTCCAGGACAGGCCTGCTCCTGCTCGTGTTGCTGTTGCTCTTTACGCTGCCTCTCCTCACGGTGCACGGGTAGCTGGCAATACAGCAATTGAATTGCTGGGACTGTCACTGACTCAACACTGCACCATCCTTCGCCTCGAGAGTTTTCAAATTGTCCTGTCGGGACTCGCGGACATGATGCTGCAACGACTCTTCATGCTTGGCAGGACAGTGCTGGCCTCCAGTCTTCTATGCAGCGTTGCCAGCCGAGACTTTGCCGTGTCGACGTTCTGACAGGACAGTCGCTCGGTGCCGTTGGAAGTCCTGCCGGGCTGGGCGGGTCCTGAAGCAAGCCTTCGAGGCCGGCGATCGTAGCCTTAAGCGTCGGCAGCAGTACCAAGGCTTGCAAGAGAAGAACCGCGGTCCAGCCTTGCGAAGGCTCCTGTCTTCCGGAGTCAGCTTGGACAGATTGTCGAGCACCATCATGTCCTCGCTTCAACTATAACAAGACTACACGAAGCTCCTGGAACGGTAAAGAATTGAAAGCGCCGATCCTCCAGCAAATCCTCACCGAAATTTCTCGCTTTTTTCCGTGCCTGAGGCAGCGGCCAACGCTGAACTCGACTCTTAATACACTGCACCGTGAATAAGTACTGCGAGGATTGGAGACAGATTGGCCTCCCAAAAGACACATAGTAAACGAACCACCCCTACACACACACACACACTGAGAAGAGACGTAAGAAGACAAGACAAACCGCTGTAGGAGGACTTCCAGAATCACCCATTAGTCTCAACTCTAAACCTCTCACAGCCCACGGAGCTCCTCGAACAAGCGAACGAAACCGACTCCACGGAGCTTGGGATCAGGTGCTCGGACTGCGATTCGATGTAGTTCCATGTAGTTTGTGGGCTTTGTACGTTAGAAACAAATGCGAAAGACACATAAAACACAACACAGCAAGGCCCGCATCGAGGTCTGTTTCGTTGTGCACATGAACCCGGAACCAAGCAGAAAAGAGGGACAAATCGCGGCCCCTCTAACGAGCCGAGGAAATGTCTGTTGTTGCGCTGGGTTTTCACAACGGGTAAAGAAAAGCAAAACAACAACCACGATTCACTTGCCAGGAACCGCCCAAAGACAGCAGGACAGTAGAGTCACTAATGTATAGTTTTATCATTCTGCATGTTCTAAGATGGCGGCACCTGGGGACCAGTCGGGTAGTCCATTGAATCCGCTTGTCTTTTATGCATGTGTTGTTGAGTGTTGATATGGCTGTCCGACTGCTTGTGATTCAGTTCCACCTTCCGTTGAAATCTTAGAACTCGAGCATGGGTGGTTCTCAGCACACTGAACATGCTGATATCCAGGGATGCCGGCCTCCCCGACAGCCAACAGTTCAGCACGCAGCTTTTCGGCTTGGTTCGCCGGGACCTCCTTGACAGTGCATGGCAGTGCCCACTCCTGAACCGACAGCAGCTGCTGAGTCCGCAACATGCTTGGCCAGCATTGAAGTCGTTCGAGCTAGATCATGGACTTCTTTCAACCTGACTGAGAGGATGCGGCCCTGGCACAGCCTGTTGTCAGGACAATTCTCAGCCGAGTGCATATTTTCCTGATGCTCCTTGACCTTCTGGACCTACCCAGCAGCTCCGGCCATGACGGAACTCACTCAGGGCGACGTGTCAAGACGAGATAAGCCCTTTTCCAAGCACTCTGCTTCGACTCATGAGCATGCCCAGCCGCTTGCTTGTGCTTGAATTGCTGGACCTTGTGAAAGACCACCGACGTTTCGTCACCTACCGACCTCTTTGGGCTGTATGCAAAGCTCGTCTAGGACGAGAATGCAGACTTCAATGATTGAGATTCGATGAATCGACCGGCACCTCAAAAACACACTTCTGATTACATACATCTAAACCACGGCACCATCAGCTTGCATTAAGCTTAGACACATCTTGATGTGATGTGTCAGTCAAAGCAGAAAAGTACCAACAGCAAACACGTCCACCTCTAAATGGCGTCAAGCGCCAGGCTTCCGCATCAAACAGCGTGCTTTGCATCTGCCTCCGGCAATGAGTAGGCTGTGCGTTTACGAAGAAGCCTCCTCATCACTCACCATGTGCTCATGCAGTTCTGGGTGCGAAAAGCCAATGCGTAGTCCCTCCGGAAGTTTTGTCAAGGCGAAGACTACCAGGAGGAACAGCGCGGTGGAAGCCAAGATCCCCAGACCTACCAACCAAGCGAAACTGGTGCCCTGAAGCACTGTGCCGGGATATGGCTGCCTTCCCAGAAGATCCCGAGAGGCTGCAGAAGGCGATAAGATCATTGACACAGCTTTGAATGCTTTGGTTGCGTCCACGTGCAGACGTCTCAGTTCGGACTCATTCCACTCATGTGGCTCGCCGACTACGTCCGCATACCAGTCCGGCAAGTACATGTCCGTGGGAAAGAAATAGAATTCCGCAGGCAGGGCATCATCTCCCAACGCGTTCTGGTACATCTCACTCTGAGGGTACTGTGGCAGATTGTTCCAATAATACGGATACTGGGGAACGAAAGTACGAAAATGTGCAAGCTGCCTCTTCATGGGACCCAAACCGGCCCATTCGGCAGCAAGATACCCTAAAGCTGCAGCGGAATAGATGGGGTTGTACAATTGCGCCATGGCGGCCATCATCAAGTTCCCTCCAGGAAATGACGTCGCTGACAGCGTGCCCTGTGCATCGTCAAAGGATCCACCAAGTCCACCGAAAGTTACATAATTTATCTGCAGCCTCGAACCTCCATGATGCTGCTGCTTCTTCGCAATCATGTACGCAGTCCGGGAGAACGTGTCACATGATGATCCGCAACCGCCGTCAGACACAAACAGAATGTTTGTAAACGGATGCTCTAGCCCTCTAAATGCATCAACAAATTTTTGGGTAAATGCCAAAACGCAGTCCTCAATGCGAAAGAATTCTGTCAGCTTAACGTTAGGCTTGCCGCCCCGTCGCGCCGTTCGCGCAGACTTGAATGGATCGAACGGGGTGCCATTTGCCGCATAACCGTCAAGATATAGCGAGAAAGGATTTCCAAAACTCTCAGCTGATGCAGTCAGGATCTCAAGAGTCCCGCGCAAGCTCTCCTCGTCCACCTCCCCTGTGTCCAAGGAATCGATGGCAGACTGGATTTGCAGCACGTCGTCCATGTCCAAAACATCCATCTCCATGCAAGCCTTGGTGATTTTCTGCAAAACTGACTTCATAGCTGCCTGCTCCTCTGGAGTCATCTGCTTCAAGCGTTGCCGGATGGCCGTGTCATCGTCCATGAAAGCTGCTAGGGGGGTGGTGTCGACCTCCCTCCAAGCCTTGTACAGAGATCCCACAGGCCTGTCGTATGTGTTGCACACCTGCTGGAACTCCAAGAACGGGTACAGTGCCCGAACGAGCAAATATGCAAGATCCACGAAACCACCGGCATTTCCGGCGACGTCAATCAACAAGCGATCCACGCCCCTTTCCTTTGCTGTGTACACCAACTCCTTCCAGAAGCTGACAAACTCCATCTTGGCATCGTAGCCAACAGATCCCGTTGAGCTAACGTAGAGGCGGCTGAGCTTGAACACTGCGAAGACTTTGCCACCCTCGTCTTCTTGAAACTCGAAGTAGCCATAAGAGGCCCCGAGCGGACTGGCGGCAGGGTTTAATAGCCAGCGGCGTGGAGGCAAAGCCTCAGTCTCTAATTACACGACGGCAACTTCAAAACTTGCCGTAACGACAGACTGGCTCAGTGCCCTGCAAGAAGGCTGACAGCCTGACCTGCGCGCTCCCTGAGGTTGCATGGTGAAGCGGGTGCTGTCAACCGCGGAACCGTGCAACAAGCAAGCCACATCTGATCCGCGAGTGCCTGAGACCCAGATGTGCAAGCACTCGCCGATGCGCCTGCGGCTGTTGCATGCATTAGATCAAGCACCAGCTTTGCCACAGCAAAGGAGAAGGGCAAGACTGACCTGTTCCTCGGAACTCTCCCTGCACATCCGTTTTCTGCCTCTGTGCCAGGGATGTTCTCCTCCTGGATCCGAAGCAGTGCCCGCAGGCTAGGCTCCTCGACAGGTTTCCGCTGAGGCGGTGCTCGGGAAAAAGGCGAGCCGGTGTGCGCAGTTTGACAAATCCAAATATCTCCTTTCGGAGAAGCTCGACCATGTCCGCATCTGCCGAATGTACCATCACCTGCCATGCAGTCGTCATGCAAGAGAACGTGGCAGCAGCAGCTTGGGCGCTCGACATTCGCGGATCTGCGGCCGTCGGCATGTCTCGAGGACCTTGCAAGCAGGAAAGCAAGCCGTCCAAAAAGCAGAAACACAGCAACGCCTCTCTTTCACGTAACTACTCTGCACGGCTGAGTGCATGACAGTTGGGAGGCTGCCTGCACGATGACACACGTCTTGCGAGTTTCGGATGCTTCACCCGACACAACACTAGTCTAGAATTACCTTCCGCGAGCCGGCGTCGCCTGAAGTCTTAAGCAAAGGCTCTGACTGCTCCGAACGACGGACCCGCCGTGCAACCGGCCTCTGCTGCATGCTGAAAGAGCGCGCTGGAGTTTGTCAGGTGCGCCTGACGGCTTCAAGCCTTTCGGCTTGCAGCATGGGATCTGTAGGCAGGAGCACCGTCACCGAAACACCACTATTTGCGACTAAAGTCAGAGAGCCATGCAGTAGGCTTCGAAATTGTTACATGCCTTGATTTTTGCTGCCAGGATGTCGCTGCTGTCATGTTGCACTCAGCAGACTGCACCTCCAGAAACTTGACGGCGCAAGCTGCATCGAAGAGCTTGCACCTAGTGAGAAGGCAAAACTTCCCTCAAGAGGCCGAAGCCTCAACCACTTCTTGCTCGCCTAGGCTTTGGACGAGCTTGCGGAGCCATTATGGGTTTGCTGACGTGGACTAGTCGGGTTTGAGCTGGAGTAACCTTCGCGTACGGCAGAAGACTGTAACACTACAGCACGCATCAGGTTCTTGTCGACGATGCCGGCTGGGCCGTGCCCTGATGATGGTCCACAGTTCCTTCTATCCTTATAGCCGTACTGAACAACAATCCCACATCACGCGCCAAAGTGTGTCAAACCTCTGAATGTTAAAGGATGGAGTGCGATGCGCCGCGTGCTGCTTGTTCTAGAAACCAGGTTTCATGACTTCCAGGACGCCGTCTCTACCCGTCTCTCCTATTGAAGCTGGCTTCCGCTTCGGAACTTGACGACCGGATGTTGCTTTCACAAAGCAGCCAGAAAATCGGCAGTAGAACACATGGACGTGAACTTCGCGCTTTACCCACTGAAGGACCCCACGATGCCAAGTTCCTGGTCAGCCACAGCCATGTCCAACTCCATGTACAAGCCTCACGTTGCGGCACGAACAGAGCCATTTCCGGCTGAGACAAGATCGAATTTTAACTCCAAGCATTCCGACTTCTTCTTTGGACGTTGAAACATGCGCAACCTACGTCGACTTGCGAAGTTGTGGTATCGGTCGGTGGTTGTACTGGACTTCTTTTGATTCCAGCGTTCGCTTGTCTTGGCTTCTGAACCGCCCGAACTTGGGCATCGGCCGAGCCGTCAGCAAAGCTCACCTTGAAGCAAAAAGAAAGCACCGAATCCAGCAGCCAGCTTGGTCCAAACTGTGACCGTCACGTTGACCGAGGGCTTCAGTGAAGACACATCGCCCACATTGCTGCCCAACCTCGCTTACCAACTCAGAATCGCATACAACGGCCTTCGAACCGGGGGACAAGGCCATGCAAGACCAATCCGCCCCAACTTGAAGAAGCTGTTGGCCCGTGGACCTGGGCAATGTCATTCAAAGTGCTGCCAGGAGAATTCCAAAAAAACAACGCCCTGCAGCATGGTTCGGGTATGCAGACTTCTGGGAAACAGCCTGGCAGCATCGAGAGCCTTTCGAAGCTTTCTGCGGCTCTTGTCATTGTTTGAGCAGTGCCAAGCCATTAAACCCGGCTATGGCTTATTCCGAAGTTCGCACAACGTCGTCCATAGATAAACCCAAAGGGGCAGCTCAAGATGCTTTCACACGAAGAAGTGTAGATCCTGAGCCTAAGCAAAGAAGCAGGTTACGAGAGGGGATGGCCGATTCTGCCATCGGCCTGTGCGCATGGGGTCTCGGAGGGCAACAATTGGTGCGGTAACGAATGCTGGAGGCTTGCCCATTGCCAGAGTCTTCGTGCACAGGCCTCATCACGACGATGACTTTTGATTGCTTGCTTCAGGCTTGCTTGCGGGCACTATCACAACGAGCGGGAAAGCCGACCCCAGACACAGTGACGGAAATTGTGGGCTAACCCGATCGGCCGAGAGGTTCTCCTTCTGAAATCATGTTTTGCATGCCTTGTCTGTAGTAATTATTACACAACCCTGGACCTCAGCTGCACCCGTGCCACTACTGCACCTCAATCGGGCAAACTGCTTGGATTTGTCCACGCAGGTACACTCGAAACCAAGGCAAACACGGGATTCAGTCGAAGCAAGACATCTGAGTTACAAATAATGCCAGACGTGCGCAACCTGCCAAATGCAGGACTTCAGCGAGACAGTTCGGAATTCGGCGCTCCACTCTTCGTGGCAGACAACGGACGAGGAACGAACGTTGTCTGCACGAGCGAGACACAGTCAAACACACAAGCAAGCAGCTCCGAAACCAGCATGTGCACCGGAGATCCCCAGAGACTAAGAACGGTATAAAGCAGCAAAAGTCGCCCCGCCTACATGATTCCGAACAAGCACGACCGCCCTGGGGCCAGGCCCGAGGCTCTCACCAACGCTCTTGAAGCCGTAGTTGAAGGCCGGATTCTCTAGCACGTGTAGCCGGAACCACCTGGGTTCTAAACCCTTCAGCATCAAGATTCTGCAACTCGAGCACATGGACTGGCACCTCATGGGTTGCAGCCCATCAATGCTGGCAATCTCGCCACCCTCAGACAGGAACCTCAGAGTCTCTATGGCTCCTTGCTGTCAGTACGGTATCGTATAGCCGTGACTGGCCATGACCCAAGCCTGGGTGCTGCGAAGCCGTTGACAACGACGGCGTCTCTTGCAGCTACCTGTAAACGAGTCTGAGGCTTCGCCACGCGAACTTGCACTTCTGCAACATCTGCAGAAAAGTTGCCACAGCCGCTGAGTCCCCTCTCCCCACAGAGGGCCTGAATGCGCACTGCCTTCTGCGCGCGGTCATCTTGCAACATGAAGATGAACTGGTTCAGTATGGAGTCGACCTGCGTGATTATCAAGAGCATGCGACAGTTAAAGCTCCGAAACGCATTGGGGTCCTTGGTGCCACCGTTTCGCCAGTCAACGTGGGAATCTCGAAGCCTGCAGCTCTAATTCTTGAGGCAATGCTGGCCAACCGCAGCATGAGCACCCGCAGCCTCGCAAAGATCGAGTTGGCAGGAAGATACCAATCTGTCAAGCCTGGTTTGCTCGGAAGCGATACCTCGGAAAGTTTTGAAGGCATCCTCAAGGTACGTCCAGGGTAGATTCTTGCAACAGCTACTTCCTGAGCATGTGGCTGCGAGCGCTCGCAGCTCGTCTACAAGGTCGACGCGTGCAGCCTGAGAGCGGCAAGGAATGCGCGGAGACCTTGACCTGAGGACCTCGACAGCCGATGCACATGCTGCACCCGTTTCCTGCCACGCCTGCAGCCTTGAGAACTGAAGGCCCCCCCGGATATCCGAATTCCAAGCAGGCACTCAAGCTCATGGAATTTCATGCGGGTGCTTCCGGACCTGATTTCTTCTATGCACTTGGTCTGGAGGGCGAAGCTCTCGAAAGCAAGCACGACACTCTTCCCGCTCTGCCTCTGCGGATGCTCCACCTCCTTGTCACAGAGCCGATTGCTGAACAGCTCTGCTTCTCAAAGCGATTGAAAACTGTCGGATCCTCGCGGGGTGCCGTAGATTCCGTAGTCAAAAGGCGGTGCCTCACACACCCAGGCAAAACAAACTTTCCATGGTAGCTTCGAGAAGACCTGCGTCTGATCCGAGGCTGCGGGGTCTGCGCATATGTACCGGAAAGCGTAGAACCTGTTCGCTCGGAGCAAATCGCTCAAGTGACGACTCCGCGACAGTTCAGGATTGAGGGCAAAGCTGCTCGTAAAAGTCCGCGACGGCGTGCAAAGACTGGTTGACCGCTGCGTATGGTGCGACGATCTGCAGAGAGAAGTGAACTGAAGCAGCAAGGAGTTGCACATCGGCATACTGAAGCACCTTCTCCAAGCAGCCGAGGCCTGGAAAAGGCAAGGTTGTGGCATGGTGCACCAGTACAAGCAAAACCAAGCTGTGTATAGCAACAGACGTCTGGCACACGTCCCACCCCGCCTTCATGCAAGCTCAAGCTGTATGCGCCATCAAAATTGATGCTTTGCACAACGACAGACCTGAGCAAAGACTATGAGATACAGAAACGTGGTGATTTCTAGGGTGACTTTGGTCCGGGCTGTCGAAGAGAGTCTGGTCTGAACACACAGGACGCCAAAGCCTCAACGACGGACGCGTCGAGCCGCAACTGTTATGTTCGAGTTGGAATTCGAAGCCGAGGTCCGAAACATGTTGAGAACTGTGCTCTAAATGTACGAGACAAGCTTCTCAACATCAATTTGCTCCGTAGTTCCTCCGCTGGCTAGGCCAAGTGGAATGCACTTTCCTGGACTCCGAGTCCGCCGAAGAACAACATGATGCCGTGCTATATACACTGAAAGGCTGCCGGCAAGATGCAGACAGCAGGCTGTGACTGTTGCTACCGTGGGCAGACCTCCATCCGACAGCAGCCCCGAGACTGGCTTGGCCCTCATGCATTGTCGGAGGAAATGTAGGCGCTCCAGGGCTGTCTTGGTTTTGTCTGCTGTCGTTTCAACTGCTGAGTGCTCCCCCCGCTCCCCCGTGTCCTTTTGCGAACATGAACAGCTTGTGTAGAATCTGGCTAGTAAGTCTCTTCACACGGTGGGTCTTGTAGGCCTAGACAAAGTGTGTCCAAAGAGCTTCATGCATCTCTCCATCACAGGTTCTGACTGGAGCTTTATGTTCGCGTGTCCTGATTAGTTTGGGTCCTCCTACTGCATTAGGCTTCTCAGTGACGTGTGCAGTCGTGCTTTGTCATGCAAGGAACATCCAGTCCCAACACGCTTCGCAAGGCTCGCAGCGGGCTTGCTTGACAAACTCTTGATCATCCTCCTCCCTGTCCTGCTCCTGCTGGTTTTGCTGCTCCTGCCGCTAGTCCTCATCATCATCAGCCTATGCAGTAGCGACAGCCTAAGATGATAACACTGTGTGCAGCATGAGAAACATCATGCTAACGACAACCATTTCATGATGGGACAAAGTAGACAATGACCATCGGCTAGAGTAAGCAGACCAGAGCGAACTTCAGTACAGCAGCATAATGAGATGAAACTCAGATGATGTAGACCATGGCGCTCACGAGCAGACCACGAGGACAGCATCCAGAGAACACCAGAAGAACATGAGAAGACCACTACGAGCACTGCGACCAGAAAGACAGCGCGAAGACAAGGAACGACAACGACCAGGAGACGGCCATGAGACCGCCAAGAGACCACCATCACCAAGAGACCACCAAGAGCACGAGACCACCAGGAATCGAAGGGACCAGCAGAACTCCCAAAAGGAGCGAACAAATATTGGGGTTCGAACCTAGACTTTAGACACGGGCGAAAAGCGAAGCAAGATTCCCATGATTGGCATGGCATGTGCTCGATCCTTTCTAAAACCTTCGCACTGGCGATCACCACTACTCGTACCGAGGCTTTAAGCGTCTCGAATCGCTGCCAGGGGACCGAAGTCACAAGCTGCAGAAGCAGCCATGAATGGCTGGGCCAAGCCTGTTAGGGCATGTGAGCGCCTAAAGTCTGACAAGTCAGTTAGTTGGGTTACAAAAACTGTAAGTAGTTGTCGAGGCATCGGCCGCCACACGGGCCGCCGGCATTCCTTTCAGGGCTGGTTACCATCTGCCATGGCTCGAACTAATTCGGTTGGGATGTTCACATCATGGCCATATCCTGAGCGATGATACAACTGAAACAATTAATATGCGACGTTTGTGCTACACCGGACACTTCGATTGTTCCGACTGAAGTGTGGCTGAAGCGGCTGAGGGGGTGGGACGGGGTGGGACTGGGACAACCTCCGGCCTACCACGTGGAGCTGGATCATGCCTACTGGTCACGTTTCGCTGGCAGGACGGCATGGACTCAACTTGGAAGCAGCTCGCACCATCAAGAAAGCAATGGAAACGTCCGACAACCATTGCTTGTGGTGCATCCATCATTGCACGCCATGAGCACACGGAAGGAGTGCAAGGTTCGTGCCTTCAATGTCGCGGCCACCTGGGACTTCGTCCTCTTCAGAGGGGGTTCGCTGTCTTCGTCCTCTTCGGTCGGTTTCGAGACCTCCAAGCAGTTTATGGCCGACAGGCATGGGTATGAAACAAGTTCGAGCATGTTCGGTACGTTCACTTGCCCGAAGGCAGTACTGTACTTCAAGAGGGTTGTCTGAAGAAAGCACTGATTAGATACGCCCCCGTCTTGTCCAAATGCATTTCGGTTGATCTGGCATTGTCAAGCACGCTTTTTTGAGACATCTCGTTCGTGGAATTATCACTATGTGCACAGTCTCATCTGGTGGAATTTCTCCATCCTATTTATGCCGGTGAGATGCAGAACCCCGGTGTCAGGATGCGCAATGATTGGCATGCTTGGATCTTCAGGGGTGTATACGAAGTCTGTCGCTCTGGAAACGAATGTGTGCGGAAGAGCGACGACCTTGATTCCACCACAGATGCCAACCCTGTTTTCAAGGTCGGTTCCAGTCCATTGGCAGCCTTTGCGATCCAGTGCAAGGTTGAGAAGTACCTGGCAAGACTGCTTGTCCGTCGGGACAGACAATAGGTCATCTTCAAACAGCCTGAGCACACTTTCAGTGTATCTGTACATGATGAAGCCAACATTCAATACGAAGCCCCATTTGTCTGCAATCTTTTTCGGATCCCACTCCGTGCTGGATGATGCAATGATGTCGGCATCCGGATACTGCTGCAAAACTTGCGATAAGTTAGAATCAGGGCTGCGTAGCCACAGTGCATCAACATCCAGATGCAGCACCGACTTTTTCTGACTTAGTGTATCCCAAAGCATCTTGTGGTAGGTCTGAATGTAGTTGCTCCTCGGGAAGCCGGAAGCGGCAGAATGCTCACTTCGAATCATCTGCCTGTGTCCGGTGTGTGGTTGAACAAGCTTCATCTCGCCATCGGTCGAAATGGATACATCCATGTGTGTCGCTTCGATGGCTCTGTGGTCGAGAACATTGGTGATACTCACGCTGTCCACTTTGTTGCCTAAGTTCTGGCGCCAAAGCTCAGCCTCTGCACAAGATGCATCATCCATGCAACCAACTTGCAGGGAATGTGAGGACGCGCTTTTCTCAAACCATTGAAACCAGCACTTTGCCATGGGCAAGTAGTGACCATCAAAGACCAGAAAATTGGTCCATCGGTCTTCAGCACTGCATACGGGCAGGAATGGCAGGAGCTTCAAAAGCATGGCGGCATTAAACAAACGAAGAGGAAGAGTGGGTTAGATGGACAACACATAGATTAGCGATAGGCGACAGCATCCTGAGCCAACATGTCACATCAAAATTCCATTCAAACATGTCGCCTTCAAGTCATCCAGACGACTTGCAGCCTCGAAGGCACCAGCGCCTCGCCGTCCATCTCCTGGTCCGTGTGGCTCACGGTGGACTCATCGGCTTCCACTTCGAACTCACCCTTGACATCTCAATTTCCCAAACGGCATTCTTTACGGCTTTACGGATCACATACATGGCCGATGCAGTCCTGCGACTGCTCGCGCTTGGTGGGCACGAGGAGGGGGGCTGCGTCCTTGGCTAAGACACAAGCAAGCACGAACCCGCATGTGTGGCCAAGGCAGACAGCCGCGCTCCTCTGCAATACGCCGCAACTGTCCCGCCAGGATCCAACGTCCGGCCACACCGGCCAGGTCACCCTCCTGGCAAACAAGAGAAGCTCACACGAAGCTACATGCGTGCTATCGCTACCGTACCTCCGGCGGAGCTTCGAGGACTTCCCGCACCTCGGCTGTTAGCCGAAGGAAAGCGCAAACAGCAGAAGCCCTCGAGATGGTGAGTTCAGCACGATTTGCTGAAGCTTAGCGTATGCGGCCTCGAGGGCCGCCTGAGGGACAAACAAAACACATCCTCGGAGTTTATGTCTCCTCTCCGTGACTCCGTGAGCTCAGAAACATGCTGTCGGGTTTCGCGACAGCGATTTTCCAAACTCCTTGCAGCGACTTCCGCGAGGCTTTCCGGCACACTACAGTAGCCACGCTGATCCTTCCCGTCCCGTCCAGCTGGGCTTCGCAGCAAGTCTTCATGAGCTCATCGATTCGCACCTTGCCATGTCCAACACAGTGCAATTCGGCAGAGGATGATGCAAAACCACCAAGGCAAAGCCCCGGCATGAAGCATGCCATGCAGAAGCAACTGTTCTGCGTTTGCTGATAGGATCCCGGAACATGATGCAGGAACGGGACCCAGTGTTTCTCTTCATGAGTGGGGCGACGCATGTCAACGCTTCATATCGTCGATGCAACCACCACAGTGGCAGCAATTGAAGTGCGGATGACTGAACTCAAGACTTCTGCAAATGCAACCATCTGTGATATCCTCCAGCCGAATGTCAGCAATAACAAACGTGATGGAGCATGTTTCCAAGGTCTTTTATGGCGTCGGGCTTGTTTTCAGCTTTTGTTTGTTGATTCCCATCCAGTCGCATGCACGCGTCGCAGGCCTCTGAGCAGAACTCCGTTCAGATTTAGAGGACAAAAAGCCAGACCGCGCTTGACGCTTCCTTGAACTCATGGGGAACAGGTTGTACAAAGCAGTGTTTTTCAGGATTTGATGTGGCCACATACATGTCCATACCAATGTGTCGCATGCCAGCTGGACAGGAGGATGCTTCGCACACGCACTTGCCTCGGACATCCCGTCTGCATACTCACCATCTCCTGCAGCAGTCCGCAGACTGTACTTAGATGCCAACTTGCATGGTGATGTGTCTCTACGAAATAAGATATATTACATCATCAACACCTTCAATTGAATCGAGCGGCAGTCACAACGATGTCTTACTTACTATCCCATGTTGGGCAGCCTGTCTGTCTCTCAACAGTGTTTGTTTTCTGAATACGACATACCGTCGGAAGAGTGCTCGAGCATGCCCACCGGACCGCTACAGCAACAGGGCTTTTTTGCCAAGGAGTGTTTGAAAGCATCACCACTCAGTTGATCACAGCGAGTCCTGTCAGAAAAGATGCGTGCACCAGCTCGCGCACAAAATCCAAAGGATTCCTTCGCGGGTCCTCGGCAAAATGAGAGAAAAGCCCCTCCGGAGACGTTGCAGACGGCAAGGTAAGGCTCCCGCAGGTAAACCCTTCCCCTTGAATTCGGCATCGGCTGCAGCCACCTGAGCGTGTCAAGCAAAACCCGTTCCTTGCCAGTGCTCATGCCCAGCTCACAACAATCCGATCATGCTTCTGGCCACTTTCTGCTCTCATGGTGCTGTCGAGCTTGTGAGACTTGCCGCAAGGCACGCCTGCAAGTCAGTGTCCGTTACCTCGGCAAACTTGCAAAGGGAATCGCGAACCTCAGGGAAGCAGACACGAAATTTCATGACACTTGCAGAATTTCGCCCTCCCTACGCCAGAATTGTATCCCGGCGGCCTTAGCCAACCTGGGCTCCGACCAGATCGACTGATTGGAAAGTGGCTTGCCGCCCTCTAACTCCAAGCTCTCCAGTAGCAAGCCCAACTCATCAAAGGCAGCAAGCTTCTCAAGGCTGCCAATCGTTCGTTCGACGATTTTCCACCATTCCTGCCAGCTCCATCCCACGCGAGCCCAGCCCCAATCGGAGTCCGGGCTCTTAGGATAGATGCTAAAGAGCATCTGCCGCAACACCCCTTTGGGATCCTGACCTCCGGCCATCGCTGTTTCGACCGCCTCCTCCACGGCCCGCGTCTTCACACGATGACCCTTAATCAGCTCGGCAAGGACGGCACCGAGGCCACCCACCGGGGGTTCATTCAGGCAGAAAGCAATGATCTCCTTTAGAACTCTTGACTGGCTGTCCACGGGAATGTTCATCTTAGCCCAGAACTCGATCCAATCTTTGGGTTTCTGCGCAGCCTGCTCTACGACCAGAATCTGCAGGCATCGACTTAATAGCTCGTTTTGAACTTGCCCCGCTTCTGACACAATTCTCTTCTCCTGCACCTCACCCATAAGCGCATAGAGAGGATCAGTGCTGGAGAAGGTTTGCCATGACGATGCTTTTCGAAGCGATTTTCGATCAGCGGAGTCTTCCTCTGCATCTTCAGCGGGGGATGCAGAGCGCTTCATGGCATGGGCCATCAGCCCGGCTCAGGCGAATGTTTATCGTGAGGTTTGTTGGCTTGGTCTCGTGTTGCTTGCAGGCCGTCGCTTGTTGCGTCACATGAGTGGGAGCTAATCTCATCGAAGAAGCTGCGGTCGACTCTGCGATCGCTTTCAGCAGCAGCCAAGCAGTTGCTGACTAGGAGCCAGGAGCTCCTTGGAGGCTCCATGCAGAGGCACCTGCGCTCTCTGCACAGGCTACCGGTACTGCGAATCCACTACTCTAACAGTTCTTGCCCACGCACCCTCAAAGCTGCGCTGCTGCCCTGCAGGTGTCTCTGAACTGCCTCAGCTTCGCTTTATGCCATGCATATGTAGGATCAGCCCTAGAATAACTAGGCCTTGCAGACAAGAGCGCTTCACAACACATGCAAGCAAGTATCTGCCACACACGAAGCGGCTAGCTTGAGCAAGGGCATGACAGCCTCGCCGAGTGAAACAGCGGTTTCTATAAGCCCGGCCTTGTGTCGCAGGGCACGGAGAGCTGGGAACCCCATTGTCTGATGGGGCTCTCAGTGCTCCGTCAAATCCCAGTGCTCCCTCGCTGACTTACCCAACCGGGTCAAAACCGGCGTGCCTCCCTGCTCAGCCGAGTCGAAGCCAAGCCATGCGCTCGGAAGCCTTACTCCACCAGATGCAATCAGACTGCCGCAGTCTTAGACTGAGGAAGAGTTCTCATTGAGTCCGACGTCTGGAATCCGGAAACTAAGCGGTGTAGCCTTTGTCCAAGCACAGTGCGGTGGGTAACACTCATGGTCTCCTACACTCAGTCTAAGAAGGATTTGTTTGGTAAGTGTTCACGCCAGGCATCCCCAGGCGCACGCACATGCTCGCACGAAGCCGCTCTCTTGCTCCCGCTTTACCGGATGGACATCCTCGACTACAATCACATTTTTTCCAGAGTCCTGGTCTGTTCCTACGATTGAGTGTGAATTCCCATCCTACATTCGTGTTCTTATCGCTCTGCCAGTAACTTGATGAATCGTGCTCCCACCAGAGCCGTGCCCATTTTGTCCTTGTGGGTTAACCTGGAAATCCTCCGCCGCCGCTCCAAGTTCTCCTTTGGCCTTCGAATCGCTCGAAGTGCCTAGAGTCCACACGGGGCCCCCGGCCGCACTGTTTACTCACAATTTGCCTCCCGCTCCTTCTTGGCGTGGTCTCGAAATCCCGCCATTCTGTTGTTGTAAGAGGTTAAAATTTCGCGAAATGCGAAATCATGCTACTACCACCACAATGCCGTGCATATCTGTCGAATCCATGTAGAACTTCTCATTCTGAATTGTGTAAAAACGCAGAGCTGCGTAATGGCACGTACAGGCGCCGTCACCTTGTTTATCCCTGTGATTCCCTCGTTCTTTGCTTCTGTTTCGGTCTGTCGCTGTTTCTTTCGTTCTACTGTCTTTGTTTCTTATTCGGTTCGTTGTTGCTGTCTTTATTTCTCTCCTCTGTTCTTTCTGTTTCCGGTTTCTCTGCGTTCGCTCTTAATTTCTTTTGTGTGGTCTTTCTGTCGTTATTCAGTTCGTTCTTTCGCTTTCGTTCTTTCGTTCTTTCGTTCTTTCGCTCTTTCGCTCTTTCGTTCGTTCTTTCTCTGTCCGTCTGTCTGCCTGCCTGCCTGGCTGGCTGTCTGTCGGCTTGTCGTTCTTTCGTTCGTTCTTTCTTTCTATATGTCGTTCTTTGGTTCGTTTTTCCTTTCTTCCTTTCTTTCTTTGTCGCGCCCCTGCCGCTCCCTTGACCCTCCTACAAACGCAACGATGCTTGTGCTCGTCAACAGCGAGCCGGAAAAGAAGCCTGCCTGCTGTGAATGTGCAACAATCAGTCCTGGGCAATGTTGCTGTCGTCAGCGTTCAGATGTATGCTGCGGCCATGTTGGGCTGACCCCGTGGGGAAGGAGGGGCCACAAGGTATAGGGCAAGCCCCACCCAAGTCATCGAGCAAGCGGCCTTCCTGATTCATGAGGCAACAAGGCGGCCCCTGACGTGTCGTTTGACAGAGACAAAGTTGTAACCTGTTCAATACTGCCCGTGAACACTGCATCAGCATCGCTGCCTGTCTCAAGTACAACCCTTAGATTGCATCCGCGTTCTCCACCATTCCAGGAAGAACCATGCATCTGTGCACAGTATGAATTTGCTGAAGGTTTTCAGGTGGTTCACTGCAACGTGGCAACGAGATGCATTTCCATCTTTATGCGACGGCTTGCTTCATTCCAGGTCTGGGGGATCTCAGAATCCCGTCGCGATGCAATACCACTTCCGTTGGCTTGTGTTATTTGACTTGAGGAGTCTGTCATTGCTAGCAGTTTCTTGACGTGGTCACATGTCAGTTTTCTTCACCGTGACCAGAAAAGAAAAGGGCCAAGTTCTCAGGATGTGTCGCTTCTCCGTGGTCCCTTTACATTTGAGCATGGATCTTCCCAGATCAAGAATGAATCTCAAGCTTCCTGAATCTTCCTGAACCCGAAACCCTAAACCCTCAACTCCCCAAACTTTAATATTCCCGAATTGTGTGACGTTGGGCTCTCCGGGTTTGCAAAGGTTTGTGACAAAGCTGGTGCTTGGTCAGATGCCTTAGATGGGTCCGCCTGTTCCGGAAGTTCCAGGGTTTTAGGGTTTTGGGTTTAGGTTTAAGCCCCCGACTCTAAATTATTAAAGCCCTAAACCTTAAACACTAAGCCTATTGATCTGGCCCCTAAACCTGCCGAACGGCATTGAATCACAAATACATACGCAGAAACAGATCACCAGTCATTCTATGCATCCTTACTTACCTTTTTTTATGCACCACACATACAATAATAACGCTATGTTCAAGATTTCTGCCTGTCTATGCGTTTAAGATCATGTAAGTATGATAAGTATGCACTCATCATAAAGCTCCTGGCACACGCCCTGAAAGATGCCCTAAACTCTAAGCCCCAAACCCTCTAAACCTCCTAAACCCTACACCCCCTGGACCGCAACCCCCTGAGCCGCAAACCACCTAAACCCTAAACCCCCTAAACCCCTGGACATAGTATCCAAAAGAACTGGAATCAGAGACACTGTAGCAACACCCGGGCTTCGCACGTGGTGCGTCCCACACCTCTGACCATATGGACAGAAGTTCCTGAGCAAGTCCAAGCAAGGGCAGCAGAGGAGGAGACGGAACAGAGCCAGACACCCAAGCTTCTGGTGGCATCGGAACGCCTCCAACCTCAGACACTTCTGACTGAGAGGCCGGCACGGCCGGCAGGTCTCCTCGAAGTTTGACCACGGCCCGGGACGCAAGGTCCCTGAGGACCGCGCCGGCACATCCAGGTGCTCCAAGTCCACGTCCATGTCCTCATCTGGGCTGCCGACATCAAATCGTTGCAACTGTCAACAGTGCCGAACGCTTTATCATGAAAATCTTCGATCACGGTCAATTAGAGTCGTCGAACCTCTGTTAATCATGGGCTGTGCAAAACGCAGCTAAGCCACGTCCTTGCCAGGTAAGTCTGCAAAGACACTACGGTACTGCAACGGCTGACAGGAGCATGCCAAGCCTCTGCCGAGAACATCTGAAGACTCATTGCGTGGCGGACAAGCACTTTGAAGGTCACGGTAGCACGAAAATCTTTTCGCGACGCTTTTAATTTTTCTTCATTCGGACTGAACTTCCTTCGCGTCTTCCGTTGGCGCTGATCGCATGTGACGACAGAAGCTTCGTCGTCAGGCTTTGGAGGCACAACCTCCTGGCTTCAATCGGTCGACTCTGAACATCTCAAGCGAAGGGATGGTAGTTGCGCCTCCTCTCCTTTGAGCATCAAGCACAAGAGAATGCACCTGCAGCGGCTCAAGCTGCTTCACTTGCAGAACTTGGCTTTTACCCCTTCAGACTGGCATGACAGTGCAGTGCTTGCAGAACCAAGTCGCTCAAGCTCACAAGCTGCTTCCAAACCGTCACAGCCTCCGTGCTTGCGTGAGCACTCACTTCTCTGCAACGCCAGGTGCCACATCTCAGCTCACGCCTGAAAAAGAGTGCTCCTTGACCCTGAAGTGCTTCTCAGCCTCGATGAAACCCTCAAAAATCAGGCTGAGGGGCTGGGGAGACTACGAATTCACAGCCTCCACCAAAAGCAGAGCATGCGCATCGGGATCACGCCTCAGGATCAGAAGAGGTGCATACACTGACTCTGCACAGCAGTCTCGCACCTCTGCAGGCACAGCCAGCATGTGGCACTCGGGGATCCCTGCAGAAGAAGCCATCCCACTAAACAGTCACTAACAGCATGCCACGGCCCCGGGCCGCAGCCTGCCTTCAGAAGTGTTCGGATCGTCAGAATTAACGGCCTTCGCAAGATTCGATCACTCGGAAGCTTTTGCTGCATTTGATGAGGACCGGACTGAACAAGTCGACTGGCAAAGACGATGTCCGTGCCAACAACCAGGTCGAAGGATCCTGCGAAGATGTTGATCGCTTAGAGCTTTTGATCCCCACTTAGCCGAGGCCCTCTCCTTTGCTCCTTACGGCTGCCACGTTCGCTTCGCTGCCCCAATCCAGTTCCAAAGCCTCTGCTCGGCGGTGCCACATGGCAAGTGCTGAGTGTAAGCTATGTGCGACGTTAAAGATGCTCGGCTTGAGCCTGCGCGGGCACGAAGTCTTCTGGCAAGCTCTTGTTCGCAGCCTGGCTGCCGGTCCACGTTCCATGACTGAAAGAAAACAGCCTATCTTTGCTTGCAGCCTCCACATTCCGCAGCAAGTTTTCCATGGCAACATGCTGCTCTGTCAGGACGACCTTGCCATTCAGATCATCTACCACATGCGGTGGGCGGTGTCTCGCTCAAGATCTCGCCTCACATCCAAGACGAGACAATCCGAGACCAAGCAAACCGCATCCGGCCCCGAGCCTCAGACAGGCTCATCAGGTTGTGAAGGTGACACCACACGAACTTCAGAATGAGTCAAACTCGGACAGCAACTGTCCCAAAAGTTCAGGTGTGCCCTTCTCTGCATGCGTGACAGCAACTGCTAAGTCAGTTGAGTGTCAAATAACAACAACCTACTGGCAAAAGGACAAGCATCTTCGGACATCTTTGGATGATCCAACTCAGTACCCAGCTCAACAACACGAAGTGGTCGTCCTTCCTTTTGCCGCATACCTTTCGACTTAGCGAATCTGAGACTTCATGGTTGGCGTGAGAGTCAACTCCCATAATACTCCGAACAGGCTGGGGACGTCTGCTTGCTTTGGCAATGAGCTACAACACACGTATAGGCATGCGTGGCTATGAAAGCTGATACAAGCAGGTTTTCGTTGCACCATTCTTTTCTGCAGCGGTTCTGAAGTATATACATATGTACTGACTGGCAGGTTCGGCACTGGGTCAAGACCCTCGCTCTACTCAAACACTCCTGTTTGTCCAAGCCCCAGCACCTGGGATGATGGCTTGCTGCAAATAGCGCAAGAGGAAGAAGGCAGTTTCCCATACCTCGCATGCCGAGGAGACGGCCAAGCCCCAAGCCTCTTTAAGCTGCATCCGAAAACAAAACTTCCCAAACAATCGATGTTCGCCAAGCTGCGACTCCACCGCTGTGTTCCTGCGTGGATCGGTCCTGGACAACCTTGTCACAGCAGCACCAGGCAGCAAACGTGACAACTTTCGCGACTGAAACAAATGAGCCTCCACAAATGAATCGCCCACTGCAACACGTATTGCGGGGCGGCTCGCAAGCCTTGTCCACAAGACAAAAGTCTCAATGGCCTCATTTATCCCTCTGGCCCCCGAGTACTCAGATATCAACTCGAAGAGCTTCTCACAGTGCTTGCCTCTCCCTGTCAGGGCCGCCTGCTGCACCAGAACTTCTGCTCTCCATACCACATCGTACCAGGATCACTTAGGGGTTTCGTCTGACTCTAACACTAACTCTGTACCTGGCTTTTGGCATGATGGCATGGTACATAAATGACGTATCCTGGGCCGGTGAACCTTTATGGTGGGAAAGTGAACACTTATCTTGGGCAGCTGAACGCTTATTCTGGGCCAAAGTGAACACTACTAATCCTGGCCGATTAGCACCTATTCTGGTGGGAAAGTCAACACCAATCCTGGGCCGGTGAACACGTATTCTGGTGGGAAACTGAACATCTCGGCACAAGACATGTGTTCACTTCCCCACCAGAATCTGTTTTCACCGGCCCAGGACAAAACCAAATGTTCACCGGCCAAGGACAAGTGTTCGCATTCCCTTACCACAACAAGCGTTCAGAACCCGGAAATAAGTTCTAAACCCCAGAAACAAGTGTCCTAAACCGCAGAATCAAGAGTTCCTAACCCACGCCCAATCATGCCAGGTTGAAGCATGCGAATCCGTCCCAGGCCTCTTCCGATCAGGTTCTAGGTCTCGGCTTTTTGAAGCACCCCCCCCCACCGCCCCCAACCCATCTTCCGTCTTCGCTTCTTTGCTGGTTCCTATTCCCTTTTCGTCCCTCTGCAACGCTTGCTTCCACTGTGCTTGATTGCTCTTCCTTCCCCCGGGCCGCCTTTTGCGGGACTGTACCGGAAACTTAAACACTCAATCCCACCCTGGCCTTGGACAATATTCTTTTCCTTTTTGTCTACATAACCGACTGCTGGCTGCGGGCACGCATAACGGAACTCGAAAACGGCTCCGAGGCGACTCGCGCGCTAGGGGATAAATTACTGTTAAAACCAGCCCCAAGCGATCACTGTCCAATACCAAAGCGGAGCAATGCTTGTGGCATGCACGAGCGCAAGCACTACAATGCTTGGATAGTTTGAAACCGCGGAAAGCCATGGATTAGCTTTTGCCTCAATGTCTGCTGATGGACCGACGCGCTCGGACCGCTTCAAGGCCTTCTTGCCTGCGCAGAGCAGGACTTGAACGAGGCTGTCTCGTTGCAGCTAAGCAGAACTGCTAGTGGCGGCCTTCTGACACCGGTGGAACATGGCCGCTTGCTTGCGAGGCCTCCAGCTCTGCGGTTAGCGTCAGCACCTCATGTGCCATAAAGTACTCTTGGCATGAGACATTCCCACGGTTGCCTTTCCAATGGCAGCTCGCTGGCGCTGTTTCTTCCTTGCCCCTTGCCGCGGCATCTCTTTCCATGTCTTGCGCTTCAAGGTGGTGAGCAAATCCGAACATCTACCGTGGCTTTGCGACTTAGAAAGCAAACCTACATATTGAGCTGTTTGCTGAAACTGAAAGCATGCTCCGCTGACAGCTGCCAGATGTGTTATTCCGGTTGCAGGCGAACGACGTGATGTTTACGTGATGCTTACCGAAATAGCCAGACGCCTCAGAGCGAAAGCTCGCATAAAATGCTAATCACGAGCAGCAGCTAGTGACGCATGTCAATCATCCATGAGATATCAAGCACCATGGGGCCTTGGAGCACCAAGTTCTCACGAGTTCAACGAAGTGCATGTCTGGAACTCATTCTGGTCTGCTCGCCATCCACGTCAGAGTCAGAAACCATTTCGGGTGAAGCATCTGAGTCGACACCTCGGCACATCGTTCACCGGGATTGTGAAGGATCTGACACGAGAACAAAGACATGAGGCAGTGGCCCACGTATCTGTTCGGCCCCGCAGCAATGGCAGCTGCCCGTCTTGCGGCAGCCGTGCGCTTGACAACCGGCCTCTTCAGCGCTCCTGTACGAAACACATCAATCCTGGCATGGAAAGCTCCCAGTGTGGAGTATGTACAGTGAGTCGGGGGGCAGGGTGTGCAGGCTGCAACCCACCTGCTGCCCGGACATGTCCACGAGCAGGAGGACGACGAGGTTTGTTCACAGGTCCTGCCAACCCTGATTCATACGCCGTGGCGACCTCGATTTCAAAGTCGGGCATCTCCTATTGCAGGAGCTTTGCGCCACTTTTGTCTTCTGGCGCGCACCTTAGGCAGCGCTGGGCAGCATTGCTGCAACAACCACCCATCCGAAGTGCTGCATGCGATGGCATCCATGGCAGATCACCGTCTGGGAGTATGGCAGCCAACTTGCTGTGCTCTCCTGGCATGTCAAAGTGGGCAAAAGTTGGGACATGTTGAGTTTATCTAGCCCAGACAAGAAGCTGATAAGGAAATCACGGTCGATAACCCTGTCACTGTGAGACGGAGACTGTACGTCAACGCTTGGCCAATAAATTCTTCTGACAGCCAATCCCGGCAGGACACGAGGTTCAATCTAAGTGTCTTAGTGAGCACTCTAAGCGCAAGCGCGACAGCAAGGAAACCGACAAAGACTCCCCTCACTCAACGGAGAGTGAGCACAAGAAAAAATCGACATATGGCCGAAGATTGGCAACCAAACGTTCAATTTCTCACGGTATCAAGCACAGCGAAACAACCCCGAGTCCGACCCTTTTGAAAACATAGCTCGAAGTTACCAGTGGCTAGCAGCGGTATGGTGACATGACATAGTATGCGTGGCAGAGGCACGAAGACGTTCGGGTATTGGTGCGAGAGCAAAAAGTCTTGCTCTTGGAAGGCCTTGCTTCTGAGATTCCAAGCGCTTCTGTCGGCGGCGTGCCTTCCAACTTGATCACATGCCAGAATCCAGCATGCATATACTCCGTGCTCACCCAAGCATGTAGCACACCTTGTTTCACCCCACCCCATCCCCTCCGGTCGAAAGAAAACAAAGCATGCCGCACATTTGCACGGTGTTACATGGACGTCAGGGATGCTTCTCAGCAGAAGCCTTTGCAGTTTCGGCTTTGTCTGCCTGCCATGGCAGACACCAACATCACTGAGCCGCCACGAAGCTGCACAGCCCAAGCCTGTCGTTTTGGAGGAGGCGGTGCAGGGGGCTCCGGAGAGGGCGATGGGTTACCTCAGCTGCGGCTGCGTCGAGGAACATCGTATTCGCAGACTTTCCTTTCCAAACGGAAGCTTCTGACATCCGAGCTCTACGTTCACTGGAAGCCGGGACGATTCCCACGTCTCAGAACGGCACGCTGGGGCACTGGGTCGCCCAAACGCCAGCTACCATCAGGTAGAACCAAGACCTGGCAAGGTGTAGTTTAGCTGACAATCTCGTGCTGTAGCTGAGACTTTGAGAGGGATTGCCAAGGTAAGATAAGCCCTCGCGCGTCCTCTTCAGTCTCCTCGGCGGTCTGAGCCAGCAACGTCTGAACGAAGGAGTCGACGATCAAGTCGCGTGGCCTGCGGGTCGGGTGAGTCGGGCAGTCGGGCCCGCTTCGCTTGCATTGTGCCGGCCTGAGCTCGAAGCTGCAGGTTGGGCAGCGCCAGCGGCTGTTGAAGGCCTTCATCCGATAGTTTGAGATGAGGTATGCTTCCAAGTCCAGGCACCTCCAGGAGGCCCACGGGTCCCACAGAAGAAAAAAGCAGAAACCCGTCAAAAGCTCAGGAAGTTGCTGCAAATGACGGCAGCCTTTGCCTGCACTCGAATTGCACGGACTGCGCGGTTCGTCGAGACTGAAGACACTTGGGGACTTGGGAAGTGACCGAGACAAGCCGGAGGGCACAACATCGACCATGATTAGACGTGATCCCGCACACCTGACGGACCGACATGGACGAACAACGCACAGACTTCGCACAGGCACACTGCTTTCCAAACAGATCACAGTTACAGCCAGACGCTGCCCCACAGCGTAGTATCTGAACAGCTCGCCTCTGACTGGCAGTGTCGTCGGGCGCGTCAACGTGATGGGACACCTGAACTCTGCACCACGGCTGCAACAGGACACGTCCTAAGACTCAAAAGCGCATTACCAACTTGTGGGTCTGCCACGAGAATCACATCTGCATAATTACACCATAGGCATTGTAGGCATCGTAGATCGGCCGGCAAGCAACTAACCCGCTTCGGCTGACGCGTGATGGCACTACAAGCCGTCTGTTGGAGGAATCTGAACACCCCATCTCATCCAGACCCTCGAGTTTGGAAAAGCGTTGTCGTCGAGTCTTCCGACAAGTCCGGACTTTTTCTACGGTCTCCCTTCCGTGCATCTGGAGACCCCACACCAGTGGCAGACAAGCATTCAGTCCGGTAGCAAAGCTCCAGTCTGGGACTTATTTTCGTCTTGTTTCTGTTTCTGGGACCATCTTGACCAAGCAGACCAAGATTGGCAGGTCTTCTCTTCAGGTGTCTTGGCAAAGCTGCGACTCAGCTACCATGTGCCGCCCAGAAGCAGGAGCTTCAGATGCTCATCGCCCACGCATTCCACCTGGGCTACCACTCCTAAATTTCGGAATATGGCAGTCATGGAATCTGCCATGCCGGCAACACCCCGTCGCCATCAGACGGTGCCGTCGATGGTGTGGGTCTTCGAAGCCCATCTGCGAGACAGGAGCAGAGTGCGAGGCCAGCACAGTGAACGAGTCGTTTTGGACAATTAAGATTCGGAGACAGATCCTTATATAATCGTCTCGACCATCGTCGCCACTCGCGTCTAGAAGGCTAGATATTCGTCCCTTGCAGACGAGGCGAGGTCGTGCGGCCCAGCCTGAGCCATCTGAGAATGTTCGTGAACTGACCAGAATCTGCTGGACGCGTTCCAGGCATTCCTCCAGCACCGAGGAAGAAGCTCAGTGCCTCCGCAGCCCGGCGTGTCTCCTTGTACTCGGCCGTCGGAACTCCATCTGCGAGGTCTTGAGGCTTCAGAGGAAAGGTCCTCCCGACAGAAACACACCAGATGCGAATAAGCAAACAAGGTTCAACAGCAGTCCTAACCACGGCGAGTAGATAATCACGCCTCATGGCTTTACAAAGCTCGTTGTAACACCTACCTGCCTACAAGCGTGCGAAGATGTCTGCCTCCTTTCGTCCTCTGCCGTCACTTCGACGGAATTTGTGCCCCGCCGCAAGCTTGCCTGCCAACATCTCGGCAAGTTTCCGAAATTCGCCCATGCTCCGACCAGCGAAACCGAGGTACCGGCAGAAAGGCTTTGTGGAACGTCCCGCCGCTTGTGCCTGAGACGCTTGCAGGATGCTGTCACCTGCCGTGCCGACGGTAACTGTAACTCCAACCGTCCCCCGCCCTCTGAGCGGCACTTTCGTGGCAAAGACCTGCTGTGTCTCGCGGCTTCACCGACTCTAGCGCGCAACGGCGAGATGAACTGCCTCCTTGCCGTTGACCTCCAGGCTCAGGAAGCTGGGCCATGCCTGCAAAGAGAGCTCCACAGACACACGCGGCACAGCCTTGCAACTGCTCCGCCGGGCCTGCTGCAAAGCTTGAGGCTCGGAGGAAGCACGCCTTGTCAACCAACATATGGTCATGCAGTGTCATGCAACGACAGCATGGTGCTTCGTCTTGCCACTACACATGTCACATCACTAGGCCTGCGAAGACCTCGAAGCTCCACCTTCACAGAAGCGCGGCAGCATGTTGCAAGCATCCACCAGGGCGCCTCCTCTAATCTCTGCGACCCAAGACAAAGTAACGCCCAGCCGTGCAAGCAACTGAACTGCGACGAAGGACCAGTGGGACGGTCATCGAAAGACGGCGGGCATGAGAAATGGATGGGAAGCCCAGAAAGCCAGCCTCGAAGCCTTGCTTTCTCCACGACCGAAGATCTGGAACCTGGCATTGGACATGGAATCACCGGGCTTGCACAACCCGCCCGGTTAGTTTTGGGGTCAAAAGCTGGCAGCTGCGCCTTAGGATCTGCAGAAGAGGTTTCGAGGTTGCCCTTCGATTCGTGTCCGGTGCTCGGCGTCTGGGTTAGAGGCTTTGGTAATTGGATTGGGTTGGGACTTGGCATCGTGGTCTCGGGCTTTAGAAAGCGTGTGTAGCGAGTTGTCTTGCCTGGGGCTGTGGGATCGGGCTTGGGGGCGTTGCTGGTTCTTGGCATTTAGTTTGGATGACGCGTTGTTGGAGTTCGGCTTTGGGAGCTTATGCTTGGGGTTGGTTGGTCGTCGGCGGTTTCTGGCTGGGTGTTTTGTTTTGGGATTTGGTGTTGGGGTTCACGCTTTGGTTTCCCTAGCATTTTCATTTTCATTTTATCGACACTGCCTAAACCTAGCTTCCGCACTAAGTCGTGAATCGCTACTCCTGAGACCCCGCTCCAGGCACAAGAATCACTGCGCAGAAATCCGAAGAGAAGTGCCGGCACAGCAAGTTTATGGTGCGAAGAGGCAAACATAGTGTGTTTTATCGATCCTGAAGAACCTTTGTGCGGCACTGCTGCAGATGTATTTGGTGCCTCAATGCCGTGCCGGCGGTGTTCAAACAATTGCTACATCGTGACACTTGTCGGTGCCACACGTAGGGCGTAAGTTGACGGGCAAATTCAGACGTTTGCGCTCTCGCAGATTCACGCCCTTATTCCCCTACCTGGGTAAAAGACACTGACACTGTTGTCGCTCGGCTCCGCTCCAGCGAGCGAACGCAGGTGCTTGGTTTTAGAGTGAGTAGGGCATGCCAGCAGATTGTAAGCACGTGTTCTCTTTCTTGCCAAGAGCCTTCTCGATTGGCTTTTGTCCTCCTTCTGGGAAACAAGATGTGCGAAGTGGCGGCTTGATTAATGGCAGGCGGGTCAGATAGCGCACAATGCACGTTGTGGTCGCGCTGAGGGTCTCATAACTTCAGGGCTCCTGGAAAAACTGCTGGCCCAACCTCCAGAGTGAAGGCAAGGTGTCGACCGGGCAACACTGCCATGTACAACACGTGATCCACCTCACGGGAGCGACGCGGGCTGCGCTGCTCCGCTGCTTGCTGCGCTGCTTGCTCCGGTCATCCAACCTCCACAACGGGCTTGAAGGGATCCTGTTCGCGGAAGCAGCACCTGGATATTAATGATACGGCTCCAAAAGAAAGATGCACCTGGACGTCTTACACCTGGGCACTTGGCACGTTGCAGAGACGGTTGTGCCTCAACCTTCCCATGAAAGCAGTCTTCAGCATGTCTTTTTGCCACCCGTATCTAAGTATGGCTTCGCTCACAAGCAGTAATAACGGATATTCGAACATCCTCGGGAACTCTGCACACATCCCGGCGATCTGACAAGGAAAGTACGTGGCTTCACGTCATCGAGCTTCGAATGCCGACAGTCAATGCCAGAACTCGCAGATACAGGGTCCGAGCTGGTGGAGTGCTGAACACAAGCCCGGCAGGACCTACTAGTAGAGAATTGTGGGCGCACGTCATCGACGAGCTCTATGAAATCGACGAGCTCTTTGAAAACGACAAAGCGGCGAATGTCAACCCGAGTACCGAGAGTGCACAGCTCCTCAAGGGCTTTGCGGGGAAAGTGCAATAGGGTGCATCTCGCCTCTGCTCGATGGGCTCCAAAGGCTTCTGACACTTCTGGCAAGCGCCTGAAGCACGCTGCGGCATTTTGTGCGCTCCAGACTGAGCATCCCTGACCTGGCTCTCCGCACTCCTCGCCGAAGCCCGTGCATCCGAGGAGTGGGCCCTGACAGGTCACAACGTGCTGGTTGGCTTGGCTTCAACACGAGATCACCGGGATGCCGTCCTCGTCGGCGCCGATCTCTTCGGAAATCTTCGAGCATGCATGCATGGCGCCGCAAACGTGGTGGTTGCACAACGCGCCTCGTCTTCGCAACCTCCGTCTGCGACTTCACATGGCGGCGAGGGCCCCATGCCCCATTCCGACAAATCTGCAAGTTCAGTCTCACATCCGTCTAGCTCTGTTGAACTGCCAGTCTCAAGCCAGGTGGATCTGCAAAGAGTTCCATGTCAAATGGTGTAGGATGTGTGTGTGTGTGTGTGTGTCTCCTTCCCTTTAAGGGGCCCCGTCTTTGGTATGTATTGTGAGGATGCCGTTGGGGTTTCGTTCTCGAGGCATGTCTGGGATCGAATGAGGGTCATCAGTATCGCGAGCAGGAAGCACTGCCAGCAGCGCGGAGGTGCTCCAACGGGCAGCATGAAACCCACGGGCAGTTCTTGCCGCAGTACGTAAGTGTAACAACAGTCTCCGATCTTGACTAAAGGCACGGTCCAAACCCAATAATATCTCGACACCTTTTCCGTAGCTACGAAAAACGATGCATTTAGCACAGAGCACCGCATGCAGCATATGCTGGCGCTGCAGATGCTCAACAAGCACAATCATCGCCCGGCAGCGAGTCAGTGGTGCCTTCGGTGCTGTCGTCATCAGACGAGAGCGCAGCTATCTCAGCCTCCTCGGTTCGAAGCTCAAGCAAAGTCGCAAATGCCCCGCCTCTAGACGAGGTATAATGCCAGAAGTAAGAGCCTTATCACCTCACTTAGGTCATGGGCGACGTCATCAAGCGGGCCTTCAACGTTCACCAAATATGAATCGAGTCCGTCACGCCCAGACACGAAAAGCACCACACATTCCAAGGCGCAACACAAAGGCCGATATCGAACAGCCCATCATCCAACAGCAGTCGGGCACGGCATGAATGAGAGCATCTGCCGCAAGAGGCTAGTTTTTAACCTTGTCCTGGAAAGACCTCACCAAATGCGATTGAGACTACCATCGCCTGCCCAGACGCAGCCTCAACATCCTCAATCGCCTGAAAGCCGACCCCGCAGCACGCAGCTCTAAGCCCCAAATCACAGTCTAAATCCTCCATCTTAGTTCGCTCGTGAAACCCGGAAACCAAACCTTGGGCCTTGCGGCCTGAAGCTTGTACCCCCAGCATCCCACAACCCTCGATGCTACCGAAGCCTTCACACTCTGCACATCTCTACACGTCATCTACGAACCTCATCTCGTACAGCACTTGAACACTGTGCGCTGAAGAGAACCCTCAACCTCCAACTGGCGCCCCACCGGCGATCCTGCACAAAGATTTGGTGCTTAAACCCTGAAAGGTCGGACTGGTCAGGTTGGATCAGTAAGCTACGTGAAGAAACTGTCGGGATGGCCCCACTTCCATTTCTCTGACTTGCCTGCGGCGCTTCGTGACTCACTAAAGGAAAGCTAAGTGCTGACAAGGCTCATCTGCACTGTTTCTGCGAAGTTCCGTCACTTCCCGAACTTGTGCAGCTGCTTCAATGTATGTTATAGCACTGAGCGGATTCACTATTGTCATGAGGTCCTTCCCCCAATCTCGATTGATGTACGGGACAGGCCCAGAGTTGTAGAAGTCTTGAAAGGCCTGCAAAGGTATTCGAGACGTTGTTGGGGAGATAACAAACCACAGCAAAACGATCGGAAAGCCATCGAAGACGGATCTCATGACCGTCGAAAAATGCTCGATGACCTTTCCTGTCAGCCAGCTGTAGAGAACGCCAGCTGCAAGGGCGGCGTACACAATCCAGGAGTCCCAACCCAACAAGATGCCACGACCACAGATGCATTGAAGATCTTGAGAGGCCGTGATGTTCGAGCTTAAGAAGGCACCTGTCACAGGCCACAGAAACATTTAACCACAAACTCGATTCAATTGCCAAGCCTGACGTGGCGTCGCATGATCCAAGAGGCTGACCTGCAACAAAGCACCCGCTCAGTAAGCAATCAAAGAACGTCGTTGACGACGTTCCTTTGCCTTTGGTTCAGGATTCCGACTGGGGGCCTGAACAGGCAGTCACTGCGCCCTGCGCACTGCATGCCTTGTCCATCATTTCCGACGGATGGGCCCGGTCTTTATGCAGCGCAGTGGTGGATGGAGGCATCAACAATGTGCACCCTGTCATTTCTCAAGCCCAGCTGGTGCGGTATCTATCCACGAACACTTGGTCTACACCATGTTTTTTGCAGGGATCGTAAAAGCTTGGTTTGTTTTAGAGCCAGGCCAAACCTCGCTGGCCGCTCTGGACCACCACACTGCCGAGTCTAAGAAGAGCAGAAATGGGTTCCCCTACCCGCGAATTCAAGAGTTTAGTATCAGGGTCCGTTGTTGCACATACACACACGCAGCCTCGACACTTTTTCGCTGCGGGGACTCCACGGTTCCACCCCACAAGTCTGCGGCGCAACCGCCTGGTACGGTTGAACGCCAGCTCCCCGCCTCGCGCGCTTCGGCCGCCTCTCGTTCCTCTCCCGCGTCTCACATCTTCGAAGTCGACTTCCGCCAGGCCCTCCACAACTCGTCTGCTTGGTAAACCCACCCTCCGCCCCGATCAGTCGTCTCCTCGGCTCCCTGCCGTGCTGTGCTATCCTCCAACTGACGGCAAATGAAGCTGCGCCGCCCCGTGTCCGTTTTTCCTTTCGTCTTCGAGGTGATCATACCATGGCCCTGTCTGTTGAGGGTAGCCTTTCTTCACCTTCTTCGCATTCTCGTTCCAGGCGTAATTGTGTGTCACCCTGTTTGTTCTTAGCTTCGTTCCGTTGGCACAACTGAGTGTACTTCACGGTGCCTAGCTTTCCCCGTGCTGCTCTTCCGCCGATTTTTCCCTCCGTCCAATGGTTTCTTCGAGGAGTTGCGACGTCTTTGTCTGTGTGTGTGTGTCGCCCGCTCTTTATTGACACTCGTCTTCGTCGCGTGTCGATGGCTTTTGCCTCCATGTGCTCCATGGAGAAGCCGCTCTGTGGTGGGGCCGTCTCGGATATTGTACCGTTTCCCATTTCGCACCTCAGGTCCTCGCGGCTGTGACCCCCAACACTTCCGCTGCACGTCCACCACAAATGTAAGCTTTGCACACACGCCATCTTGAAAGGGACCGTTTGGAAATAGCGATCAGCATTCGGCTCACCTCGTTCGAACATGTTCGAGTAAATGAACTGCTCACTCGCTTCAAGACCGCAACCTCGCAAATGGCGGTGTCCACTGAGACTTCTGATTTCAATGATTTCAAGCACGAACTGGAAATGATAAGAGTCGAATCTTATTTCCATCAGTCAATGGCATGTCTTTGCACAGCTTACCAAACACCACAAGGCTAAACTGGCTTGCTTTCGCTATTTCGCTTCATCGTCAGCATGCAGCGACACCCGACAGGTCACGCTAGCGCAATGCTGCAGAAAATGCGTCGCGGTCTCCGTTACACTATCACATCTTGCAGATGATGGCACGTCTGTCGTCTCTGCCTAGCGTGCTGCGCGTCTTCGTTAGCATACATGCCATCCCCTACGGCCGGGACGCCTTCTATCGGCGCGCCCCTCGGGGCAACCTGCCTTAGAGCAAGATGCTCCCGAGAAACGGCCGGGTTGCCAGGGACTTGAGCCAAAATCGCCTTCTGTTTCCTTCCCTCCTTTGCCAAAATATAACCAATTCACTGTGGCTTTTCTCTTTCTCCCTGTCTTGTCATGCACTTCTCCAGGCTCCTGGAAACTTTTCCCGGAGTTTGCAAAGGGCTTGGACTGCCAACCCCCTCAACAGGACAAGCTGGACGATACTACGCTGCGAAGCTCCAGGGGCCGATAGCAGCCAAGGAACAGTCCCAGTAGGGTTGCGGCCTGTAGACCCAAAATGCCAAGTCGGGGCGTCCTCCCTGGACTCCCAGGTATCCCATGACAGGTAAGAAAGCAATGCTCCACAGAAAGGCCCCGAAGTCGAGCCGGATTTTGTTCACGATGAAAGGTGTCGTCGTCTTCTGAAGCGCCACCTCCATGATGACCGAATAGATACACGCAACTGACGCCGATGCGGCCACGCAGAGGATGGCGGCCACGCTTGAGGTCTTTCCCGCCTTGCTACCAGCAACCGCGGCATCCATGAAGGCAAGAGTGATGGATGCATCGAACAATGCCGTGACGGATAACCATTCGATCCAAAGATAGCGGCGCTTCAGTATCCAGCGACCAAGGACCAGCGAAAGTGGAGTGTAGATCTTTCCCATCGCTACGTAAAGCGAGGAGTTGATGCCAAGACCCATTGACAGGCCCGCTAAGGCACCAACGACGGACTGCAGGAATCCCAGCAGCAAGAACTTGGGCAAACTCTTTGGATCAAAGGCCTGCTTCAGCCCCTCAAGACCTTCAAGGCAGCTCTTATGTGAGCCGAGCTTACGTCAAGCCTCAAGCTCCCTACAATCTACTAGGACCTATTAAACTGCAAACAATTCAAGCAGCATCTGCTTCCAAGCAGCCATGTATATTGATCGTGAGTGCGCATGCCAAGCCCATCCCGCAGAAAGGTATGCCTACTTGCAGCGACTGCGGCACAAAGAAGCGATTTGCTGAAACGGCATTCCTTAGCGGCTCACATGCTTACACAGTAACCGAGCATCATGAGTCAAAGGAGCTTAAGACAAGAGTGTTTAGGCAAAAAGGCATTGCTGGTTACTGGGTTTTGTTGCTACAAGCCGCTGGCGAAACTGCCGGATACTCAAAGGGTGCCTTCTCTTTTCACCTGCATATTGTGCGATGAAAGGCGACTACAGGCACACAAGGTCACCTCGAACATCTGTGGGGTCTCTACCCCTGGCTGAACAGAAGGATGAGAACCCTTCTTAACGGCCAGCATGCTCTTGGAACATGCTCCTGCTGCCGATGAGGATGGACAGCCAAGGCTGGCCCGGCGCAACCACGAGTGTGGCACATGCTTGTGGAGATTGGGGATTAAGGTGACTATGTTCGGCGCTAGCGTATGGCGGTGGTAGTGGGCGGGTGGGTGGCGGGAGCATAGTCGGGAGCTGGGGGAGGGCGGGCAGGGGGGAGACGCAGTGTTGCAAAGGCGACGAGTTGCTTTGAGTGCGGTTGATTGTTCTTCGACTCCGTACTTCCAAGGTGTGCGCTGAGGCTTCATCCGAGTGAAGGACTGACTCACGGTTCCAGGCCGTCAATCTGTGCAGCTAAGTTGCTGGAACTCCGTTTGCAGGGCGTTCGAGACAATGTACAAGACCTAGGTGAGGCACGGTCACTTCAACACATTCAAGCAAAACCATGGCGAGTTCACAACTCAGCATCCCACCGGTAAAGAATACTTCAAAACATAGCCACACAGTGGAGAAGGCGTATCCGCGGCCTCCTGTGGCATGGTCAACATGCTGTTCAGTGTGTTACTCACAAGGCATCATGCACTGTTACAGGCCTCACGGCGCTCAGTACTGGGACATATCATTGCCATAAAAGCTTGCAGCCCTCCAAGCTCTCGCTTCGGAGTGAAGCCAGTGGCTTTCCACAGAAACTTCACATTCAATCTGCCTGTCTGGAACAAGATTGCACATATGATGACGAGAACTGCAATCAGCGTTGATGGAATGGATCGAATGCCCCAGTTGTGTCCCAGAGTGATTCCCACTATTGGGTCAACAATGCACGCACTCAAGACACCCACGACCGTCTGGATGAGGGATTTGGTGACTGTCGAAAAATGTTGAACGACAAGCCCAGCCCACCACATCTGTCCAACCGTCAGAAACAGGAGCACGAAGTGCCGCTTGCTCCATGAGCCGAACATAACATCTGTTCGGGAGCCCCAGGTGCCGTGGTTGTAGTAATACTGCCAGGTCCAGACTGCCCCAAGGAGCACGAAAGTCACGAAGTCTAGATGGACTCGATGGATGTAGTATCTGCCGTGCAAGGTGTAGTCACGGTGTGCCAGCTCTAGCCCGCGCGACAGATTCTTGAAGATGCGCTCGGATAGGACTGATGCCACTGCGCCAACGGAAATTCCGAAAAATGCGCTAATAATGCCCAGAAAGTTCGCATCCGATTTCTTGAAATCAAAATAACCACAGTAATTTATGTCGCACCGCTCACGCATTATGAAGAAAGCGGGCGATGACAGGACGAGCATGGAGAGCGAGAGCCACTCGAGCTTTCCATACAGTCTGCTGAAGACGAAGAAACTGACGACGGCAGCAACAATCACATAAAGGTTATCCATCATGATGAAGATCCTTGGTGTGTTTGTGCATCACTTGAGGCATTGAGACATCCTGCTATCTCCTGCCGAATCAATGCATGCGCCAAGTGTCACATGGTGCAAGCCTGATTCCACGGTAACGGTCAGAAGAACAGATTTCGCAGCAAATAGCAGTCCCACAAAGCTCCACCGCCACAGAGCAGCGAAGGAAAACACCCGAATGGCTCCCTCAGGTGTCTCTATAAATAGCAGAAGTCGAACCTGTGTGATCCCTTCCCTCCTTCGGGGCTACAGCTACAGACTGCGTCAAGTCCAGTGCTAGGTGGGGCCAGTCGGTTGCCACAACAAACTCAATGCTTAGGACAGGTGCATAAGTTTACTCACGTCTCGACTAGGCTTGCGACCCACTGCCCCTCCATGAAGAAGGAGATGCACAGTGCAATGGTCAATGAGACAGCACAGGCCATGACCTGAATGGACAAGTAGTTCACCTCGTGCCCAGCAAAGTCCCAAGCTCTTTCCTTCGAACCCTCCAGCACCGCGAATGTCAGTGCAATGGCACACCTGGCTCGATTTCCCACCCGCGGCGCCAACCACGCATAAAGTCGAGGTGCCCAGTAACGAAGGCCACCGCGCTGGGGCATGGGAGTCTCACAAGACTCGAAGGATGAGTCGCTGTCTCCTGACTCGCGACCTTCATCACGGCTCCTCTCATCGTTCAGTAAACCAGAGATTCCCGTGGCGATGTCCGTCTCAAGATCTTGCCGCCATGACCCCAAAACGGAGCCTTGCACTGCGTCTGCTCCAAACTGAGTCAGACCATGCAGCGTGTCAAACGGCCGACTCATCGTGTGGCTTGTGTCCGTCGAACGACTCCTCTGAATCATGCTGCGCACTCGGGTTACCCTGGACTCTGCATTGCCTTCTGGCCACAGCCCAAGTCAGGCAAGAAAACCTTTTAGTGCTTTGACGGAGCTGTTGGAGCTGGAAACTGGCGTCATGTGGCCTACTTGGCAGATCTAAACGAACAGCTTGGCAACACTGTGACGGCCTATGCTGGTTGCATAACATCTGCTCGCAGCTCGTAGCAAAAGGAAGAGCAACTGCAATGGCATTGATACTTGACTGAACAGCGGAGGCTTTGCACAGACAGAAAGTAGTTGCAGAGCCCACTACCGGCGACGTTTCCAGAGGCCCTTCTCAGGTTTTCACTCGCGTCGAAGCTGGTTGTTCCAGCCCTCCCGCTCTGAAATCACTCCAATCTGGCTCCTCCCATGTTTGGAAGAAGCCGGCAGCCCCTAGTTGCGAGCCCAGGTTAAGGAAGGACATGCACTAAGATGACATTGACAGGTCAGAGTGAAGATGTATGTGGAGGGAGAGACAGGGAGACTGAGAGAGAGAGGAGACGGAGAGAGAGAGAGAGAGAGAGCGAGAGACAGAGAGAGAACAGAAAACTGAAATGATTCAGTTGGTTCCTTGCACAACACCACTGCAGCAAGCATTGGCGACTTCCACCAGGCTGCTTCAAACCCAAGCTGGGTGTGACTGCAATTCTTGCACCACCCGCTTTGCTAGATCATTGCCTCCTCCATTCCCCGAGTTTTTGTCGGGATGCCATCGCAGCAACAGCTTGCGCTTGGCGCCGGCACGCTCCCCTGCTGTTAGACCATGAAGTTGGCGAAGCTCCAGTGCAACGAGTTCCGAGACAACTTCATCCAAAGATTTAGCAACCGTCTGGCATGCTGCACGTTGGAGGTCCGTGCTCAACTGGCGGCCTTGCATTTCCAGCGCCATCGTCCGTCTTTCTGCGCTTCTCAACTGCTGCTGCAGCAGGCTGCACTCTTGCTGAAGCTCATTTGCTGTGCCAACCGCTTGTTTCGCAGTGGCCTCAGCAGATCGCCGTGCCTCGCGCTCTTTTTCAAGCTCCCTTTTCAAGGCATCGATCTCAGCATTCTTTTGCCGAATCCCGCTCAGAGAGTCCAAAGCTTCGTCACCACAGCTCTCACCAGCTGCCAAGGCGGACAGCACCTCCTCCTCGTATAATTGGGCCAGGATCTCACCAGCCGTCAGTCCCCTCGGCGTGGAAGTGCCAGACCTGTCGCAAATGACCGACAAACCCACCAGCACCCAACACTCTCCACTACAGGATCTCAAGTACTGCTGCGGCATGCTTCTTTGCCCATTATCCACGAGTCGCAAGGGAGCCTTGCGGCAATGCGATTGGCACTTGAACACGTCGAGTCAGAGGACGCCGGTGAGGTGCTCCCGTTCTTCCGCAGATAATTCGACAAATAGTAGGGCCTCCGACTCCGAGCGGCTCGCTCGGCTCGTTGCTCGAGCTCCGCAGCCTGAGCCTCTGCCTCAGCGGCAGCCACGGCTGCTGCACTGATGGCGCTTGTGACGCCACTCCCAGTGGACCTCCAGCGAACTGCTTCTTTCAAGCACCGATTACAGTAGGTTGCACTTCCCGGTCTCGTGCCCCACCTCGGGACACCGGCTTCGCTCTCGCTACCTCGGATCCATTGGCTGATCCGTTGTCAGAGAGTTTGGCAGACATTCACACGAGGCTCGGACAGCTCTGCACGGCCATCGCAGGTGGACAAACCTCGGCCAATGCTCAGACGGACCTGCGCGTGCTGCCACGCACCTGGAAGCCGGGCCCTCTGCAGCTATCAGCAGCCTGGGGAGCTTCCTTGCAGCCTCTGGCAGCTCCACTTCTGCCTCCTCTGAAACTCTGATGTCTGTCTGGCAGTGCAGATGTGTGCGGATTGATGTGTCCTTGATGCCACCCGGGTGCAAGACTGTGGCCAGAGCAGAGTCACTGCTTGGCCACTCTGCATACACCCGAACCTCCAGCTGAGGGACGCATGAAGGCAATCTCACGCCGGAGGGAAGCTGTCAGAACTGAGGGCTCTGCTAGCCGAATGGGAAGAGACCGCCGAACTCGAATAAAGGAAGGCGTGCCTATGTGGAAGCGGCACAGCAGACACCCGGTCATACCAGCTCCACTCAGGACGAGACCTTTCGCCACCGGGACGACGAAAAAATCCCAACCAGGCTCATGCCTGGCGAAAACGGCAGTGTGCAAAACAAGCATCTGAAGTCGCTTAACCACGCCAAGCCGGCGCCAAGGGTCCCGCACTCCCCTCTCCACCCTGGCGTACAGGGTGGAAAATCTCTTCGCAAGATGCTCAAAAGCATCGCAGCATGCTGGCACCCGGCACCTCCAGCCAGTCCACCCCATCATAAGAGAAAGCACACCTAGCTGCAACTGCGGATGCACTCTCATCATTGCTGCGGCAAGCTTGACAACCTGATTGCATCCGCCACCATTACCTGCGCAGAGCTTGTGAGTGCGTGTTGCGCCATGCGCACGGACATTCAGCCTCAAGTAGCAGAGGGCTGCATGCTCGGAGGCGGCATCTGTCTAAAGCACTGTACGATGTGTTTCAAACTTAGCTAGGCTTGTTACCAACACGCATTGGGCCCATGTTTTTTGTTCTGCCGTATCTGTGTCGAGTCTGTATCGGTCGGCGAGGACTGGATCCCAGCTGGCTCAAGATCGACGCAAGCAAACCTTGAAAGCAGATGGTCACCATATGCCATGAGGCGGAGACAGCTTCTCCCCCGCAGACTGTGCTGCGGGACTGTGCCCAGTTCTTTGTCTCCCCAGCTTCGTTCAGGCTGACCACAATCGCAGTCCGTGTCAGCAAATTTCAGCAGGCACAACTCAGCTAGCAGCAGAGCATGCAATGAGTCTATGAACGCTGCTCCGCTTCTTGCGCAGTTTCTCTGGCAGTAAGTTGTTGCAGTCTGCTGCTTCTGATGGACCTGGCCCTACGTGCATTGAATTGGATCTCTCGTGGAGACTGTAGATGTGTGGATAAACCCTGAACTCATCTGCAGACCTTTCAGGAGTAGTCGAGTCCAACGTCCAACACTTCCAGCATGTTATAGTACTGCACCTTCATATGATACTTTTGCCATGTGGCCACGCTCTGAATCTTAGCATCACTCAACGTAGCTGCCCGCTTGCGTGATCGGGGAGAGCCCACGGCCTCGTCTCAACACATTTGCACAAGCTTCTGCCTCGAGGGCTCTTGATGCCGGAGTCGATGCTAGCAGCTAATTTATGTCAAAGGCCGTCCTGCCTGAAGCGCTTCAGCACGTCCTGCGACATCAGTTCGAGAACCAGATGTTTTCTGTTCTTAAAGATGCAAATGGCAGCATCACCAATCACACGCCTTCTGAACAGGGTCGGACTTGCAAACCATGTGGGGCTGATGCACTTCCATGACGGATGAAACCGCAGTGGTTGCAGGGATCACGGTTTCGAAGGGATAGAGACTCGAGACTCTGCCTTCCCTTCTTGCATAAACTTCCAAACTAAAATCTGGAGCTACAGGGTCGGAGCTGCAACAGCCAACTAGTCATGATGCTGATCTCCACACTTCGTAATGAATATCTGCAGGCGCCGAAACATCCCAATGCACTCCACGCTCGCATGGTAATTCTCACGGCGCATGCTTCTGTCGACCGTGTCCTCCTCGACATCATCCTCCCACTCCCCTGGCAGGGACAAGCAGGCTAAGCAGGCTAAACACACCTGGAGGGAGCGGGAGGGAGAGAGAGAGAGGGCGGAGGGGGGGGAGGGAGGGAGAAAGAGAGATTTCCGGCTGAGTTCATGCCGCTCTTTGCGGACGTGTTCTTCAACTGCGGCAAAGCTCGACTTGGCCGGACCGACTACGTGTACAAAAGGCCTGAGGTATGCAGACTGTGCAATATCTTTTCACGACAGGAATATTGACTTGTCCTGGTGTCGCTGAAAGCTTCCGGAATCGATTTGCGGTCGGAATTCTCGCCTTGCAGCTCTTCAGCTGCGGTTTGGTACGTAAGCGTGCTCTCCTGCAGCGTAGCGAGCCCAGGCACAAGCACGCAGACACACCCCACACACAGACACAAACAACACTCACAAAGACAACATCTTGCTTAACATGGTGGCTTGATCCATGCTATTAGACGTTCTCAACTGTAGCAACATGCTGTCGCGTTTACTTGTCAGACTGCTGTCGGAGTCGTGTATACTAAGGAAAACGTCAATTTTGAAGACTATTCTTGTCGACTCATTCGTCAAGGCTCGCTGGAAACGTTCATCTATCAACTGGAAAAGCTTCAACATGCCGAATGCGCACGCATCTCTCTGTGCGCTGGCCATAACCGTATGATGAGTACCGAGGGCATGAGAATTCTCTGTCGGAGACGGCTCTGGGCCTTGCTCAATGCTTTGCCTCCAAGTACCTCTGCATGCAAGCAGTAAGCCATGGACATACAGGTAGCATCAAATTCAAACCTTCGTCATCCTCTTGAAGCATTATGCAGCATGTCGCAGACACTCGCCCTCCCAATCAGGGTGAGCAATGGAATTTTGTTGTTGGTAATTGGTTGCCTGCACAAGCAAGCCATCAGCGTCTGCCGATGTCTGCCCGTAGGACTGTTTAGCTCGATGTTGTGTTTGAGTTTACCCCACTCCCACAGCAACAATCACGGGACTCCTTCACAGCAGCTAGCTGCGTCTGCAACCTGTCCATCGGTTCCACGCAACCAACGAGAGCACAGCCAGACTTATCACGCTTAAAGCCGTCGCACCTTCCTGCCAAAGCTCGAAGGCTTCGATTCTCCGCTTGGAGGAGCTTCATCTTCGTCTCCTGGAAATCTGCATCTGCAAGTTGAGGCAATGTCGGGTCGGGACCGCCTCTTTGGGCTGGACATGCACGGATGCCATGTTCTACCTGATTCAGTGCTCCTCATCCCCTGCATCTGCATCTGTGACCACGTACCTTGTCTTGCACTTTACAAGTAGCAGCTACAAGTACCGCGGCGACAGCATAAATCTTGGGGCATCAACTTGCACTGTGAAGTTGGCCTGCGCACGCGCGAAGCTCGGTCCTGAGGGCACCAGACACAGCTCCAATCGTCCCGAAGCGCAATCGCCAATGTCGCCAGTACCGCCTGCTGCTGCGCCGCTGCTTTGCCGCGGCGCGACGCGTCCTCTGTGGAAGAGATGACGTGGCCAGTGGGATGCCGTGGGCATGAGCCGAAGCCAAGTGGCAGAGCAGCTTGCCGACCTCTGCGGACCAGGGTTGCCAGAGGGCCTCAAAGGACGCTGAGGAACGCAAAAGGCAAAACCGGAGTCGCTGGCTTTGCGAGTTTGCTGGCCTCCATGGGACTTTCGAACTTTGCGGTGTCTTTGGACTCCTCCAGCATTCGACAAATGTTCTCAGCGTCCATCTTTTCAATCCACGGTAAACCCTGTCCAAGTGTGCCTCGTGTTCTCTGTGGACAACCTCCGTCTTATTCGTTCAACGGGCGGGCTCTGGCACACCTGCAGGACGGCAACGAGGCTCAACATGCGCAGCTAGTGCTGCGTGCCTTGCGAGTATGGCGATCACAGAATGCATCCGCCGAAAGTCCAGTCTCCTAGCTCGCGAGGCTACATGGCAACGATCATGCCTGCCTGATGTGTTTCTAGCCTGCCGAAAGAGTCATGCACCACATGCAAGCGAACATGCCACGGCTTCGGTTGAAGCGTTACAATTGATTTCAAAAGTGTGTCCAAGTGTGTGACTCAACTAGCACAGGTGACTGGTTTGGTCCTGCACTCGGCGAGACTGGCGCGACGCCTCTGCCTCAAGGGGAGAAGTGCTGGCAAGAGCGTCAATCGCCCGGGCAACCAACGCTCTGGCCGTGCGCAAAGTGAGAGACACGGCTTACGACGCAGAGGTGCTAACCGGTCGCAAGGGGGATGTCGGGGCCGGTGTCAAACCTGCCTCACGGGGAAAGCAAGCGATGGGACAGAGAGAGGGTCTGTTCTGTGTCTCGGCACCTGTGAAGGATGACCTCGACGAGGCGACGGAGTGCTGGGAGGCCTCGCCTCAGCCGCTCAGCTCTGAAAACTGACAAAACGAGAAGAACCCCTAAACGCCCTCTGCAGCGCACCCAAGCTGACCAGGATGGCAAGCCAGCAGCCATGGCTACGGCTACGGAGAACCAGCTGACTCCCAGAGCCTGTTTTAAACGGCTTCCATAAATTCTCATTCGCAGCTTGACACAAAAGATGCAGTCCAAAGCAAACGCGGCCAGGCGGCCAGGACGAACTTTCGACTTCAAAGCACTTCAGGGCATGGACTCGGACTCCGCCCGCCACCCTCCGGTCAGCTTTGCCAAGACCGGAGGGAGCGTCTGCAGACGCGCTGAGGTGTTTAATCTGCTGATGAACTGAGCATTGAAAAGACGCTGAACCATCGCATCGAGCGTCGAGCGCCTGCAAAAGCCACCTTTGCTCGCAGCTGTTGAGAAGAAGAAGATGGTCAGCACGGGAGTAGCCAAGGAAGCTGTCTTGAGGATCTTCTTCTCGTGGCTAGGAGCGAGTTAAACTATTTTGGAATGAGATCCTGGAAGTCCTGATTGCAGAGCTCGCAGCCACCGCAGTCCAGGATCAGGTATGTACATCATCGAAGGCGCACTCACTGCCACTGCACGTGCCAGTTCACATGTACATTACTGCATATTCGTGCCGCTTTTCGTGGACACGGCCACCGTCGCAGCATACAGTGAGCCATAGAGATATTTCAGTGCAGGTGCTTCGACGGAAGCATCCAGCAATGCCAGTGCCCAGAATTAGCGTGGAACTTACTTCTGAAAGCTGCTTTTGTCGCATCCTTGCTTTCTTGGTCACGGCTCGAAACCTCAATAGTACTTTGGCTGGTAGCTGCCGTCCACACACAGTCAGGTAAAAGCTTGAACTCGAGACCTCAACTGCAGCACACAGAGTCGTATCTCGGAAGTATGTAGTGGACAAAGACGACATGAGATTGAGTAGTGCGATGCCTGACTGGCCCGCCAGCTACTCCAACAGCAGCTGAACAGTGAGGCTGGTCAGTACCCGTAGCTGTGTCGTTGCGTCATGGGCGGACATCGAGAGCAAAAGCTTCACTTGGCCTGCACTGCCTGCGTAGCTCAGCTCCAAACAAAACCTGCAATCAATTGCCAGCACCTGCCGACACAGGGACGGACATGGGGAAAATGTTGAAAGATTGCAAGGCCGTGCTGGCTGGAGTGTGCACGCGGACCTGTACTATGCTTGCTTTCTCCCTCCGACTGTGCGTGTCTTTGCGCGCCTGGCTGCAAGAACTTTTGGCTTCTTGGAAGGTGATACCTTTTCCGGTGATGGATCCAGCCCTCCAGCAAGGCTCCATGTGTCAAGCACTTGGTGTCTACACGTGGATCGTGCCCTGTGCGTGGCGCGTGTGCAGACAGGATGGACCGATGGACCCGGTGAATGGACCGGTTGGTTTTGCTTGATTGCTTGGTTGATTGACCGATTGATCGATTGGTCGATTGATCGACCGGTGGGTTGGTTGATTGGCTGCTTGGTTGCTTGGTATCCTGATTGCTGGCTTGCTTGGTTGCTTGGGGTTGCTTAATTGGTTGCTCGCTTGCTTGCTTGGTAGCTTGGTAGCTTGGTAGCTTGGTAGCTTGGTAGCTTGGTAGCTTGGTAGCTTGGTAGCTTGGTAGCTTGGTAGCTTGGTCGGTTGGTCGGTTGGTCGGTTGGGTGGTTGGGTCGGTCGGTCGGTCGGTTGGTCGGTTGGTCGGTTGGTCGGTTGGTCGGTTGGTCGGTTGGTCGGCTGACTGGTTTACTGATTGATTGATTGATTGGTTGATTGACTGGTCGATTAATTTAATTGCTTGATTGATTCCTTGAAGGATTGGCTGATCTGGTTGATCACTTGCTTGCTTGCTTGCCTCCTTGATTTTTGGTTGCCGAAGTGCTTGACTGATTGGTTGATCGGTTGATCGGTTGATTGGTTGTTCGGTTGCTTGGCTGACTTCCTGATTGGTTGATTGCTTGGCTGGTTGATTGGCTGACTGGTTGACTGGTTGACTGTTGATTGCTTGCGAACAATCCTCTCTCCTTGCTACCAGTTTTCCTTCACGGCAAACCCGCAAGCCTGCAAGCCAGCTCACCATCAGTTCACCGTTCCCGCTCTGCACCTGGACAAGACATTCAATACTCTCTGAGGGACACGGGAGAGGCCGTCAAACAAACAGCATGCAGCTCCCTATGAGATAATCTACCAATCTACATGCCCAGAACCAGGGTCAGACGGTGCATCGTGAATTGATCCCTGGTGGTCAAGGGTGCAAATTGAACTTTCACTGCGGACGGGAGTTCCACCCGAAACACTGCGTCGAATTCAACCTGCCCATTTTCAACTGTTAGTTCCGAGGTCGGCGCAAGCCGGGATCGGTGGAATCAAGGCGCTCCCAAGCAACCTTGAGTTTCAGAAAAGTTAGGCGTGACACATGTTTTGCGCAGCCCCCGCACTCGATGCGGTCTAAAGACCGGGGTCTTCTCTGGCATGATCAGGCAGGTTGGAGAAGCTGAACACAGTGTTCGGAGCTCGGAATGTATTGGGGCAAAATCTGTCGAAGACATGACGTACATTGCATGTCTCCGTGTGTGCGAGTATCCTTTTCCTCTTGTTCCTACTTGTCTCGGTACAACCCTTGTTACAATAACCTGTCTTCTCGACAATAAATAGTCTTGCTCTTCCGCTTCATCTTCCTCAGCTTGTTCTGAGCGTGAATGCTGGTCAGCCCTCGCGCTAGCAGTTGTGCATTCTAGTTATGGCAGACCTCATCTAATGCCGGCTTGCTCCCAAACTATGCTCATATACCTGCCTGCCTGTCCTCGTCTGTATTTCCTGTCTATCTGGCAAGCCGTCGGTGCAATTGCGCATGCTCTGATGATGTGGCAGGACAAGTTTTGGTTTCTGACTGTTCGTGACATGTTGTGCACATGGCAGACAGAGGAGCGACACCATTTGCATCCGTTCGCGTTGGGAAACGGACGTCAAGAAGACAGGACAAGGGACACTTGGGTTAGATTAGGCTTAGAGTTAGCCTACGCGTTTTTGGAGCGAGCCTCCAGCAAACAACTGTTCGATCGCCGAAGCTTGCTGCGGTCCGGTCACCTTCCGATACAAAGCTCGTACGATATGCTACGTACGGTCTATCCTTGTCTACGTGTCTACAAGACTATTCGCTGAGGCTGTCCAAGCCCAAGTCCACATCCAGAATGAAAAATCAAAGTTGCCCAAATCAACCGAGCGGGTTGCACAGGCAGGCAGCCCTAACTGCGATAACCCGAAGACCCCTGACGGGAATTGACATACAGACACATGCGCACAACTCCGCATGCCCGCCTTGACATGTGAAACAAGCCTTGCCCATGCGGCATCCTTAGCACAACAATGTCGGCACAGACACGGTTCTGTGTTTTAGTCTTCTGAGAAGGCAAGGAGACCTTGTGACAAGTGAGGCACCCGCAGCATCACGCATCTTTACCACAGAGCGGACAAGTCTTTCGGCACTCTGCCAACCACCTGGCTCAAGACACGCCTGCATAATGCGCGTTACAGCGAATCTAGTCTGCCATCGTGGCCGTGAAAGTTCGGGCAGCACAGCATCGCACAAACTTGTCAGGGTCTCTTTGAAATGCAGCCGCGGTGGAACTGATGCTTGCAGCTCATCGCAGTGACGTTGCTGTCTTCCTCCGACATCTTCAGGCATGCGAGCAGTATAGCTGCCGGTCCAATCCCATAGACTTGCTGACAAAGATTTACTTGAAATCGCCACGACATGAACAAATCATTATTGTCGAGCCTGGAATGGCATTAAGCATATTGAGCACACACCGCCTTGGCAACACGTGCACTGCACAAAGAAGTGCCAAAGAACACGCGCTCGCTAAGATCGGAACCCGAGAAATCTGCCGGCAGAAGGTTCGGAAGTGCCTTCATGGGTCTGGCATGTCTGGCGACGACAGGCAATCTCGGGTAAATCTGGCTAGGTGCACGGTAGTTTGAACACGAGTGACCCTGCACGAGTCACGAGCCTCAATGCGGTCGCTGCTTGCAACAGGTGGTGCTACCGCCTCAGACATCAGCCAGAACAATCAAAATGCCAAACCTAGCCAAAAGCTGCCTCTGTGTTGAGTAGTGCTCACCACTGCTATAATGAAGTACCCGGCCCGGTCCAAGCGCAGTAGCAATTCGTAATCGTCTGGCCTCAACAACTAAGGAGCTTGAACGATAACATGGCAGCAACGTCTCGGGGAATCCGACGTGATCTCACGCGAGAGTAGATCGAACACCTCACGACGGTCTCCAGTGTCTCCCCAGTCCCTTGTGAAGCGTTTAACAGAGTCCCGAACCTCGACAGATGTTAGTCCGCAGGGCAGCTGCACCGGAGACGGTGAGACCGAGGAGAAGCGGGGCCTCGCAGCTGGGTCTTCGCTCGCCGGGACCCAAACTTCCCCCGCATCCTGTGGCCGATCCCTCTGAGCTGCCAGAGATGTCGCTTTTTGACACCATCGGAAGGGCATCGGAAGGAGCTTGCGGATTGGCTTCGTTTTGCCCCTGACCGCCTCCAAGAGCTGGAGCGACGACGACTCCTGGCCGTGAGAACCGACCAGGAAGACATGGGCGGGTTCGGCGAACTGCTTTATGGAAAGCACCAGGACGACAGTACGGTGTTCGAGATGACGTGGGCTTGCAATGCAAGCTGGAAGCCTGAGCCCTTAAAGCATCTTGTCCTCAGCTCCTGAACCCTGAGGAACGATAAGCTCCTCACATTAGTGCTCTGTTCCTCCAGAATCGCACACCCCATCTCAAGTAATTGCGAGGATGTGTTCACCTCAAAACAGCTACACAAGGCAAGTATCGGATCAACTGCAAGATACTGCAAGCCTTGATGCTCCCTTGCAAGCGGAGACGGTAGGCAGACATCGAATTTGAGCTCCGCTGTTGAAGCAATGTTCGGCATGGAGACAGTCACCACAGGCTAGAGTTTGGGTTTCAGGTGAGTCGGCATTCGAAGCCTCCTTCTTCCACGTCCGTGCCGTCGACGCTTGCTTATGCCTCAACATCGACTCTGCACCCGATGCTCCCTTTCAATGCTTGCAACACTCACCAGCCACCATGCCATGACATGCAGGAATCCGAGGACTCTAACGTCGCGTTCGCCGTCGGTCGCCTGAAGGCGACGAAGCAGGGAACGGGTGACGTCGCAAGAGTTTTGCGATTGAGTTCAGAACGCCGCCGTCTTCGTGTCCTGCTTCGACTCGACCTGGGAAGTCAAAGCCGAAGCTCAGCTCGGCAAAGCTCTGCTCGAACTAAGCAGCAAATGAGCCTCGACGTGGAAGCGCGCCGGCCATTGTGCCTCCGACGCTCATGGCGAGTCCACCTGGACCTGCTCCAAAGTGGCACAGTGATTAAGCAAGCTGATGCACGCGCAGCGTCACTTTCTCCGTTGCGACACAAAGACGAACTGTTCTGAGAATGCGAACGGCTTTCGACGCCGACTTCGACTCTGTCCATGTCTGCGGCGGGCGTATCTGCAGGTCCGCCGGCCTCAGAACATCAAAAACTGTCTAATCGGATCGCGAAACGCAACTTTGTGCCGGGTCACGACAAGACCGGGCACTTCTGTCAGACCTCAAACGCCGGCACGCATGCGACACTGCAAGCAGGAGCAGTTACTGAGCACCGAACGAAGGATTCCGGTTTCGAAAGACGGATTCTTGCGAAGTGGCTGGTTCAGCGAGTTGGTGGAGCCTTGGTTGGTCAAACTCTTCTGTGGCGTACACATGGTGGGCGTTTTCGCCTTGAAGGTGCCGAGGGAGATTCGTTAGTCGGGTTCCCCTGGACGTCTTCACTGGGTCTTGAACATCTTGAAACGTGGTTGAGAGAGCCTCGAACTCAAACGGTGCCGTCCCCGCATGCTGCCTGCAAGGACTCGGGCCGGCTTAGGGGCTGAGGTCTAGAGCCCCAAAAATGCGCAGAGTGCAGTGGCCTCAACCTGGCAGCGTGCAGTTCAGGCCCAGGCGGCTGGGCTGCCTTGCGGTGCACGAACAGGATGGGCCGACGGATGCAGATTTCGACTGCTACGTGCCCGGCATCCGGCTCTTTCCGGTCAGCCGTGGACCATTGCATCACGAATCCTGAAGCCCGTCGGTCGATTTTCGGAATGCAACGCATAGAAATGGGCTTTACAAGGAAGCCTTGGAAGCTGAGTGCCAGGCCGGTACGATACGAGGCGCACCCGTGCAGCTCTGAATTGCTACATGCAGCTAAGACTCTCCATCAGTTTGGCATTGTGTGAACAGCGTGACACTGTGAACTGCCTCATCTGCAAGTCTACCTGCATGTCTTTCCTTGTCATAGTCGTCGCATTGCACGTCAGCGATTGGTGATGCCCGAGTTTATGTACAAGCGCCGAGCCAATGGCCAGTGCACCTGGCAGAGTCAGATTTCTGCTCGCTTCTTTTCTCTGCTGCTCTGCTCAGAACGTCTGAATGTGGATCCAAGGCACGGCCCCTTGGCAGGACTTGGCAGGATGGCAGGCCCAGGCCACCCGTCTAAAGAGCCATGGGCCATGACCCCAGTTGCAGTTAGCTCGCTTTTGCCACAGGACCACGTGTGATGACTGCTGCTGTAGGTTGCTGACACCATGATTTTTTCAGCACTCGCCGGACGCTCGTAATGAAGGCGTAAGACAGACAGGTCACCTCAGAACTTGTATTTGTAGTTTAGGCAGCTTAAGTTACGGGGCTTCACGCAGCCTTCGAAAAATGATTTCTGAGGCTACCTCGACACCATGCGAGCCGTGCGAGGCATGACATGCCCCTCCAGCACTTGAAGGGCCATTTCTAAAACCATGCAAGAGCAGCAATGGAAAACATGCTCCCGAAAGTACACCATGGAAACCAGCAACTCCTTCGGAGCTGCTTGGGGCATGCGACTGCTCTGTGTGCGTGTCCGTGTGCATGTGCGTGTGCGTGTGCGTGCTTGACAAGTTCGAGCTTGAACATCTTCTGTTGTCATTTCGTCTTGCCAGCAACCCTTGTACACCTCACCATAGTAACGTTCAAACTCTGCTTCCGAAGTTACTTGTACATGCTGGGGCTTCTGCCCACGGCAAATGTCGTGCCGATCGTGGTGCGTTCGTAGGAGCTCAGCTCGAAGCCTAAGGCCTAAGGGCATCCATCACCTCAGCTGAGCCCGGCCTTCCTGGGCTATGCGTATGAGAGGCAGGAGCCACATCGGATCTGTGTCCTAAGCTTGCGGTGAAGCAGCGCTGGACAATGTTACAACTTCTGCTCTTTTCCGCGACTGGGGTCCGTGCTGCTTCTCCTCCTCTTCCAATTGCTGCAGCTCGTCATCCTCGCCATCCGGTGCCATACTGTCCAAGCGAATCATGTCGTCAAGGTGCACGCGGACCTCGACAGTAGCCATGGTCCAAGTTCATGTAGGCATGCAACAAGCGCAAAACCAGCTGCATGCCTCTCCGAGCAAGTTCGCTACATGTGCCGGCAAGTCTGCCAGCGGGTTGCTGTCCTTCATGTAAGGTTCTTGAAAGACGGGAGGAAAAGCCCCCCTCCACTATCCACTGGCACAAAATCCTTCAAGACCTCTTTCAGCAGGACCTTCTTCCTCAAGTTCTTGGATTGAGACGGTTCAACCAGCAGGTCAGAAACCTGGCAGGGAGCAAGCGCATGGTGGCGATTTTCGAGACAAAGTCGCTGGCAGGGCTTAGGGCTTAGGCCTTCTGAAGGCTCACACTGATGCCGTATTGCTGATACCTAAGTGTGTCGTTCGAAAGCAGACGCTTCGAGAAAGGAAGAGACCAGAGGCGAGGACGCCTTCTCAAGCTGAACCTGCGCATGGAATATCGCTGCTCATGCAAATCGACAGCATGCAGATGCATGCAGCACGAATCTTCCACACTCCAGCTTACAGCTTGCCCCACGAGATCCCGTTTCCCTATGTCGCTGTGCTGCCATCTGACACGTCGCGGTGTTGCGAGAAGCAAATGACAGATCTTTTCCTGGCCTTGATCCTGCGAGCAGCCTTCCGTTTTAAGAGCTCAAGCTTCTTCTCGTGCTTTGCCTGCCCGCATCAAAATCAGCGGACAGGTGGACGCGCACATTTTGATACGCGCACGTTTTGACAAACAGAAGACGGACAAACACACGAACCGATGCATCGATCCTGATATTCATCCAGTGTGATCTCGCCATCTTTCGGACCAAGGTCACCCCACATCCTTAGTGCACATTCTGTGTACCGAAACCTGGACCATGCCTTGCTGTGAGAGCAGAGCCGAAGCGAGCTGTAGAAGGTAGACCTCAGCAAAAGCAATCAAAGCAATCCATCGCAATCGGCACGTCGCCGAGTGGCAAGATGACCGATGCCAGACCCCAGATTCCGAACCAGGCGCCGCTTTGTGATGCCAGATCTACCCAGCCCAGGACCTTGGAACAATTGCTTTGGACGCCTCTCCTGTGTGGCCCAAGGTTCTTGCTTCTGCATGCAATGCTACCATTTTTTCTTCGTGGAATGCTGGTTGCTGCCATAACCCGGTTGCAACACTCGTCACCATGGTTTTCTGAGCTTTGCTTGGGGCCACGACGGGTTGTTTGAGCAACGCCTTCGCCTTGTCACTGAGCTTGAACTTGAGCCGCACCTGTGCCTGGTTACGCTCCTTGAAGCTCAGCACCTGCCAAGCCCACAAACTAAACCGGAACGCGTTGCAAAGCCAACTTGGCCGGAACCTGCGAGTAGACGCGCGCGGATTCCACTTCGACGTAAAAGGTCGAAATTCTCACCGTGCCCCACATGTCCTTCCATCAAACGGATGAGGCAACCCGTCCGGGCCCTTTGCTCCTCTGCACACTGGCTCCTTCACGTAAAGTGGAATGACTGCCGCTACCACATCGACAGTGTAGACGTAGCCCGGCCTGATTGCTGACGCTGTGCCCAAGCCATTTCTGACTTATTTACTGCCTTGCTGACTTTTGTGTCTCATGTGCGCAGTGTGATGCCCAGACTCCGACTGCAAAGTGATACTTTTGTCTCGAGCAGCAGTAACATCAGCCATCGCCTCCTGCAGGAACAGGTCGCAATGTCGAAAGCTTTGGTCTTACACTGTTGGGTCCTCCAAGTCCACCGCGAACGGAAATGCAGGCTGCTGGACGACTCCGCGTTTCTGACAAGCTTCGCGGTGCAGCCGCCAGTAAGAACGTGCCTAAACTGCCACTCAATCGACTCGAGCGAAGACATGACCGACGGAGAAACACGAGGCTGGGGCGTTGCACTGTAGAATCTCGCGCGTCATGTCCTCGTCCAGTGGCCTTCAGCACGTGGTGCGGCAAAAATTCTGAGAAGACAGTTCCTTCGGTATCCTGCTGCATGATCGTGCGATATCGTTTGTGCAACATGCTAGGCTTGCAATAGGCAGGGCAGACACTGATGCAGCAAACAGCGGCACAACTATTCAGACAAATCTGGAGCACGATACGGCAGCTCTGCTTCGACAAGAATGTCCCCTTTTTCACCACTCCGATTTGAAACGCCGCTGTGGTGTCGCTCTTCCGGGCAAATAAGATCACGCCTGAGCTCCGGACCACCATCGCGGTCTGCCTCTATCTACCGGATGCAAGCCACATCTCGCTGACATCCTACAGTGACCGTGCAAGCCTCTGCGTATGAGCTCGACGGTCCGCTCGACATCCATGTGGATCTCGAGCAAAGGCCTCTGTAAAATGTCTATCGAGCTGAAATCAAACTGGCAAATGACGCCGAAGCCACGGGGCGGTGCGTGGGATCGTGCTGAGTAGCGCACTGCACGGCAGGACTTGATGCCGGCAAGTGTGCGAGAGAGACGCCAGTCTTTTCCAGGACCTTCTTGTTGTCTCCTCTGTCACGATGATGAAGAGCTCGTTTGTGCAATAAGGCAAGGCCAGGCAGTCCTGAATGCTGCCCTTTGTAAAGGATCTTCCCGGTGTATAGCACGTCGATGGGGCACGGAGTCTTCAGACCGCGTGAGGCACATAGTGCGTCGTCCTCACAACAAGCAAAGCATATGTTAAGCGTGACCACAGCAGGCACGACGCAGTGAGACCAGCCTCCATGAGCTGGACATCTCCGCCAGCAGGTGCGTTCTTTGAGAAAAGCTTTTCGGTTTCCTGCGTGGAATGGGCTTCTGAGTATACGGCAAGCACGATCTCCCTCTCCTCGGCAGTGGAGTCCCAAGTGAAGTGGTAGCCTTACGGACTTTTGAACACTCGGAAACAGTTCCGTTCCACTGACTCCCTACGGGCAGCTTTACCAAAGTTTAGAGGGCGTCGATTTGTCAGCGCGTTGGGCGGCACATCCGAAGCTGGTGCCATGCAAGCGCAAACCTTCGGTGAGGCCTTCGTCGAATGTGCAGACAAATGCAGGTCCTAAACTGGCAGCTGGCGACAAGTGACTCGAGATACATGATGAGGACGTGACCTGCAACCCACAACCGCCAAAGCCCGAGGCTTCAAAGCCCGCAGGTTCTATATGGTTCTATTGACTCTTCGTGGACAGGTCGATTATTGATGAATAGCCATGTCCGCTAGCTGCTTGCCATGGCAGTCGAGTGCAGGAACCTTCATGCTTCGGAAGTCCATGCAGCCATAAAAGCCTTCGAGTGGCTCGTCAGTGTGTCCAGCATCCATTCCGGCTTGTACAAAGATCCCGGTCTCCGACTTTCAGCGGAAACCCACTTCCCATTCAGGGGAATCGACAACGTCTTTCGCATCGTGCTGGAAGCGAAAAGCTCCTGCCCGAAACAGGAGGTTGTAAGATGTTGCAAGGGGCGAGTTGTAGCACAAGCTGACATGCTTACAGCTGCTTACCCGTTTCCGGCCTGATTGCAGGAGACACGGTACTGGTCTTTGTAGTCCGCTCGCAGACTCTGCAAATCCTCCGGCTAGGCTTGACGCGCTCGTCTCGTCGACTCGCGCAGACGTACGAGGGACACGCGCAGAGACAGGTCTTCGCATGCTTTAAGTGGAAAGTTTTGCAGTTACTGTAGATAGTGCACAGTCTGTGCTGTCCTCGTATTCCAATTGCGTCTCATGTGGCAACATCTACGACTTCATCTCTGTGACACCAGCACAGTAGAAAGACTGCAGTAGAGTGCTAGCAAGCCAGCCAGGAAGGCAAGTAAAGCCGATGCAATCATTCGTGACTCGGTCTCCTGGCAAGATGTGTTGATCCAGGCATCATCCGGAATACCACAGGTTGCATCAAGATCTTTCCTGGCATGGCACAGACTTGCCATCAGTCCGCAAGAGACCAGAAAAGGAATCGATGGCCAAGCGACAGTCTTTCAGCCGTGTAAGGATTCTGCATCGCTGAGAAGTTTCTGCCAGAGCGAATTGCCTTCTCCTGGTGTTACGAGAGCTACTTCTGGGACAACAACGCGGCCCGTTTCAGACCAGCTCCTTCATTACCTCCTCAAGCCAGTCGAAAGTCTCACACTCCAAGACTTTCATGCGCAGTTCCTTTGAAGACAAGGTACGACCAGCTGCAGTTCAGACAAACACAATCGAACAAGTTCTCATCCGGGGTGCTGGTGGAATGCGCCATTGCTTGAATGACATCATCTCCTCACAAGCATCGCCATCGTGGCTCAGTTCGCATCTGGTGCGAGCCACAAGACACAAGCAAGAAATGGACGTGATTGCTGGTGGCTGTCCGGGGTGTTGAACAAGAAGTTCCCGCCGTACCCATGCTCGTTGCCATCTCGAGCCCACATTGTCGTGACCGGGTCCTCTGGTAGAAGTCATGTGTTTTCACAACCCTGCCGAATGTGCGACACTCCTCCACCATCGCCCTGGAAGGACACAAAAGGGCTTTGTCAACCTTCGTCCATACTTCCATGTTCATGCTGCTTGCAAAGGTGTGCTTTCCTGACCCACAGCAGAGAGCCTTCTTGTGCATAGGCGTGATGAAGACTGCAAAATCAATGTCTACCTGGCCACTTAGTTTAGTTCGGAGCTCAGAATGCATCAACAGCATGGGGTGTACACATTGAAACCCGCTGCCACAGACATCGGCTGCCTTGTCGGGTGCATCCCACTTTTCGTCTTGCGTGACAGATGCCCTGCGCCTTGGCAAATTCAACAAAAGTGTCGAGCATGGACATGACTTCAAACTCGTCTGTCACTGGCGCTCTCTGCACGTCGCTCTGTCTTGTTGCGGCTCAGTTTGTTTCGAGATTCAGACTCTTTGCAAAACTCCGTGTGCTCTAGGTCCCTAGGTGATTGAGACATGCACGGGCAAACGCCAAAACTAGCAAGAAAGGGTGTTCTACACAGGTGGAGGCTGGCTGCTACATTCAGAACGTTCAGAACGAAGCAATGTAGACCCCCCTCGACATCCATGGCGAAAGGTGAAAACCGCGAGATGCGCATGGAGTTAAAGAGGACGGAAGAAGACAGCAGAGTATGACTCGAGCCTTGTCGTGGGAAAGGGCGAATGGCCGTGGAGGGCAAGAGGCAGACGGAAAAGGAAGGTTGCTGGATTGTTGCTGGGCAGATAGAGCAATTGGCGAGTGTGTCACAGTGTGGCTCTGAACGAAGAAATGGACATGCCTAAACGGCTCACAGGGGCTAGCAGGGACAAGATCGACTCGCAGTCGGCGTAACTTGCACAGGAGACCAAAGCCGATCGCAAATTGCCGAATCCAACATATCCTGAGCGATGACGGCCCTGCCTCGGAAGGTACTCGTTGACCTTGGTTCTGCCGCCTGCGTCACCCGTGTTCACATCAGTGCGACTATGTCAGCTGCAAATGGGAAGAAGCTGCAGCAGCCTATCCCTCCTACCACAACTAGCCACACGGCAACGATCTGGTTCCGGAGACAGACTCCCCACAAGCACATGCCACGACGTCTCCTTCAGGAAGAACGAACATTTTCTTGCAAGTGATAGCCAAGGTTAGCAGTTAGCAAGAACTGGGAACGTACAGAAAACTGATACAAGTCAGGGAATTTGCACATGGTTGGGCCTGTTATGCTGCGGTTTCCACCGAAAGCAAAAACGCCCGAAAACACGAACTCCCGGAGACTGTTAGCTGCACCTCTTTCTCCACGAAGCGACAAACATGATGAATACACATGTGGAATGTTCAAACGAGCGGAATTTGCGCTGTTCAGCAGCCTGCGCCGGCAGGAAAATGGTAGCAGAAACGCTCAAACGTAAGACTCCTGGACCAATGTCATGTTTGTGCTTCAATCGTGAGGTCGCTCACTGGACGGTTAAAGCTGGTTTGTTTAGCCCCTGGTCTTGAATTTGCGTTCTTCGTTCCCACGAATGACAAACTGCAAGTTCAACAATGTTCCAAAAATGAATCAGTGCAGTGAAGCCCGACAACACAAATTCCGTGGACTTCCCATATTATTATTATTCATCATGTTGATTGCTTCGTCATTCATATGGATCGTTTAAACGGGCACGGCAAAGAAGCATGGTTGACCAAATCATAGTGCTTCATAACTGGACCAGATCCATGGAAAGGTACAAGCCGGGGGTGCTTGAATCGCGTGTGGCAAATCAGAAAGTGTCAAAATCAGGGTTGGCATGCGGGTTCGGCATCCATTTCTGCCCGTCACGAACCAAACCGCTCATCTAAGTGCACTTTCGGCTAAGTATATCATTTCTGGAGCCTACCTGGTTGCCCAAAAAGCAAGAGGTGACCGTCGAAACCATCGTTTATGGCCATGCCGAGGCCAGGTCTTTGCAGATGCTTGCCACGAAGACTGGAAACAGCGGTCAGGAAAGGCTGTGTCGAGACGATCTAGGACAGTTCGTGACCGTTCCGGCGTGTAGGAGGGTGATCAAAGACTGAAGATTTCCCCAGACTCTAGACTCTAGATCTTCGTGGGAGTCAGGAGTTGACGCACGCAGAGTCAAAGAAAGACCAAAGACTCCAGTAATGGAAATGACGACTTCCCTGATCCGGTGCCTATGCCAACCGGCGCGAGGCTGTAAATCTCGGGAGTTTCCACCGTCCTCACCAGGAAATGGTGAGCCTGCTACGCAGCACTGCCCGGTGAATTGTCCTCACCGGTACCTTTTCAAGTGCTTCTCCATCGAAGGCCCGCATCAAGGCCTCAGCACATGACATGCATCTGGGCATCCTGTTGACATCTGTTGACACTCAGACAAGCAGGCCAGAAAGAAGCTAGATCGTATAGGAAAACGAAGCTCTGACGTCAGAGGGGCCTCTTGCCCGGAAAACTGCTGTGCTCTTTGTGGAGCTGTCGGTGCCACGCCATGAGCTGGGTCCTGGCTCAGCAGGGACAGGTTTGTATGCAAGGATCCACCATACGTGCCGGCAGAGCAGTGTAGGTGAGAATGCTGCCCGGAGATGCTGCTGTGTCCCTGCGTGAGAAACTGGAGCCCGAGAAGCGCAAAACTTCCGTTCATCAGTTGACAGAGCTTTCGCCCAGCCCCTGACAGAGTCTGCCGTACAGTCGCGAGGCTCATTTGGACAATGCTTGGCACCAACGTTACCTCGCAAAGGAATGTCGCACAGATATATACGCCAAATATCGGCATTGCAGTGGACCGTGCATTTGATGTCTCAGTCAGTGTAGCAGCTTGCTCAGGCCGAAGCAGTTTCCACGGAGGTCCCACCACCTGCAAGCGAGGTAAATGATGGTGAGTGAACCCTGCCTAGCTTCGAAACGTGCGTACGATGGCCTTCTGCAGGCACCTGCAGAGTAAGCAACGGCAAAGCCCTACAGCACGCGAGGCAAGTCCAAGAGCACGAGAGTCGCTGCAGGGTCGAAACACGTCCGTCTTGGGAGTCACGGACGGGGTTGGAAGTGGGGGCACGAGATCGCCTGTCCCGCTATCGGCAACTAGCTGCGCTTCCGGATTGGCCTTTCGCGAAAGTTGGATGCTCCACTTGTGTACGCATTCAATTGCGCCGTTCCGTTCTGGAAGATTTCTGCTGGAGTCAACAGTCATGCCACACCTTTCGCCTGCAGGCTCCTCATGCAATGTCCTGGTGGGGGTGGTGTTTGAAGGAGCACGTGTGCTCCACGTGCGTGAAGCTCTTGATTTTGAGATGTTGTTGAGGTCGACCTTTTCGTGGCACGGGAGTTGTGTTTCCTTAATGTTTCATGCATCATAATCAACTGAAAGCCGAGACAGCTCAAGGACATGCCACATACGAAGCGGGATATATAAGATTGTCCAGTGATGCAATATGATGCAATCCATTGCTGCCTCTTGCTCTTGAGAACCAGGAAGTATCCTGCAGATGCAGGATACGACGGAAAATCGGAGTCTCTTCGGAGGAAGCACCTGAAGCTGACCACCACAGAGCCTTCTGCCACACCGGTCCTCAGCAGCATCTCTGTGTCAGGCACTGAACAGTTTCAAGCACAGGCAGCGAGACGGCTCAGGCACCGGCACCTCCAGCATGTTGACCGGAATGTCCAGCTGGCTCGCGAGATCCCTCAGCACCATTGGCGGCACACCCCGCCCCCCAAAGAGCGCGACCTCGGCTTGTGGTGCCGGGGCCTGATGAAAGCCTCTTCGAATTGAACTCGCTGGCTTCCTCCTTCGAGCACGGAATCCTTGGCCACGCCATGAAAGCCACCGCAAGCTTCAGGACACAAGTCACAAGTCGTCGAAAGCCCACCACCAAATCAAAACTTGCGGGCAGCCCATTCAGCTTCAGTTGGTCAGAGACCTGACTGACAGGAGCGTGGCAAGTTGTTGCAAGCCCTTGGTACACATTTGTGCCAAGCAGCCACTTTGCCCGGATCCATGTTGCTCAACTCTGACTCTGGTATCTTCTGGCAGAAACGATTCTCATCAGGCCTTCGCGAAGCGGTGCCCCGTGGCAGATATCAGTCTAGTGCTGCCGAGGTCTCTCCTTGTGAAGGGCGTTCTGCATCGCCCTTTGACACACTGGCCCAATTCCACATCGAAGAGCTCCGTGAAATGACAAAAGTTCTCCTGCAGAGTGTGGAAAGTGCCATGCAGCTGATGCCATCTGGCAGATACGGCGCGTGAATCGCTTACCCGCCTGGCTACCAGTAGCAAGTGGCTGATTCTTGTCTTGCTGCTGCTTCATTTCCTGGGGAGGCAGGGAAGCGACAGAAGACTTGACATGACAAGTTCAGAGCAAGAGCTCCTGCAAAGCGTCATCTGTGGGCCTGAGCATCGCAAGCAGCAAAAGCGGCATTGAATTCTTCGCTGCGAGAGCTGAAGGTGAGACTGCCCACCGGGTTGCGAAGGACTCGGGCAACACTTCTGTCCTCGGACCGAGCCGCCGAGCCCTCATGCAATTGCAAAGGAAGCTCTTCTAGACCAGACCCGTCCTTGCAAACGGCGCGGGAGCTCCACAGCACCTGCAAGTCCGCCGGTTCGCACTCAAATAATCTTCCTACTTCCGAAATGCACTGCTGATGCTGTCGCACCCTGCAACGATCGACCCAGGCAGTCTGAGTTTGGGGGCTCTGGCGCCGTCGTGTGGGCTATCAGCACCCTCGAAATTGATTGTCACGTCAAAACCGAAGCTCGTCGCAGACTGCGAGAACTAGCAGGGACTAGCAGCGTGCATGCGAACAGTGCAGAACCTTGGCTTTTGCTGTGAATGAATATCGGACGCAGCACGGCAGAAGCCGTCCACAAAATGTTTACAGTCTACGAGCGAACATGGAACTGCATGGATTCTGCCTTCGAAACAGATCACAACAGAAATTTTGCAGTGATGAGGGTAACCCGCCAGCCGTGCGTGCTTAGGAGCCGTGCTGGCCTTGCAAGCGTCGTCTCAGAAGTTCCACTGCGTCCGTGCCAGCTGGCAGAATCTCCAACCTGTTTGGTCCAGGCTTTTAAGCATGCCCCAAGTCATGTGGCAAGGCTTTCCTTCTGTTCGTGTGTCGTGCCTCCTCGCCTGGCACTGCACACAGCCTGCGAGCATCTTCGAGCACTGACAGGCTGACAGGGCCGGTTCACAGCGCTCACCAGCCTTCCTCTTCAGGCCCCGAGTCGGGACCCGAGTCAGGTCCACTGCCGGGGCCTGCATCAGGGCCTGCGCCAAAGCTTCGAACACCTCGAGCCCCAAGCCACATCCCTCAGCGGCGTCGGTCCAGAAGGCGCAGGGCCAGAAGGGCCAGAAGGGCCAGGGCCGGAGGGGCCACCTTGGTCGTCGCCACTGGGAGGAGGTGCTCCTGGCAAGTCCAGGCTCCAATACAGTACATCAGTAGAAGTAACGGAGGACTGAACGCAAACTGGCCAGCCAGACTTCCTGCTCCAGGGCCTGCCCCAAACAACATGAACAGAGTTATGACAGATGCAAGAAACCCATTGTGGAAAAAGATCTGTCTTGTCGGTTGGCATTTAGCGGATCCGTCATCACCGTTGTGGCATGGCACATCGTACGACAAGCAATACACCACCTCCCACGACGGCCAGCGCTTGGCTTATCTCTCACGCAGCCGTTCTGCCTGCAGTTCGAACTTTGGCTTTGTACCACTGCTGTCATTCATGTCTGGTGCAGCAGATCCATGACGACAGGAATGCCAGTCTGGGCACTATAACCTCACATGCAACTACGGCTCTACGTACACCAATGTCACGTCGCAGCAACTATGCTCTTCGATGACTGCTGTATCTCGTGCGCTCGCCAGGTCACATATGATCAGATGCGAAGTAAGCAGCTATTCCTTAGCCTTTTCTCCTTTAATGCGCGTCTCACCCTGCGACCGAAGTCCATGCCTGCGGGCAATAAGTCGTTCAAGCCATGGGCGAGCGCAGCAACTCAGGTCCTCAACGCGCTGAAAGTGCTGGACCCCACGACCCATGACCGAGTTCGGTTGGCGTGCCGGAAACAGCCATCCCAGCTGCGAGCATCTTCGTTGACAAGTAGGTAACTGCAAGCCATCGACACCCTCATGAGAAGTCGGAAACCAGGACGTGACGAACCCGAACAGAGTTTCTATCAACCAAGTCAAGAATCACATCGTCCACCAGCCAGCGTGCGTTTTACATACATGGTGCCGTGGTTCGTGTTAGTAGCCCCCCCCACCCACCCCTCCATGGTATGGTCCCCCCATGGCATACACCCGAAATCCTCGTGAGGGTCTCGGTCTGCGCCGCGCCCAGCTGCTGACCCTCAACCCTAACCCTTTCATATCTATACACCTAAACAACCCCACCACCCACAAAAGGGGTGCGGGTGCCTACCCTTATCCCAACACCCACCACCACACCACAGAAGGGGGGAAGGGGGGTAAACACTAAACCTGAAACCCACAACCCACCAGCACAGCACACCACACCACACCACAGGCGGGGGAGAAGGGGGGTGAAATAGCCTAAAACCCACCACCGCACCACAGGGCGGCGCGGGTGCAAACCCCAAACCCAACACCCACCACCACACCACAGGGATGGAGGGGAAGGGGGTTAAACACTAAACCTGCAACCCACAACCCACCAGCACAGGGGGTGAGAGGGGGTTTAATAACCCGAAACCCACCACCACACCACAGGGGTACGGGGGGCCACACCAAACCACAGGGAGCTGGCGGAGAAACCACACACATGCCCATCAAACTGTGTGGGTATAAAGGACCATGACCATGGGCGGGGGGGAAGGGGGGTGGGCAACACCACACCATATATGGTCACGCGCTCGCGGCCCAAAGGTCAATGGTCCGGATATAGGGTGGGGACCCCCCTCCCCTGTGGTGTGGGGTGTGGGTTCCCTCTTCCCCCTGTGGGGCGGTTGTGGGGGTTTTTGGTCTAGCTTAAGCTTTTCAGTTTTGGGTTTTACAAGGTATAAGGCTTCGAGTCGACAAGGGCTGAGGGAGGATTTGCGGTGTATGTTCTGCTTTGGGGCCTGCAGTTAGGTGGGGTTTACGGTTGGGTGTAGGGTTTTAAGTACAAGTTAAGGTTACTCAAAACAGGGGCACGCGCTGCGTTATAGGGTTTACGGCTTGCTTGCGAAGGGCTTGCGTATGAGCGCTGGCCGCCAGCACCACCCCACCATATAGTGGCAGCTCCAACGGCCCCGACCCCTTTCCGCACACGCCAGCCCCCCCCCACCAGACCATACCATTGGGGGGGGGCTGGGAATGCCAGACGCCTGACCATATATGCCGCTTGCCTCCTTCGTTCCTTCCCTCCTCCCGACATCAGCAACACCAACGAAACAAAAAGATCCTGGTGCCGCGCCAGCTTCTTCGATGCGCCAGCAGCCCCGCACCACTACAAACACGAACATAACGGTGTCCGAGGACCGCCAGTGTCAGAATCCCCCCGAACGTAATTGACAAAACTCTTGCGGGTTCATCCAGAGCCACTATATGTAAACGACTTGCATCTGAACCATTGTCTTGTCCCGACCGCACCATTCGGAAGTACTCCAGACATTTAAACTCTGGACATGTACGAAGTGCGCCGTGACACCACTCCCACATCAGGCAGAAAGGAACCCTTACAGTAGAGCTGGCAATTGGCGTGCACGCACGCTCTTCACAAGTTGGCATCCGACGCCTTCTTCGTCCATCTTAGGTGGACCTGCCAGGCCCATCCGAGCTTCCCCCAAGCGTGCAGAAGCACACAATGATGGCCACGAGCCAGGCGCCTTCTCCGGGACCTCCAGGGCTTCGTGTGACACATTTTCAACATCTTTCGACCCTGTGCTCTTTCGCGCCTTCGGGGCTCTCAGGACCTCCAGGGCCCTCTCCAGGACCTGAGTCGGGGCCGGGACCACCACCTGGAAAGGACGAGGACTCAGGCAGAACACAGGGTCCATGACACTTTTGCATTGGGGGCCTAGGGCAAGAAGGAGCTCTTCCACGCTGATTTGTTCGTCTTGATCGGCATCATATTGTGCCTCCAGTAAGCAAACACAATCTCACATTTTTCCAGCCATGCAATCCAAAGCTCAGCTACGTGCCCAACTGCCGTCGAGAACGAAAGTTGCCGTGCTTGTGCCTTTCACGGGCCGATTCTGCATACAGCTCTCTGCGTACATCAACGTCTGTACATACAGATGTTCCTGCGCATGTGCGTGCGTGCGTGCGTGCCTGCGTGCGTGCATGCGTGCGTGTATGTCTGTGCGCGTGTGCGTGTGCCTAAGCGCGTGCATGTGCGTGCATGTGTGTGCGTGCGTGCGCCTGCTTGCGTCCGCACGCTCGCGTGCCAGCACGTGCGTTCGTGCATGTGTGTGCGCGTGCATGTGCGTGCGTGCATGTGCGTGGGTGCGTTCGTGCCTGCGTGGGTGGGTTGGCTCACTGTCCGCGAGGAGGAGCTCCACCGCCGAAACTCGCCGCAACACCCCCAGGAAAACGAACTGTACCTGCTTGTATCCGCCCTGGGCCCTTGCGCAGGCAGCTGGGGGAAACGTTCCATCTTCATTCATCGTTCATTCACGTTCGTTCTGCATTACTCTCTTTCCAGACCATACCCCAGTGACGGATTAACCCACTTATCATTGTTATTGTATTCCATTCCTTCTGTCTAGCACACTTGGCGTGAAAAACATCCATCTTACCCTCGTTACATCTTCATCACGATCATTATCGTCATTCTTCATTGTGCATATTGCAGATAAAATCACCCATATGTGGTGTTTGTATGTGCGTGTGTGTGTGTGTGTGTGTGTGTGTGTGTGTGTGTGTGTGTGTGTGTGTGTGTGCGATTGCGCGTATGTTGGCATTGGCGTGGGTGTGGGTGTCGTGAAGTGATCGTGCTGGTGCGTGCTGGTGCGTGCTGGTGCTAATGCTGGTGCTGGTGCTGGTAGTGCTTGTGTTTGTGTCTTTGTTTTGTATGTGCCCTACAGGTATGCGGTTACAATAGCCTGTCAGTGCATAACCTGGTGCTGCCGCTGCGCTTTTTCTTGTGTTATTACATATCTATACATACATACATACATACATACATATATATATATATTTATAATTCTTATTATCATCATTTTATTAGTCTTGTAGTCTTATTCTCAGTATTAGAACTATTCATATTACTTTTAATATCATTATTGCAACTGTTCTTGCTAATGCTATTCTCATTCTTGTTCTTGTTCTTGCAACAACCACAATTGCATTAGTGGATATAAATGTGTAGATGTTTAGACATGAAAACATAAAGTCGTGCAGAAATATAGTTATATAGATTGACAGAACGGAGAGAAAGAGATAAATAGATACATAGATTGATGGATATATAGACAGAGATTTGCAAATACATGGATATTTAGGTATTTAGACATATAGACATACAGATACATAGATATATAGATATATAAATATGTAGATATATAGGTATATAGGTATAAGATATCCCAAATATGAAATCCTGTAGACATACAAGTATGTAGATATGTAGATATGTATATATATATATATATATAGATACATATATATATATATATACATACAGAGACAGATAGATAGATACATAGAGAGATATAGAGATACAGGTATAAGGATATAGATATAGATGTAGGTATAGGGACAGATACAGATACGGGTATAGGGATATAGATATAGATATAGGCATACATATAGATATAGGTATGGATATAGATATAGATATAGATATTGTTATAGATAGTGATTGATATGATATGGACAGATTGATGGATTGATAGTTTGATAGCTGGATAGATTGATAGGTTCCTAGAATGTTAGGTTGATACATATATAGCTAGAGCCATGGTGAGACACAGGGGATACCAACATAGATGTACATATATCTATATATATATATATACACAGACTGTATGTGCTACTCCCCTCTAAGACCCCACGTTTAGAACAAATGTATACTTGTTTGACGTATCTGTTCATGACATGGTAGGAGCCCACCTTCCAAACCTGTCTAATGTCTTCGCCCGCACCACCCTTTTTGCTATCCGCCCTCATGTCCCCACGTTTCGGGTGTTCGAAGGATGAGTAACCCGGAGTCAGGATGCAAATACGGGGTGTTCTTTGTACTGGTAATAGAGCTCCCGCGCCACATGACACAACGAAATTGGTGGGTTAAGGCAATGCCGGACCCCGGGTGTAGTTTCAAGCATGTGTTTGGGAGAGACGGATACATTACTCATATCACAACCAGCGTCATTAACGGAGTATTCAAACAAGTATAAGCACAGGAGAAAGCAGTCAAGCAAAAACTAAAACACTGTTAAACAATCACTACTTGCAAAAACAGATGTCGAAGAAGTTTTTCTGGATACGTTTGCCACCTATAATAGGAGATCATAGTTGGCTACCCGGGTTGGCATGTCCTTACAGCTTGTTCTTTTTTCGCTATTGGCTTTGCAGAAGAACATGTGAGTGAATCTGCCATGATACCACATCTCATGGTTTTAGGACAACATCGTAAGTTACAAAAACGTGATGGATGCACATTCGTCGTCATCTATGAATATTGGGGCTGGTTTAGATAGGCATGTACTGCCTATTAACACGCCAGGCATTTCCGGCACCTGATGCCTAAACCCTAAAGCCTACTTGGAGTTTCATGTGTAGTTGTAAGTGGTGGTATAAGTAGGGTCACTTTACTTATAACCCTTATCAGAAGACTCATAACCCCACTTATAACTACCCGCGAACCTCCAAGTAAAAGCTAGCAGCTGGCAGACCTTCCACCTGCATCGAAAGTCTCGAACGCTAATTATAGGGACGCTTAGGGGGCAGGGAGGAGGGGGGTAGGGGACTATACTTCCTTAAATAGACCTTATTGGGTCGATATTACAGGAATTAAGGCCCCCTACCCCGTCCCCCTACCCCCCTGGTCCCGGTGATCTAACCCAGTGAACTTCCGAATCAAGCTTGCATACATCTGCTTCGAGATAGTGTGTGTGCATATATATGGGAGTTTCCGAAAATAGGGGACCCTAATGTAGTACTCTAAATACTCGGATCCTTGTTATAAGGACCCCAAAAGAAGGTACCCCCAAATTTCGGAAACTCCCATATGGGTAGTTGTCAAAGTTAGGGTCCCCTTCTGGGGAACCCTGAATTTTACGTGCCGTCTTCTCTTGGGGGGCCCAAAAAAAGGCCATGATTTTGACAACCACCCATATGTTTAACTAGTTCGCGATATACATACATAAGCAAGCAGGTAGTTACACAAATAGACAGCTATGCATATATGTATACATGTGTATACCAATATAAGTGTGTGGATATATATATATATATATATATTGTGTGTGTTTCTTTATTCATTTGTTTACTCATTTATTTACCGGTTAAGAAATATATATATATATATATGTATATATATATATACATATAGATACATGTAGTTTGGCGATACACATGCATATAAACACCTACATGTCGTACGCATGTGGTACATGTTACACGAACTAAACCAACTACACAACGAAAAGGAGCAAGTTCTGATGCCGTTCTGTTTGTGTTCACGTGCCACAACACTGGCGTTTTTGCACGAGTGGCATCAACATTCGTGTGCTTGCGACATGGGTTCTCAGCATGTCCTTTGTATCCGCCTTATGAAAGACAGACACAACGTGGCAACACTAGCTACAGTGACAGCAGTTTTAACAACACCACCAACGACAGTAGCCGTCATCGCCACTGGCATCATCATCTCACCGCAAACGATTCGAATCAAATTCTCATGTTGCAACTGAAGCAGAAAGACGACAAGCCCGCAGATTCGCGAAGCAAACTTCGGCTTGGCCAATAACCAAAGGATCCGTATTACAGGGTAGTATTTCCCGAATTTTTATGGAAACCTGGGTGTGTATGTCCAGTGACGGATGATACCACTGTGTCTAATACCAAGCTTCGTGAATATGTGACACGTTTGACTTAAATATTTCGTGGGTAGCATGTGCTCATTGCTCCGTAATTGAACAATATTTGCTGTATTTCACTCGTATGTGCTTAAGACCTTGGCTGCTGGTCAAATATTTCGGTATGCTTTAAGTCAGAACTGAATGGTACGGCAATTTTTGTGTTTCACGTGTTTTGCTGAAGTTCGGTCATATTTAGTTGCGTAATTGATACTTACCGTGCGCATAATCATTACATTTTTTCATATATGAATTTAACTACTATTCTACTTTTGGATAGTTCATTAATACTAAGGCAAACTCAAGCACGTGCTTTTGACGTTCTGCACAGTATGTGTCACGATATGAGTTCGAGGCGTTTTCGCATTTATTACTCTCTCCTTTTCAAAAAATACAAGACTACACTGTGAGAGTGCGCTTTTTGCGTGTTTTACATGCTCCCAAACGCACCTAATACAGTTAGGAGTCACGAAAGCTGTACAACCCGTGCAGACGCCCACAACAAATAGCCAAATACATTCGGAAAAACACCACGAAACCCATAAGCACCAAAAACAACACAGTAACCGAAAACACCAGAGAATCCAAAAAACCAAAAAAAAACAAACAAAACAAAAAACAATTCCTTGGGACTCCTAGATTTGGGGCTCTGTGGCAGGAAAGTACCGGAATATTGGTTTTTTGGTGTGTTTGATGTTTTGGTTCTTTTGGTGTTTTGTGTTTTTTTGATATTTTTGGTTCTCTTGCAATTTCCCTGGTCTGGGCGCTGCTTCCTGCGTGCAGGGAGTCTGCGTGGGGTCTTCCCTTTGTGACAATCAAGAGGACTCAGAATTGCATGTTTCCGTATTGTTGGCTACTGTACTACGTGTTGCAATGTCGGCAGTACCATTCCATTGGTAATTATAAATCCCAAGCCTTAGCCTTAGCTGGTCCTAGCACATAAAGATCTGTAGAATACATAAATATGTAAATGTGCATACACATTTGTATATACACATGCACACACATATAATACATATACACACCCGTTTTTGCATGACACGGGTATATATACACATCGCATATGCTCACCCCTGTGGAAAATTAAGATTACTCATTACTACAGTATACCAACATAGGAAAATACATGCAAGGGTGTCAATTCTGGTAAATTTCCGCTTTGCTTGTGTTGGACTGTACATGTGGTGGCAGCCAGTCTGGCTGGTCATTTCTGGCAAAGAACACTCGGCTTGGTCCAAAATCCAAAATCTCTCTCTCTCTATCTCTCTCTCTCCCTCTTTGCTGTTGCTGCCGCTGCCGCTGCTGCTGCTTCTTCGAACAGTTGTAAACACGAGCTGAACGCACATGTCACGTCAGCTTTTTTCCTGTCACCGATCTCATGCGCCGTTGAGCTCAAGAAAATTTGGCAAAAGCCCGTGACGACCGCAAATGTCGATCTTGCCACGAAAACAACTAAAGCAAGTAACGTTATCCAAAAGGGTTCAATGCACGTTGAGTTTCAGTTGAACATTCAGGTTTCTCGTACGTTGCAATGTAGTTCATGCCCACGCCGTTTCAAAAGCACGCAAGGCTCCTCAAGAAAATCATGCGGTTACTTGCAAATACAAGTGTTCAACAAGACCTGCACAACCGGACGCTCGAGAATCGTTCAAGAATGAGCGAGCCAAGGCAAACTGCGGCTGATGTTCATGTGGAGCTAGGCCACTGCTGATAATGTCAAGCCCTCCTATGCTACAGAAGTGTTGGGGATGTCCTTGGACTGAAATGGGTGTGCTTACGACTTCGTCAATGTCGTCAATGGGCGTGCAGCTGAATTGCTTCAAGAAGGCTGCAGCGGCTGCACTTTGCAGCCATGTGCGACACATGAACTCCTGGCTTCAAGATACACGGCTCACGGCACCAAACCTGCCCATGCAGGCTAAAGTGCCTGAGCTTCCTGCTCGAATGGAGAAATCATCAGCAAAAAGTAGCAGGTTCGGCACTGAGATAACACATGAGACTCATGAGACGAAGACGTGGCAATCCTGCATGATCCACCGTGCACGTATGTAAGTGCCTAGCTGCCTCCTGCGGTACTTTTGCGCCATCCGACGCATGGAGCACTGCGAGCACGAGAGTCCCAGCTCGTGTTTTTCTTCTCATCTCTCTGAGAAGAAAGGACCCAAAACCCCAGCGCAAAGCCAAAAGAAGAAGAGTCCTCGCTTGTGTTTTCTATCAATCGTTCTCAGCTTAAGCAATGGACATGACATGGCACGCCGCTAGACTGCTTTGCTAGATTTTGTAGACACTTCTCACCCTGGCATCACGGAAAGCTGCGAGGCTCAACCAATGTAGCTTCTCAGATCGAGCGCTCAGCAGCATCTGCTATCGTGTCGTGTCCCCAGTCCCCAAGCTCCGACCCCAGAGAACCTGAAGCATGAGCATGAGCAGAGAACAAAGAGTGAGAGTCTCAGAGTACAAGTACAAGCACGTAGAAGTATGGAGCCCCACTAGGAATGCACACACACACACACAAAGTCACATAATACTCACCATACCAATATGTAAACAAACTCAACAAACTAACCAGGCAGTAACGCCTAGCCGCCTAGTGGCTACCACTACCACTTGACACAAAGCTAAGCGACTGGCGACTGCACTGCAACTGCAACGCCACGCCGACGCTGCAGTGCTACTGCTACTTAGGACTTTGTAGGGGACACGCTCGCGGGATCCGCATTCGCGGATTCTGCAGCCAAGTCAACGGCCGCCTTCACCGGTTTCGGTGGTGAGGAAACCTTGTCCTTTCCTTTCAGATCCGGCTTGCTGGCCTCGGTGACGCCTTCAGCGGGGGCGGGACCAGGAACAGCACCGGCATCACCACCGGCACCACCAGAGAAGGAGCTTAAAGCCTCGTGAATCTTCGTCATCTTGTCGACGTTCCTGCCATCTTCTGCGAACAGCTTCAAGACTGCTCCGTAGGGCACTGCATCCGTCTTGCACAAGAAACTTTTCCTCATGCCATAGATGAACGTCTGACCCGACGGACATTTTTCAATCACCCCCACCCCGGCTGGTAAGTAGAGCGCCTCACCGACGGAGAGAGTGTGCCTCCACATGTTGATGTTCTTGTCAAGGAAGGTCTGTACATCCTTTGCTTGGCCAAGCTCCTTGTGCAGGGCAGTCAGGGTGAGCTTTGAATCCGTGGACATAGCTGACACGAAGCTTTTCAAGTCAATGATGATGCACTCGACTGTTCCTGTGGCCTGCACTCGAACTTGGGCGCAGCCGTTGGGTGGAAGGCCCACAAAGACCATGTCCGTGGCATACGCATAAAGCCATGTGCTCTGCGTGAACTTGTCACCATGCTCCATGTCCAAGATCGCATCCGCCTTCGGCATGATTCTGGCCATCATCGCATCAACGGTGTCTTTCACACTGCCAGCCGCCAAGTTGTACTGGTGCCGACCTCCCTGTTGCTCCTTCGCTTTCTTGCACTGCAAAGCGAAAGTAGTGAAGCTCTTCTGCAGTTGGCTGTCACCAAGACACAACTGCACCTCATCCGTCTTGTTCAACACCCACGGCTTACTCCAGTGCCCACCTGGCAAGCTGTGCAGATCGGAGAGCTTGGAGAACGCAGGAACAGCTGGGACCATGCTGAAATCTGCTGCCAGCACAGGCAGCTGGGATCCCACAGCGATGGACTTCTTACGGATCTCGGCTGCCGCTTTACTGGCCTCCTCTCGTACCTTCTTCAGGGCCTCTTGCTTTTCTGCATGCTGTCGACGTAGCAGATCACGCTGTGCTTCACGTGCCCTCGTCTTCATGTGCTCGCAAAGATCAGAGGCCACCTTGCGCAAGGAAGTAACCAAAGAAGATACATTGGCGCACGTCGTCGTCCAATTCGACTTGAATTCCTCGAACTCATCCACCGTCTGCAGATTCAACACTGAATGCCGGGCGGAAACGAAGTGCTCTGCATCATCAAAGTTGCATGGATCCTTCACAGGTAGCCGGTCAATGCACGCTTCGATGATACCGTTGGCAGAACTGCCTGAGTGATCATTGAACTCCTGAAGGCCCTGGTCAAAGAGGGTCTTCTCCATCTTGATGTCCGATCCGGACGCAATGGCTGCATCGCACCGCGTCTTCAGCACTTCATGCACAGACTGGGGTGTGGGGACAGTGCCGTTCCAGCGATGCAAGAAATGCAATCGCAGCTCAAAGCTTCGTGCCAAGCCAAGAAAGCCCACATCCGCCATGACCAACTTCAGCTCGACCTCACCGATCTCCTTGAACACGGTGTCGACCTTAGATTGCGCAGCCTCAACCAACTTTTTCAAGCCTGCGAAGTCTTTGTCCAATGTCCGTGAGAACTTGGGCAGCTCCCTGTCCAAATCGATCTTCTTCGGCTTCTTGTTTGGCGGTGGCTGGATCGGCTGATCCTCCGACGGCTCCTCAGCAGGTCCCGACAGCCCTGATGAAGAAGCCGCAACCCCGGCTTGGTGAAAAAACTCGTCGTTGGCATCCTGCCTTTGCGGCTTGACGTGGTCACGCAGCATCTGGATGTTATCCGGGGTGGGCTTCTGGAGGGTCTTGTTGCCCTGCTCCTGCTGGTGGGTGACAAAGTTTGTGCGGTCCGTGATCCTGGTTATGAAGTTCGGGATGAAGAGCTGCAGGCGACCCTTACGGCCGTTGCGATCCCTTTTGATGGCTGGGTTCTGCTCCAACTCAGTCCACCATTCCTCCGCCTCCTCATCGTCCAACGCCATGATGTTCTTTGCCCACAGCAAGAACTGCCCCTTCCACATCGGCTTAGTCTTGTTTCTGTCGGTGTTGCTGATGGTCTTCCCATACACGGTGCGGAAGCGGGCCCAGTCGATGAACTTCTTTTTGGTGTACATCTTGTCGGGTGGGTTCTCCTCCGCAAACTGTGCCACTTCCATGGAAGCGTTGTAGTCGTTTGCCATGGTCGTCTTGAAGACCTCAAGGTTCCCCGGGTGTTGCTCTTCCTCCTTGGTGGCCTGGTAGAGCATTGCATCATACGATCTCTTGTGACTTTTGCACCACCTTGTGTTGCTGACCCGTGGTTCGCAACATCCATCTGATAAGCATGGGGCTGAGCTTGTCGATGCGCGGCCTTCGCATCGGCCTTTTGCCGCCTTCGCTTCCCCCTTCGCTTCCGCCTTCGCTTTGGCAGCCCTGCGCTTGGGAGCAGTCTTGGGCACAGCAACAGCCCCTTGCAGCTCGTCGTGTAAGCAGTCATCGCACAGTGCGACGTCGTGATCCAAGAGCATGCTGGGAGGGTCCGAGGCTCGGAGCAACAAAGAGTCAGGAACGGGTGCCGGGAATGGCAGGTCGAGACATTGACTTGAGTCGAGCGTGCAAGCATGCGCAACAGCAACAGTGCAGAGTGCAGAGGCTGAAACACACGAGTCGTGGATGTCATGATCGCTCTCACACAAACACAAACACACACTGTCACACACCTGAGCGACGCTGCCCTAGGCCACAATTACAGCATGAGTCATGTACCTGTACGGCCCACATGTTTAGCGCTGCTGGGGTCCAAAATCTCGGCTTCAGATACTTCCTGAAAGGGTGCCAGTTCATCAGCACCACACCTGACACTCTGAGGGCCATACCTCAGCAAAAGAAATCACTTGAGCCCTTCTGTAACGAGCTCCGCTCTGGACACGGTGCAATCTCTGCCGGCTCACCTGGCGAATCTTGTTCCGACCTCGACAAAGGGCCCTGGAGCCTCCCAAGCCTCACATCATGATCACCTTCATCTTGTCCATCATGATCACCTTCATCTTGTCCATCATGATCACCTTCATCTTGTCCATCTTCTGCTTCTTCTGAAGACTCCACTCCATCACCAAGATTCTCTTCACTCCGTGCAAAGTATCTGCGGCGGGGCAAGTCGTAGGCTTCCGGATCTGCTGGGGCAACATTGCTAAGAACGAAGAGAATCCAGGCTGAGAGAGCTGGAAGGCTCATGGAGTTGCCAGACAAAGACTTCACAGTTTCAGATGGCATCTGTTCAAAGCAAGGGGCCATGGCTGAGGTGTACTTGTTCATAACGGCCGGCAGAACATGGAAGCCCTGTGCGACAAGATGCTCAAGTCCGACAGCAATCCTCCATGAGTTGAGGGATGTCACAGCCCCATGTGTCAGTTGGCATGGAAAGAAGCGGCCACAGTTGCTGCATCCAAACACCGGCCACTGCTGAAGATCACAAATAAAGCTGCCATCCTCGATGCCCGCTCGCTCTGGCTGCAGCTTCTCATAAGCTTCCAGGCGCTGAACATGACCCGGTGGTAGCATCTGAAACAGAAGCTCTCGGGAAGGGGTCCGTGCGTTCACTGGAAGCATCTGCTCTACAAGCTCTGGGGTGAGGGCCTCCGAATCAACTGATTTCTGATTGTAGACAACGCCTCTCTTTGTGAGGCGCTTCAGCACATCTGCTTGCACATGATGCTTCTCAGCAACGAAGAAGCAGTTACCCGACATCTCCTGGCTTCGGTTGAAGATGCTGTCAAACGCCTTCTGGATTTCCTCATCTTCTGCAGGGCCAACCCATGAAAACCTGCACAACACGCAAGTCACCCGAAGGAGGTTTTAGCCTAAGCCGTAGAGGTGGGCCCAAGCGGAGATTCTCAAGGTTAAGGGAACCAGGCTAAACAAAGTATCATCTACTCACACGCATGGCTAAATACAACATGTTTTTTTCAGCCTGAAAAGCGGCCCTGGTGAACCCCAACATAAAGGGCCCAGGTCAATACCCCACAAAAGCCTTCCTATTCAAAGACTGTTGTCTGCATCCCTGTGAAACAAAACTCAAGTTGTAACACACATGACATCTATAATGATAAAATTGTGTGCGCACGTGCACACAATTTTAGCATTATCTTACACTCCGTGAGCCAGTGAGCCGTGAAGTGTCCAGCCTTGCCTGCGTCGGTTGATCGCTGCACTGAATCTCCGGGGCCGGGAGGTAGGCCAGCCAAGGGCCTCAGGTCCGGTGCGAACTGTGACCACAATATGGGTTTCCCATAAAGGGTCTCTCATCTTGAGTGTTGTTGGATAATTGACCACGCACTCCTGAAAGCAGATGTCTTCGGCATCTCGCTGCGCAAGGGAGAGACGCTCTGCAAGCCACACAGCATGTGTTCGCTCAGAGTGGTGTGTGAACCGCTCATGCTTTCCGGCGTTCGACCAAGCTGTGCAGGTAGTGCCTGCGAAATGCAAAAGCAAAGGGACTGGGAAACCCTCCGCATCACGGTCGTTCTCTGCTGGAGATGTCCGGCACTCCCTGCCATGCACTAAGCAGTAGGATGTTGATAGCGGATTGAACAGCCCGAAACACCGACGATACAGGTATTTACTCATGGCATCAAAGGCAAGCTTCTTCTGCTCAGGGCTTTGCCCATCAGTCGGCATCATACTGTCTAGATATTCACGCGTTTCTGAAGTCAGCCGGTCTTCAAGGTCGCTGAACACACAGGATGCACCGCCATCCACAGTCTTGGCCAAGTACATCAAAACTTCCTGGGGCGCCTTGGCTTTGTCAGTGGCATGGCAGAAGCGAAGAGTCAAAGACTGTCCATATTTTGCTTGCAAGGCCTGCCCCAGTTGGGACAAGCTTTCACGAGGCGCATCCATGCCCGAGTAAGCACTGGTGACATGCACAGGTCGGGCAAGCACCTTCTGCAGTCGATCGGATAACCCCCCTGCGCTTTGCTCTATGCACTGCAACAGCTGGCATGGCCAATCCATCAAGTCATCTAACGTCTCTGGCCCACGTGGCAGTGCACTTGAAAACTGCCTGCTCTCAATGCCACCGAGTCTGTTGGAAGGCCCTGACGAAAGTCTTGCTTTCTTGACAGGGGTAAGGCTCTGCAAACTGAGAAGGTTCACCTCCTCATCCAAATCATGTTGCATCTCACCTACAGTGGACCTACAACAAGTCAACAAGCCACCTAGCAGGACCTACCATGTGCCACAAAGGCTTCAAGGCAAGCTTGCTGAAGTTCGAAGTTCGCTGGAAGCGTCCGGTGCTTAGTGAACATAAAGACACTCTGTGAAGAGCATATCTGTCTGAGCGTCTGAGCCTGAGCACTGAGCATGCGTGCAACTTGCTCCGACTTGCTCCCGCTCCCTCATGACCGTGATCTGACATCAAGACGTGCAGCACATGACATGGGATGCTGAAGGATCTGCTGGCTGCTGGATGCCCTCACATATCAGCACTGCACCAACAACGACTGACAAGACCCAATGTTCAACCCTCCGTCTTGTGCTTGAGTCTTGAATCACAAAGCAAAAGCAAGTTTCAAGTTCGCAAGACGCTCACAGTTTTAGGGTGGTTCGTGATTTGGAAAACACCAAAAGGGCGACCCAACGCGGCACAAAACCACAAAAGCACCAAACTGGATTGCGTTTGCACGAACTGGCAGGAACCGGTGATTTGTGCACTTTTCTATTGCTGCTGGAGGAAAACCCAGCCCAAGACACAGAATTGGAATAATTGGAAGACATGTTGTCTCAATCCAGCAAAAAGCCATTCACGTGCCAAGGCATTGCGCGGCATTCCGCGGCTTTCCGCGGGACTGAATGTGCTCGAAGAAATACGTGCTGTTCGGGGGCCGTGGGCTGTAAAAGTCTAGGGCATCCGGGCACAGAACCAGCCTTGGCAGGCTTCTCAAGGGATCAAAACCATACCAAACACTACAGGCAGGGACCCGATTCTTCTCGAGCAACTGGGCCATTCCGCGCCATTCCGCGGCATTCCGCGGGCATTCCGCGGGCATTCCGCGGGATTCCAAGGCAGGCCCCCAAACCCAGCCAAAGCCCACAAAGCTCACCCCGGGGGTTGGATTCGCGAAATTTCACTCAAAGCGCGGGGAACACATCAAAATGGCTTCCCAACTCCCATTGCGGCGTGACACACTGACACACTGACTGCAATTGACAACATGACAGGCTCTTCATCCTCACGCTGTCATTTGATGACAGCACAGCGTCTTGGAGTTATCCAAACACCCACGCCAACACCTCCCCATGATGCCACTACTCCTCAACTCCGTCTTGGTGACTGTGGTCTTTTTGCTATACTTCACAATTCCCAACACTGTGTGGTCTCCAGTTTCTCCAAGCCAACTGCCTGCCTACAATGGTAAAAAAAAACATGATGCGCGCGCGCATCATGTTTTTTTTGCCATGTGCGACCTATATACTGCCCTATATACTACTATAATACTATATACTATATACAGCCCCGAACCTCAGAGCCGTGAAACGCTTGTTTTAGGCGTCGCCAAACCCCCAGCCCCATCCGCTTCCCCACCAAACCACCAGCTGAAACCCAGGGCCAAGGGATGCGGAGCATTCAACAGCCACTGCATGCACTGCTTGACACTGCCAGAGACTCTCAGACATGAAGCCACAAGCGAACAAGTGCAACATGTAAGAGTGCAATGCAGTTGCAACATGTACAGGACTGTCTGTGTCATCGCAAGCATCACCGGCCATAGTCACCAGCCGTCATCATGTTTCACAGCGACCAACAGTGGCAATGGCAACTGTAACCGTCATCACCAACCTCAACAACAACATCAGCATCATCATAAGCAGCAGCTCCATGATTGCCATCCATGTCCTTTTCTCCTCTTCCTCTTCCTCAGCAGCAACAACATCCTCGACGTCATCATCATCACTATCATCATCATCATCATAAAATCATCCTGCTCATTCCCACCATCGGTTCGCCTTCCTCTTCACCACACTTGCAAAACCTGTCAGCATCCAGATCATCAGGCCCATGCATATTCGGTATCATGAAAGCATCAAAATCACCATTGAATCATCATCACCATTCACACCACTTCAGGCCGAGCCAACATCGACCAATTGCAACTTGCAATCACTTGCTGTCAAGAGCCGCAACAGCAGCAGTAGTGGAAAGTAGCAGCAGCTGCAGTAGCACACTAACTGCAGCGACCACTTCTCGGCGACTTCTCGGACCGCCAACCCGCCACCGCAAGACGCCCCTCATCGACCGGAACCGATCGCCGACTGCACTGCACTAGAAGATACGACCGAGGGGTGATACGAGTTGATGTAGCTGTTTGCAACACACTCATCATCAACAACTTCTGCAGTATGCACATGCAACAGGTTGAAAACATGATGCTGCCGCTGCAAGAAGATACACGATTGCGTCTTGTTTTTCGGTATGGACAGGCACTGGACAAATCGCCTCAGCTCTCTCTCTATGGGGCCAGTCGCCTCCTCTTGCCGCTGGCAGAAGTACTGACACGCGTCGCAGCCGTTTTGGCTTTGGCCTTGGCCTTGGCAGTACTAGAGGAAGCTGCTGCTGCTTCGGGTTCAACTGCTTCTTCAGCAGCCACATCATCCCAGGAATCAATGCGGCGAGCTTCAAGCTCAGCATCCGTCATCAGCGTAGAGTCCTGATACGCACGGAGCACAGCCTGCCACTTGTCCTGATGTTCTTTTTTGGTTTTGGCAGTCTTGCCTGATATAGCCCACTGCTTGAGCATTCGCAAAACTACTTCATCCCCTCCATCAAAACGGTTGCTTCGGGACTTGGTGCACAAGGCCGTGCTCAGGTTGTGCTTGGCATGGGTGCAAGTGCATTGCCATCCAGTGCCGCCCTCTTTGCGTGAAAAATATGTGAGGCGAAACACTCCCCAATACTCTCCTGCATGAGCCCCCCTGCTTCTGCTAGTGGCAGTGGCAGTGTCTGGCCTGGCTTCCTCTTCTCCGCCTGAAGAGGAACTGCTGCTACTACTGCTGCTGCCGGAATCGTCACTATCTGAAGTTGAAGACGAAGATGACTCAGAACCGGATGCACTAGAGGAGCTGCTGCCCGATGACACAGGGCCCCGCTCACCGCTCTCACCAGGATCCTGGGGCAAATGAGAAGGCAGCTGAGCCTGCACCGGGGTAGGATTTTCAGCAAGATCATGCTCGTCTTCTGGGACTATTTTCAATGGCCCACGCCGAGGTGCACGAGACTCGCATCTCGATTCCCAGCCAAGCAATTCTCTGTACTCTGAAGCCTTTCTCAGATGCGGCACAGGCTTACAATGACTGGAGGCCAGCAGCAGTGCTAGCAGGTATTCAGGGCACACCGTGCTGGCACCATCGGCGCTACACCAAACCTTAGGCTTATCGGGTGTATAAGGGGACTGTGACACACGATGTCGCTCCTTCCGGGCGACAAGTTCATGCTTCCAGCCAGAGGCCTCAAGCTCAACCATCAGTTCATACCCTGACATGTCTTCCGGCTTCACCGAACTCTCAGCACGTTTGAGAATCGGCTCACTGTACCTCAGCGGCATGCAAGTCTGCAAGCAAGCGGCACCTTTGTCAGTGAACCTCCATGGAGGACCACACAACAGGCCATCGTGTTTCAAACGGAACAGCGCATTCATGAATGAATGCGATTGCTTGCCATGATGAAAGCCACCAAGGTGGCTCGTGGACTTGACCTTCTGCAATATGCCTGGCAAAACACATCGTGCATCCTTGGGCAATTTGTGCAAATACTCAAAGGACAAGGTGAGGGAAAGAGCAATCTTCTCGGTTTCACTTTCACTTCCGACGGCCCTCCAAGCCACCACACGCTTCAACATGTCAAAAGGCATGGACCGAGGGTTCAAGGTCACTACCACCTCGTCCGAATGCAATGTACTTAAGGAAACAGCTGACGTGCAAACCTCAACAATGCGTTTCTCCGGGTCTGCAGAGGAAGCAGAATGCAAAGTAACGGCCATAACATCTTTCAGATCTATCTCACCCTCTGCATGCGCGCGAGGGGCGCGCTTCAAGGACTCTGCCTTCAGCACCTTGAAAAACATGTGGTCCTGCAATCGGCCTGCGTCAGGTCCAGGCTCCGCACGGCGACCCCAAATATCCAAACCGCCCCTAAATGAAACTTCACCTAAAGACGACACGCTGATCTCTGGGAGCCCATCATCTCCGCCTGCTTCCCTGGGTTCTGTTTCCTGTTCCAAAAAGCTGTCCCAAGACTGAGAGGCTTCGGAAGCATTTCGATGTTGCCTTGCCAGCGGCGCCAACAAAGACTTCAATGTGCGAAAAACACCTGTTTGCATGGGAACTGAAAAGAAAGCATGTGGGTCCGCGACATCAGCGAGTGCTTTGCGCAAGTGCGAGATGCCCACGCTCTGTTGGATTGACTCCAATCCGGAGCACTGCTGGATAGCCGGATGCTCACGCTTGTCAAAATTCTTTGTAAAAAAATCTGAAGTGCTGACAGCATACTTACTGTAGGAATCTGCATGGTAGATTATCTTTGTGTACACAGGGTCTCGGCCGTGTCTGGCGGCCAAGCATTCTGGATGGTGATGCAACCCTAGCAGCCGAACAGCTGCTCTGCCGGATTTCACTTTGGACAGTTGCCTTGCCAAGCGCATGAGGATGTCATGGTCGCACCTCAAGGATGCCTCCAGATCAGGCAGTCTATGAATTAGGGACACATAGGGTGTGGAATGATGCGGTGCATGAGATATTGCCCTTTTCGACATAGCATGTTTGCCTTCAATCCTGCGCTCCGCAGAAAAGGCCAACCGCATGCTAGCCAAGATTTGCCGAAGATTGGGCAAATATTCGGTGTCGCTGCTCTCCCACAACCTTGATGGATCAGCTTGGAAATCCTTAAGTTCTGACTTTAAGGATGCGACTTGCAACCTGGTGATTTGATGGTGCTTGCTGTCTGAAGCAAGCACTCGCTGCACTGCTTGCAAAGCAACATGCGGGTCCATAGATGCAAGTCCATACGATGCCCAAGGCTGCTGCTGCCAATGTGTCAGCTTTAGGGATAACTGGAACAAGATATGGCTTCTTCCACGTTCAAAATCGGAAACAATCGAGGCTTGCTCCTCAGCAGGGATGTCCGCGGCCATGCCAAGTAGCAAAGCTGCGCTGGATTCCTGGCACAACCTGCAAGCAGATTGTGATGTCAGTGGCAGTCAGTGTTACTGTATCTCTAAACTCTAAACTCTACAGTTGTCACCAAGTATCAACTGCACACAAGTTTGCCCTCAAACGAGCCTCTGAACCAAAGACCAGAACTCTCCAGATGCAAGCTCCACGCAGCGGCGTCCGCGCAATGGACATGAATTCCACAGCTGCTTCAGACCCACAGGCACGGAGTCTCCACGGAAAAGATCCCAGTGACATGCACAAGATTCTCCCCATGCTGTAAGGGTGTTTTGAAGCTTTGCAAATTTTGCAGCCATGTCCAGATACTGCCACCAATACGAAGAATTAATTGCTTCATCTGCACTACGTAGATTGACAGTCTCCTGAGGAACATCTGCCGCTGCCATATCGTGCTCATCGCCACAGTTTGCACCGGACAAGTAAGCTTCCAACCTCCACATGCGGCGCAAGGCAGGCTTGCAACGCAACATTGCGACAATGCAGTGGGACACAGTGCCCCATCGTTTGTCATACACAAAGTCACAATACTCTTTGATGTCGGAAGAAAGTGCTTCGCCCAAGGCGGTCTGAAAGCAAGTACGCAGCAGGCGTTGCTTGCTCTCTGGCCGTCCTACCAAATTGGCTACCTGAGCAAGCTGGCCAACGACTGACTCGAACTGTGGCAGGCAGTCAGAAAGGCCACTGAAACAGTTGTGCAAAATGTGGAGAAATCCTGGGATTGTCAAGCTGCCTTCAACATCTATCGACACGTCTGGGCTTGCTGCAGCAGCATCATCCGCCGCAAAATCTACTTCTTCATCCCTTTCCCCTGCAAAATCAACCTCTAAACCCGAAGCATCCAAGGCACCATCAACATTTGGTTCAAGATACGGCATAAGGGATGACACTGGCAGTTTTCGCACCTGTGCAAAACCGGCTTCCGTACCCAAATCTGAGACCCAAGTTTCTATCGAGCGTGAAAACCGTTCCAACTCTTTGCCGCCACCCACTATCAGATAAATCGAATGCATGACTGCTTGAAACTTCAATGCCAATGTGCTTCGACCCTTGCCCATGCCCAAAAGCACCGGCGGCGGAGTCAAGTAGTGCATCATAGAACGCACCCGTTCCATGATTGCGCGCTCTTCTGCCAACCACTGTTGCCTTTCACGCAAAGGCTTGGACCTGGAGGCTAAAAGCTTCGTGATCTCTAAATGCAAACTTGCCAAATTCTCCTTTGGTATGACACACAAGGAAACAAGCTCATAGTCATGACCGCCCTGTGGACTCGAATCGGCCATGGCATGAGTCACCACGCCAGGTGCAGCACGATTCTGCAGTAGTTTTTGCAGCCAATGCCTTGTGAGAAGCATCGCCGACACATCCAGCTTTAGCCGCAGTCTTGAGATCGTACTCTTCGAGGGAACGGGACGGTCGCCTTCTTTGAAAAGCTTCAGAACCACTTCACAGACATGTGATGGCAGAACTATTCTGCACGCGAGCTCCAAGGTCCGCTGCAACTTATCATCCGACTTTAGAATATCACAAAGGAAAAAACAATTGATCAGGTAATGAATGTTGTAAGCCTCATTGCCGGCCCGGGGTGCATCACCAAGTCGATAAGCAGAATTGGTCTCAAAGATGTGTTTTTGCAAGCTGCTTGCAATAACATGAGCCGTCTGCAACAAGGCCTGAGCGTTCTGGTCCGGCACTGCCTGCTGCAAGCCAGCAGCTATGCGCCTAATGTCCTCAAGAAACTCTTGCGAGACTGCTGGGTCTACGATGTTGCGGGGCTCCTCTTCTGCAGCAAACCTCTGCTGCGGGTACTGCGCAGCTTCCCAAACTTGGGGACTGGCTGCAATTGACCATCCCCTGAAAAGCGATGGAGGCCTAAAGAGATCTGCAACCCCAAAGCTTGGCCACAAACCTCTGCTGCACAACGCTGCAAAGGGCTTGGGGATCCGTGCGCATGTCTCACTGAAATCGGGTGTCCGAATGTGTCTTTGCAAGAGTGGCGGGAGATCCTCCACCTGCAGTTGCGCAGCTAAACGCTGAGCTTGGCCGTCTTCCAACACAAAAAAAAACGATTTTGTGCGTCTAACACCGAGGGCTTGGATCGGGGATGGTTGAGGCAACAAGTGTACTGCAAGGACTTCGAAGAAAAACATCCGCCCAGAGACACCGCCGCCGTACAGCCTCTGAAATACATCATGCTGCAGCCACTCATGACTTTGGAGTTCTCTGAGTTCGTCATACACATACTTCGGTCGCACCAGGGCCAATGACAGCAAGTGGCCTGGGGGCTCTTGCGCTAAATCAATGCCATTGTCTTTGCAAGTCTGCTGAACGGCCGTCGTCTCAGCAAACTCATTCATGTTTGCTTTCTTCTGCCGAAAAACTGAATGTTCGTCTAAATGCCCTTCATGCCGAGGCTTGAAGTGTGTGTCAGGAGAACTGGCAATCCATATCAGCTTGGAATCTTCCAAGCCGGCCATCGGTGGATGCAAATGATGCAAAGCTACTTGATGAAGTATTCTCACAAAAATATTTATATTTCTTGGAGCTCGTGTTCCCCTTGCATGAGCATGACGACAGAGCCACGGTCTTCGTGACTTCTTGTAGCTTGAACAACAGCAAAAACAAAATCACGACTCCCAGGCTGCTTTACGTGGCTGCAATGATAAAGCGACTTCAAGCCTCTCTCTCACTGTCTTCTCAACTGTGTCTCGCTTGTGTTTCAGTGTTTCTTGTTCCCCTGTTCCTAAAGCAAAATCTCATGAGCTCACAGGAATGTGATCTGGTGCTGCTGCTGCTGCTGCTGCTGCTGCTGCTGCTGCTGATGCTGGCCTCCTCTGCGATCTGCCTTTTCCGCATGACATGCGGAACTTGTCCACTTTCAACAAATTCAAAAAGATTCGGATCGACCAGCACAAAAACAAGTCGTTTCCACAGACCCAGCTCAGTCACTGCCAAAGGTCTTTCAAAAGCATCAAAACCTTTCCATACCCCATGCAGATAACGACCGCGTGACCGTCGTTCAACGCAAGATGAACAAATAACCGACAAGTACTCTAGGCCTGCCCGGCGGCAGTCATTCAAAGACACCGTAGAGGAATCCATAAAAGCAATACATCTGCACAACTTACAAAAACACAACTGCAAGTGGAAATTTACCAGTCAATTCATGCCTTTTTTGCAAACATAGCCACATACATAAATGCATACGTAGGTAAATAACAGCTGCATACGTTGTTATCGCTTTGCAAAATCGGTTACATCTTCATCTCAGCATACAAGTGTATCGAAGGCTTTATATGGACATATGCTCCTATTCGTTTATACATGTCTGTGTGTGACATGGTATACAGATATGACCTGCTCATCAAATTCCGTAAAAGTGCTTGCATCTTCATGTCAGTATACAGGTGTATCGAAGGCTTTATATGGACATATGCTCGCAGCATTTTCACATGCCTGTGTGTGACATTGTATACAGATATGACCTGCTCATCAAATTCCGTAAATGCTGAGATTCACAGCTCTGACTAAGGGTAGGTACGAAAATATGAAAGGTCACATGAATCCCTGTATATCCATATAAACTCGAATGTCCATATATACGTATACACGTGTTTCCCATTAGACAAGCAATAATACAATATTTGCCTCATTCATTCGTTTTGTTTCCGATTCATTTCATTGAAGATATCTTTCTTATGTGTACGTTACAACGGCAAATCCTAAGGAGCAAAAGTACAATGCGAACATAATACAATATAGGTTACAGTATCACATAATCTGTACCAAATACTGAAGACATCCGACGACTAACGTGCTACCCTACTTGCAATGGAGCCTTCATGTAGATGGTAGTACGAGCGAACTTACCACGCACACGTATGGACAACATATATATCTGGTAACATATATATGGTCAGGCGTCTGGCGTTCCCAGCCCCCCCATGGTATGGTCTGATAGGGGTGGGGGGAGGGGGCCTGGCGTGTGCGGAAAGGGGTTGGGGGCCGTTGGAGCGGCCACTGGATGGTGGGGTGGTGCTGGCGGCCAGGGCTCGCGCGCAAGCCCTTCGCAAGCAAGCCGTAAGCCCTGTTAAACCCATGCGTGCCCCTGTTTTGAGCAACCTTAATTTGTACATAAAACGCTACATCCAACCCTAAACCCCACCTAACTGCAGGCTCTATCCCTAAAGCAGAGCATACACCGCAAATCCTCCCTAAGCCCTTGACGACTCGAAGCCTTATACCTTGTAACCGTAAACCCAAAACTTAAAAGCTTAAGCTAAACCCTAAACCCCAAAACCCCACAGCCAGCCCGCAGGGAGAAGAGGAATCCCACGCCCCACACCACAGGGGAGGGGGGGCGCCCCACCCTATATCCGGACCATTGACCTTTAAGGGGGGAGGAGGGGGGGCTGCGGAGCGCGTGACCATATATGTTCACCGGCTCCAGAAACCGAGTCGGTTCGACCTCAGCAGGGGCCATCGGAACGTCGGTTTCGGAAGCGGCGTCTGCCATGGAGGTAGGGGAAGGGGCCGGCGCCGGACCAGCGGCAGGAGCCTCAGCGGAGCGCACACGACGTGGTTCCGGAGAAGTCGTGGCCTCAGAAGGTGAGGGCTCAGAAGAGCGGTCCGGAGCAGGGCCAGGAGCGGATGAAGCCGTCATAGCAGGCAGACGGAAGTGCAGGACGAAGGGGGGGCACAGCAGACGTGATCAAGACGGCTGCGGAATAGATCAAGCCCCTCAAGAACAACTGCAGCAGCAGACGAACAGGCAGACCTGACGCATAGGAGCAAAAGAGTCTTGAGGCGTCGAAGTCACCACTATCCGTATAGAGGGAGACCGGGAGCGGTGACCTGAGAAACCAGGCGCACCGACTCAGAAGGTGTACGGCAGCGGTCAGAAAACTGAGCCGGCCGCGCGCAACCGAAGGGGAAGATCTGAGACCTTCTCAGCAGACTTAGGAAAGGAGCACGGCGGTCAGCAGATGACACTGAGCCGGCCGCGGCGTCGAACACCAGAGGAGGAGCCTGCCGCAAGGTGAACAAGGAAAGCGAACAAACAGACGGAAATCCCGGCCTGAAGTGTCGCTACTGTCCGACGACGTCGACGTGCGACGTCGGATTCGTCGCCCCCGTCGTCTGCCTTCAAAGAAGGGCAGAGCAAGCAGAGGAACGGAGGCAGACAAAATTCCATGCTGGCCTCGAGCCATCCGGAAAACGAGAGTCCAGGCCGCTACAGAAAAAACTGCGGAAACGGATCCCCGCTCGAACCGGATGGCTTCGGCGGGGGCCGTTGCGTGCACTACCAAACACATCCGTTCAAGCACGGTACCATATATATATATATATATATATCGTAGACCCCAGACCAAGTAGTCGTGATTCATGTGTGTACTCTGTCTGTATATCAAGCAAACGTATACACACACCTACACATACATAAATGTATATGCAATATACAGGATATCACCCTAACTCTATCATACTTATTCTTAGCTTCCGGAATCTTGATTGTGTGCAATATTGCCCTTATGCTGCTGGCAGTCGAATTTAAGGCGCCGTCTTATAATCTGAAGGCATTATGCAGGTTTATGGACCTGCACCACCATGTTGCATCAAAAAAGCCATCCCACCTATTCATATGTATACGTATAATATATATATATATATATATATATGTATATGAACACGCTCATATAAATGGACAAGGAGATACACATATATATATATATATATATATAAACAACCAACTTATGTAATGTACTTATATGTATACACATACATCTGGGTATAGATGTCTCTGCATATGTATATAAGGTTGATTTTTGTCCGTATGTTATGCCACTTGCCTGGTTTGCACATTACGAGTCTGAGCATACACATCTACGCATATACTTATAAAATATATCCACACAGAAAAGTTCGAATAATTACATACATATACACATGTACGTATGTATGTTTAGATCTATATGTGTAGACTTGTACATACTTAAATCTAAACGTGAATGTACATATATATGTGTACAAATATATGTGTACACATATGCATATATACATATATGTATATATATATATATACATATGTTACGGGCCTGTTATATTGTGTCTGCGACGAAAGTTCCCTTTATAAAGATAAGATGTTCAAGGAAAGGGCTTTCATTATTGATACATACTGTTGACTCATGGGGCGGTGTAGCGTAGACAGGATGTTATATGCGTCTGTTTGCAGAGTTACGCTCCTTGATACAATGGGGATTGTGCTTAGCATTTCTGGGCTTGGCACCCCGCGATCTTTCATGTCGTATCGCTCATAGCGAATGATGCTCTATGTAGTTCGAAGTAACTGAACAACTGGAGAATTTTAGTAACGTGTATTTGCGAGTGCTGTTACACGTAAAAATGCTACATGTACATATGCATGCAACTGGAAATGTGCGTATGGAAAGCCATGCATGCTAGCATGTATACATGCATATTTACATTTACATATATACACCCACATGAAAATATATCCATATGTGCCATACAGACAAGATGGGATGGATTATAGTAACGTTTGAGATTACAGAAGCCGTTCACAAACTATAAAAAAGCGCACTCTCACAGCGACCAGGTCACACAAAAAAAATTACTTCAAATACCTAAACGATGAGGAACCCATTCTACGGCTACGTCTTGTATGATGATCTAAACAAACGCTCAAAGTGTTCATCAACCGTAGTAAATCAGTTAGCTGCCCCGCTACTTGCATATTGACTGGCTAGTACTTGATGTTCAATGATGGGTTATGTCACCATGCCTAATGCAAGTACAGACTCTAACCAAAAAAGTAACCTTAATTATTTCCTTGGTACTTGTAGCATGTGTTTATGCATGCCTACATAATATTAGACTACTACTACTACTACTACTACTACTACTACTACTACTACTACTACACGCTTGTACGCTTAGGTCTTGGCTGCTCTCGGCATGCTTGAATTCACAATTGAATGGTACGGCGACTTTTGTGTAGCACATACTTATTTAGACTTCGCTCATATTTAGTTGTGTAGCTGCTGCGTACCCTGTGCTTAATCTCTAGGCTTGGTCATTACTTTTATTAGTCTAACTACAAGTCTCCTTTTGCGTAGTTCCTTTATACTGACTCAAAGTCATGCACGTGCCTTTCGACGTTATGTACAGTGCGCATTTATTACGACCTCCTTTCCAAAAACCAATAGTTTCAATATCTAAACGATGAGCAAATGACTACATCTTGTTTGCTTGTTTATCTGTCATTATTACTGCACTTAACAACCTTTCAAATTCATCATCAAGATTGCCTTATCAGGTAGTGAAATGCTCTAAGCTATCTGCATATTCACTGGATCCTTACCAACATATGATCTAGTAGAACCAAAAACACATGCATTGTTCTTATGACTTTAATTTGGTGATTGCAAATGATTACCCTGCATCGTCTTTTCAAGCACCAGCCCTTGCGGAACATATCCCTAGATTCTCTAGTTACTCTAGTCAAGTCCTCTTTGAGAACAACATCTGCGGAACGAAATTGCATACAGTTAAGCCCCCTCATGGTTTGCACCAGATCGAAAAGCCTCAAACAATCGCGCAGGACGCATGTGCAGCCACAGAAGGCATAACTTCTGCAAAATCCAAACCTCCATAAATCTAGTGTTTTGGCAGAAATGCCATTGGAATTTTGGAATTCTGGACCGTTGGAAATTTAGATTCTTGGATTCCCATGAGAATCCAAAAACCAAAGACAACAAAAAACAAAAATCAAAAATCTCAAATTGGCTCTGGCATCTCTGCAAAGATAATTGGATTGTTTGACTTTTGGACTTTGCAGGAATGGTGCCTTTTGGTAGAGCAGTGCTAGTTCCGAGGGCACACTGCTATGTATGCTCTTTCGGTTGAAGAAGCTATGTAGGAGAGAGGGGTTACCGTACAGTTGCGCAGATGGTTTTTGCCCAGACAGGCGAAAGAGGCGTGGGGTTTCAGGGGGATACCATATATCATAAAAAATGAATGTGTGTCTGTGGCGGTCGAACTGTGTCTGAAGACAACCGCGGTCATGTAGTAGTTGTTGTATGTCTGCTTTCACTCGCCTGCACGCGTAACATGCAAGCATCTGTCTGTGCATACTCAAATTCCCGAGTGTGCGCGCGTCTTCAAGTAACAGGTTCATGCAATGACTTGTGTTTTTCTCGACAAGCAACTGCTTGGCTGAAATCATTGCTTCCGATATGTGCATGTGCAGTGCTACACTGCTGCACGACCAGGCAGGACAGCAGCTATCTGTGCACTATGCGGGCTGGCGGTTAGTCTTCCACACAAAGCTGCACAAACAAGTCTTGTCAGCTGCAATGCTGCAATATGCACCCACGCCAAAATCTCCAAAGCCACTGCCTGTTCCGGGGCTGCCAGCACTCGAAGTGTTCGATCCAGTGTCGTCGGAGCTGCCCGAGCCAGTTCCGCTGTCGCTGCTAGAAGCGCCCGTCCCACTGCCGCTGCTGTCGTCTGCGTCTGTATTCATGTCTGAACTTCCCGTGCCGGTACCGCTGCCACCGCCGGAATCCGGTCCGCTGTCTGTTCCGGAGCTGCCAGTGCTTGTGCTGCTGCTGCTGCTGCCGGTGCCGGTGTCTTCTCCTGTATCTTTGCCTGAACTTTCGGTACCCGTACCCGTTCCAGTGTTGCTACCTGTCCCGCTGCCACCGCTGGCATCTGTCCCGCTATCTGTTCCGGAGGTGCTGCCGCTACTGGTGCCGGTGTCTGTGTTCGTGCCTGTGCCCGTTCCGCTATCGCTGCTGCCGGTGTCACTGGAACTCGAGGTGCCGCTGCCAGACCCACTCGTGGCGGTGCTAGTGGTGATTGTTGTTCCAGTGCTGGTGTTGGCATCAGTTCCACTCCCACTGCCAGTGCCTGTTCCCGTCCCGGTTCCAGTGTCGGTACCCGTGTCGGTACCAGTGCCAGTGCCTGTATCGGTGCCGGTTCCAGATCCAGGTCCGCTTTCTGTAGCTTGGCCATCACCTGTCACACATATTCACGGCATCACCGATCTTCCATGCAACTAAATCGCCTGCGAGTCGACGAAAGTGCTCCTGCTGCGTCCAACATGAAGTTGGATGCAAGTGGCAAGCGAAACACTTCACTTCACTTTCACACACCCCGCTTGCGAAGGCAAGATTCCAGCAGAAAGGGCCTGGGAATTTGCTGCTACGCGGCAAGGAGCATGTTAGCATGGCACACCACACATTTCCGACTTACATGCCCCCAAAGTGGTTTGGTTACAAAGGCGCCGCCGCCTTGCCAATGGAATTTGCTGAGAGATATGCCGCTAAGCGCTCTTCACATCTGCCCCCTCACGCGCCAAAAGGTAGGGGAAGGGAAGGGGCGCTATATGGGCACGGGAAGGGTTTTTTATATCCACGCCGCATCGGCACCTTCGGCCTCTGCTACTTTGCACTTCGTCGGAGTCCGCTGCTACTGCTTCGTCTGCTCCGCCTGCAGCTGCTATTGTTGCCGTTGTTACTGGTACCGCCACAAATACCATCGAGCGAAGTAACTGCCACATCCGTTCTAGTCTTATGATATCAACGTAGGCGATCCTTGTTTCCCATCAAATGTAATTATAATTTACGACCCTGGATACGATTCCGAAGTACGAGTACAGGTTCATGTACGATTGCGATTTACGATTTCATGTACGAGCTGTAATGCACGATTCCAGGTACGATCTCGAAGTACGATTCCAGGTAGGATCGTGCCTGGAATCGTACGTTTGTAGTGTAAAAGGAGGATTCCAGGTACGATTCCAGGTACGATTCGAAGTACGATTCCAGGTACGATCGTGCCTGAAATCGTATTTTTGTCGTGTAAAAATGCGATTCCAAGTACGATCGTGCCTGAAATCGTACGTTTGTAGTGTAAAAGTAGGATTCCATGTACGATTCCAGGTACGATTCGAAGTACGATTCCAAGTACGATTCCAGGTACGATCGTGCCCGAACTCGTACATTGTAATGTAAAAGGACGATTCCAGGTACGATCGTGCCTGAAATCGTACGTTTGTAGTGTAAAAGTAGGATTCCATGTACGATTCCAGGTACGATTCGAAGTACGATTCCAAGTACGATTCCAGGTACGATCGTGCCCGAACTCGTACATTGTAATGTAAAAGGACGATTCCAGGTACGATCGTGCCTGAAATCGTACGTTTGTAGTGTAAAAGTAGGATTCCATGTACGATTCCAGGTACGATTCGAAGTACGATTCCAAGTACGATTCCAGGTACGATCGTGCCCGAACTCGTACATTGTAATGTAAAAGGACGATTCCAGGTACGATCGTGCCTGAAATCGTACGTTTGTAGTGTAAAAGTAGGATTCCAAATACGATTCCAGGTGCCATTCCAAGTACGATTTTGCCTGAAATCGTACTTTGTCGTGTAAAAAATACGATTCCATGTACGATCCCAGGCACGATTTCCAAAAACGATTCCGGGTACGATCGTGCCTGAAATCGTTTGTGGTGTAGAAGTACGATTCCAAGTACGATTCCAGGTGCGATTCGAAGTACGGTTCCAAGTAAAATTTTTCAGGTACGATCGTGCCTGAAATCGTACTTTTGTCGTGCAAAAGTACGATTCCAAGTACGATCGTGCCTGAAATCGTACTTTTGTGGTGTAAAAGTACGATTCCAAGTACGATCGTGCCTGAAATCGTACTTTTGTAGTGTAAAAGTACGATTCCATGTACGATTCAGGTACGATCTCGAAGTACGATTCCAAGTACGATTCCAGGTACGATCGTTTGAATCGTACTGGAACCTGTACATGGTCCTGCAATCGTACTTGGTATCGTATTCAAGCGGTAGTTTGGATTCGTACTGGAACCTGTGATCGTATTTTGGAATCGTACTCGGTATCGTATGCAAACCGTAAAAATAAATAACCACGGATTAACAAGACTTGCCTTGTCACGGATGTCATAATTCTAGTCCAAACCAACGGAATTTCCGTTATGCTTGTCCCCGCCGCTTCCCTGGAACTCAGAAAGCATCCTGACCTGTACAATACGACCGCAATCCTAGCCATGACACACAACACGAGCCTGAGGCCTCAACATGCCTGCATTTACGCACTTTCCGGTGTGCAGCGTGGGTCCTTGGCGAGGCTTGCAGTCAAACCTCAGTCTTGCATGCTAGTTCTGTCACACAGTCACACTCTACATGCTCTCATCTGCAGCCGTGCTGCCGCTCAATTCCGCTGCGCTGAGAAACGAATCACCATCCGCATCTAGCAGCTGATGGAGCGAGCCTTGAACAAGTCTCAAGGAAATCCGTCGCATGCTGACGCGAAACAACATCAGCGCGAGTTTGCTAAAGCTTGAGGCATCGGCTTACCAGGGCCACATCTGCACTGTCAGGGTCTGAAACATATGCTCCGTCATCGCGAGGTGCATCCTGGCCAGAATATCAAGCGAGGTCATCAGCAATTGGCAGACTGGGAGCGAGAATGAAAAACGCACCTCGATGGCTTATGGGCCATGCTAAGCACTCGTTTACAGGCATGGATCCGTTTCGGAGGAAAGTGAGAAATTTGCAAATCTCGCGCGGTAGGGAGACGCGCCGAAGAGAGGAAAGGGGAGAGATACATAGAAACAGAAGTAGGTAGCAGGCAGGTAGCTAGATTGATACTTAGACAGACAGATAGAAAGATAGACGGATGGCCCCTTCGACAGACAGTGGCCAGGGATAGATACAGACACGGGTACAAATCAGGATACAGGCATGAGATAGATAGAAAATACCAGCACCAGATTTCAAACATATTAGATGTCAATTGTCTGATGTCGGTCTTGGAGTTTTGGAGAACGAGAGGGAGCTGGAGTGAAAGCGAGAGTGCGAGCGCGAGCTCGCAGCCTGCAGAGATTGCAGGCGCTGTCTTGCGCCCCCTTTGGCAAAAAAGACGGGTGACGAAGGCGGGGCAACCGCAACGCCGCTTTCACGCGACTCTACTGCTCTGCTCGAATGAGAACGGGGGGAAGGAGGAGCAGGAACAGCAGCTGCACATCCCCCAACGTCATGCCTCTGCTGCTTGCAATCTCCGATCTTGTTGAACCTGATCGCAGGACTGAAGAGAGGTCTCGGCTGCGAAGGTGAACGTTCGGATCAACTTCGAAAGCTCTAAGAATTTGCAGGCTCCTCCGGCATCGCGGTGCCGATGATCAAGAGGTTCTCAATCAATACGGAGCACGGCTTCGAGGGATTCCTCGACGTATCGAAGGCAGAACCACGAACTCACTGAGGGACGGGTAACAGTTAGTCACTAACCGCCCCTGCCTGGCTGGCGGCTGGCTCACTGACTGACCGACTCACTGACTGACTGCGCAACTGGCTGACTAGCTGACTTGCATGGCTGGCTATCGAGACATCTTTCCCCTTTATGTGCGACCCGAACAAGACCACACAGCCTTTCCTGTTGCGATCCAGGAAGGCACCCTCAGGCAGATCGAGCACTGCCTGCGAGCTTCACTCGCGCACAGGCGAATCAAGGACTACTGTGCCTGAGAAGTGGCTATGAAAGTTGGAAGGGATACGGGAGGCACAGACTCATTCCAGATCAATCAGTTTGCATTGCTGCATCTTCTTACCCTGCAAATTCCGTAGTAGTCCCTGCTGTGCTCGAGCGGTACTCGCCGGAAGAAATACAAAACTCTCTCACACACACAGACAACTCTCTCAAAGCACACGTCTTAGCTCCTTGGGACCTACTTGCCTGATCTCTGCTCAACACACTGGTTTCAAGCGAGAAAAAAGGACGCCCGCAGTGCGCGCAACATCTATCATCTATCATCCGAATGAAGAACCCTCCAAAAGGGCCCATCTGGCCTGGCATCCCGTAAAACTTTCTGGGACACATCCTTCGGGATGCCAACGGTAGATTTATGAGTCAAAAGAAGCTTTCGTCTGAGGGCTCCGCCAGCTTCCAAGAGCTGGTCACGGATGTGTATGATTGCGGACTTCCTTCTGCCCTGCCAGGAAACCGAGCTCAACCAGCTATGCTGCGCAGCAGCAACAACAACAGACTGGACGGGAGGAATGCTGAGAGGAGCTGCTTCCACGAAAACCTTGCCCCGCTTCATCAGATCTACCTGCGAGACCGAATTCCCCGGCGCCTAGACTTGCCAGCAAGAGAGAGCTGTGCAAATCGAACAAGCTCACGCATACCTGCATCAGCCTCATGTCATGGGTTCGCAGCCTGCCATCAAGCATGCGCCCAGCACAAGCTTGCTGAGATGACATTATGCCTGTCTTGTGGCATTACTCGTAAAGAAGCCATCATCGAGGATAGCTTGGCCTCCAAGTGGCCAGACTGGAAGCAGCACTTAGACTGAGACTGAGGATGCTGCCTTGACGACCCATTCAGTGAATACCAGGCGAACTTCACCGCTTCCGTCCATCCTTCGCTTTGCCAGTGAGGACAGCTCTCTTCCCGCGCACTGCCTTGGACTCACAACAGAGGATGCTGCACTGCTGCACCCACCACATCCGGGGGGACCTTCGACCGAGTGCTGAATCAAAACTGCTGCCCGACTGGAAACTTCGCCTCGTCTGCGGAAGCCATACGACCAAGCGCCTCAGCAGCACTGCCTGAGGCGCAGGACAAGCTACGTAAAACTCTTGCAGAGCAGACAAGACAACAGCGCCTGGACGCTGTGCGTGGTAGGAGCTAAAAATGCGCAGATCTTCTGTCGACCCTTTCTCCTGGGCAGGCCATGCTTCGCTCTGACAGAGATGCGCCTGAGCCCAAGGTCCTCTAAATCAAGGCTGTCTTGAGCTGGCGACCGCCAAATGAGTCCTCCATAGAATTTCGCCGAAACGTATGCCGTGGATGCTGTGCCGGGCAAGCGTTGACTAAGCTCAGCACCACTAGTGTAGTCTAGCCTTCGGGAACCTGATGCGGCAAGGATCTGCAGAGCACAGTTTCGGCGAAGAGCCGTTGTCACTCCTGACTGAAACACCTGTGGCATTCTCCGTGCCGCTTCCGTTTTGAATCCCGAAATCCACCAAGTCCTCGGCAACAGAGCACAGGAAGCAGCAAGCAGGCCAGCCTTCTCAGATAAGCTCCCACTAAAGCTAAAAGATGAGCAATGCCAGGGCAGATTCGAAGAATGCAGCGTCGCCGAAGTCCAGAGGGTTGGCATCCACTGTAGGCGACATTACCACGGTCTGCCCACAGTCGGAACGTAAGAAAGCAAGGGACAACAGTGAAATACCTAGACCACAAGCTATGGTATGTCCACCTCAACCACTGTGCCACGGTCGTGCTTCAATCGCACTGGTGCTGCAAATGTGAGCACCTTACACGAAGAAGCATCCCCTGCACAGATCAACACGCTGGACCGCATGTGCCTCCAGTCTCTCCCGCTGCCAAAGATACAGCGATGTCTGTCTAATCTTGGACCTTGCTTGCCCGACGACAGCAATCTTGCTCGTTCAACAGAGTCTAGCATGTGTCTTGCTCCTTGCATGGGTGGAACTTGTCCCAAGTCGGCGTAGCGTCATACGGCTTGCAGAAGCGATATTTCCACGTATCCTGTCGCAGCACAAGAAGCATCAGCTCCGACAACTCCAGCCCATGCCCGACACCTGCGTGGCCACTTGGCAGGTTGGCAAGAAATTCAGCTGCTGCACGCTCAAGCTGTAGCTGGCCTGAGCCCCATGGCAAGACTCTCGTGGCACCAACTCATCAAGCGAGGAGAGGCTTCTGAGTTCTGAGGCCTCTGTGGCATCTTCAGATTCCTCCAGGACGATGTTGACCTCGTCAAGGCGCTCTCTTGATGTCGCAAAAGACACAAAAAGGAACACTCACGGCACGCACACGCGCACAGGCCTCGTTGGCCCCGTTGTTCTTCAAAGAAATCGCTACCGTCATATTTTTGCCTTAAACCGGACTGCCAGACATGCTGGGCTGGCACTGTGAATCTGCCACCATCCTTGCCCCTCCTCAGGCTGCAGCATCCAATACAGGTGTCGCTGCTGCTGACCACGTCCTCACTGGCAACCCAGCCTTGAGTCAGCGCGAGCTGATCTCGCTCCTTGACTGCGCGTCCTTTCTACGCTGCGGCGCGGGCTGTCGAGTTCCACCGATGACTCGGCCACCGCCCAAAATCGAATCGTTTCGACCAGGACGCCATTGATGAAAACGTGTGCCTTGCAGCTCATTTGTCGAAGCATTCACAAGCGAAGGCAGCAGTAAATCGGCAACTCCGCTTGAGCTCGGCCATTGGCTGGCGTAAAGGAACATGAGGTACCAAAGCGTGAAGGGCACACGGAGCTGACTACACGTCCGGTCTGAAGCACGTACCTCCGAGCCCGCTGCTTTCTGCTTCCAGGGCGTACTTGGTTGAAAAGTCAGGTCTGAACCCCTTTTCTGCATCCTTCTCGGATCCTATCGGAGTCGGAACAAACCCCGGCATGGCTTTGCTATAGCAAGACCGATCACGCATCTTACTTCCTAGGACCTGTTACAAGTAGGAATTGTCAACGATAATCAATCCTTTTGGTCTCAGGACTCTCGAGACTCCTATCGCTCAACCCTCTTGAGGCTTGGGGAATCTGTTAGCTGCTTGGAATCCAGAGCTTCCCGGCTCGGCCGGCTTTCGTGGCTCCAGCCCCACACAAAATTCATACACACAATCCTCGCCCTTGCACTGCAGCGAAATGAATTGGGCGGACGTGAGAAGTGACAAGTCAAGTCCACACCTCCATGTCATGTGCCAGCTGGACGTCGGCGCTGATGCATTGACGTCCGGAGTAAAATTGAAGGATAAGGCCTCACATGCGTCGGAGGAGTCCATATACAACTTCCTCGTCATACGGCCATATACGGCCTGTACGGGTTCGAAAACTAAGCCGCGCACCCTGAGCCCCACCTCATTGGAGGCCCAATCCGAAGCCCAACCGCTTGTATTGGCCGCAGAGTACGGCCTGGATTAAAGAGAAAATAGGGGAGGGAACGTGGCAGAGATAGCGGGTTGTAATTGTAATTGACGCTCGGTCCCCCAGCCATGAACCATTTCGGATGCTCACGTAGCGGCTGTATCTGAGCAGACGTCTGAACCACGAGAAAGACGCGCATGAACCCAACCCAACCCATTGATGCTCAGAAGTCACACGACTCCTCGGCAACTACTCTCCTGAGGCTTCGAAGCGACAGCGGCAGCCTGCCTAGAAGAGGTGTTGTCCAGCAGAATCTGCCGTGACAGAACCGCCTGTAATGCACGCGAGAACACGCAGGCTTAACTACACCAGCACGGTGACCACCGGCGAGTTTATGGTCTGCCCAAATCTCAGTTCACACACCCTTCTACCTCCATCCCACCATCCTCCTTCGCAAACAGGTCCTCTCCCTAGATGAGGTTTGTCTCCCTCTCCAGCAACCAGCAAAGTTTGACGTAATGCCCTGGAGCTACTGTTTTGCACCTCAGGTTTGGACATGCTGGCACCAACGAGGACGGGCATATGGGTTCGGCCCGCTATTGGCGTCCTACTTATCCTCAGACCCGATTTAAGCGAAAATTGCTGGCAAAGGGAATCCGTTACTCTGTTCCGACCCCTGCAAACGCCCACAGCGAGGCAGAAGCCCTTTAGGATCATGCAGATCCCGACCACCAGCAGCAAAACGGTGGGGGGCGTCAGAAACTGTGCCGACCCCAGCATGCGGACAAGACACATGACAAGACAAGATGGACAGGTCCTCCGCACAACATGACTTGCCAAACAATCCCATTCGCAACGCGCAAACCCGATCTGCAAGATCTGGTCAGGGACACGGCGATCTTGCTCTCCTATGGTACTGTACAATAAGACTGCAGCAACAAGCATTATGCTAACGACGTGTTAGCCAAAACTCCTACTGGACGAAGCGCGGAACCCCGCCCGGCTGAGCGGAGAGACCGTCGGATGAGGAAGCGTTCCCCCGCCCTGGGCGGTCTTGTGAAGGGGCAGCTCGAGGGCGACGAGCTGTTCAGCACCATGTCGACTTCGATCTCGCGGAGCATGAACCCGAAGCATCCCGAAGCCAGCACCGGACGTTGGCCGAGTGGGAGGCGACGAGCGGGTTGAAGGCGACGTCGCAGCGGAACCAGACGACCGAGGAGTCCAGCGGGAAGGCCTCCTCCGGGCGATGGATTTGACGGCTCTGTTGGCCAGCCGCCGCAACCTCCTGCCGCAGGTCGCGCTCTTGGTGCCGAAATGCCGCCAGAAAGTGCTCTTTGGAGGTGCGGTAATCTTGAAGGCGACGCCGACAACCTCGATGGTGTTTGCCGTCAACGGCCACGGTGCCACCTGGCCCTTTTTTAGGCGAGCACCATCCACGTCTTGAAGCGGTCCCTTGATGGACTCGGCGAGATAGCCGTCCCTGATGGCCGTCTCCGGGCCCGGCACCGCCGTGTGTCGTGCCTTCTGCCACTGGGCGGCCTGGACCACCAAAGCGGCTGCGACATAACGGCTTGAGCCCGGCAGCCCCGTGAACCGCAGGCTGCCTGAACTTTCGAGCCCTGAGGTGCGAGCAAGCAACAGCAAGGCGAACTCCGCCTCTTTTGCGGCGCCCGCGAAGACGCAATAGTACGTGAGGGAGCCGCCAGCGCCGTGAAACCAAACAAGCCCACCAGGCGAAGATGTAGGCAAAGGCGAAGTCGCGGTCGTCAAAGCGCATGCCCGGCTTGGGCCGGGGGGAAGACACCACCCGCACCACCGGCAAGTAACGCCGGGCCTGGGTGCCCGGCCGGAGCGACCACCACAATGTGGCGAGAGACCGCGTTTGGCGGTCGACCTCGCCGTCGGCGGTACGTACTCTTCTGCTGCGTCCCACGGATTGGGACGGAAGTTCTCGCGGCGGGGCCGGTTGGAGAACCGAAGCCATGAGGCGTCTCGCACCCCGGCAAAAAGGGATGAACCGAGGAAGCCGCCCGTGTAGCCGGCCCACAAGTCGCCCTGCGTGATGGTGCCGCCGGGCAGCTGCATGGACGCCGGCTGCGGTATGCTGACCGAATGGGCGGTGGGTGATCCGCTTCCGGATCAGTGGGCGGGGGCGCACGCTCGGCGATGAGGCCGCTTCCGTCCCAAATTGGGCGCGCAACTCGCGCTCAATGCGTCTGGCCTGCTCATAGGGTGTGCCCCGCCGACAGGGAGCCAAGGCCCTCCCTCGCCGTGCCGGCATTCTCCCAAGCCTTAGCGACGTCTGCCCCTCTCTGCCGCACAAAGGAGGCGGGGCTTTGGGTGCCGTACAAGCAATTGAATGAAGTAGCCTGGGTGGCGGCGGCTGCTGGGCCGTCGCATCGCAAGGACCAAGGGCGGCGCGAAAGTAAGCGCCTGCCGCGTTCCCAGCACCACAAGATGGGCAACTTAGGGACTTCGTCGGGCGGCAGATCGCTCGGCTGGCCGGGCGTGAGCGCGGTGACTAGCTGTGAAGGTCCTGCCCGCTGGCGGCAATGTCCCTGATGGCGATGAAAAGCAAGCCCGCCGTCTGCTGCGCCACCGCACTGGCCGCCATCAGCCTGGAGAGGTCGTCGGCCGACATGGCCTCCAAGGCGGCGACGAGCTCGCCGTAAGTTGACGATGAAGAGATGCCCCTCGATGTGGGTAGAGGCGAAGCTCACGTGCGTTACACAACAAAAAGACCGAATGGCCATTGTGAGAATCGAAAGTCGAGTGACGCGGCCGCGCTTACTCCGGCCTGGAGCATGCCGAGCTCCAGCTCCTCACCCACGACCACAGGCCTCGCCTCTTCAAGTGATCTTTGTGCCATGCTCCCGCAATACTCAGTCACATGCATGCTAAGCCTCTCCGAAGTCTGGAAGCTCAGGGACATGAGCCGTCACCGTCCAATTCACAGCAGTCTCTGTGACCTGCGGCACCATGGTGCGGATGAATCCGAACAGAAGCAGTACTGTGCCTGTCCGGAAGGACCGCAAGGGCAAATCCGGAGAAGACCATCATGGTCGCCAGCACTGGAACCACAACCTGAGAGGCTTGTACATATTGCCATGCCAAGGAAGCTGCGAAACGTAGTGCCGGACTTCTCTTCGTACCCGTGTGACCAAACACCTCGAAGGCAACTGCAATCATGCTGGAACTGTGCTGCTTGACACTGTCCACTTTCTGGTTACTCCAAGGACGCACTCAACCACATGGATGCTCATGTAGTAGGTCGCTCACAAGTGCGCCAGTTATCTTTGTGCATATGACAAACGCTCGAGATTCAGGGAGCGGGGCACACTCATTCGGGTGCATCATGCCACGGGACGGTTGCATGAAGTTGCATAACCGTGGTGATTGCAAGATGATAAGGTGACGGCATAGCCATGGCGAGTGAAAAACAAACCGTGTCAGAACAAGGACAAGTCACGATAGCTCACAGCAAGTCGAACAAAATGTGAATGACATAAAAACGACGGCGACGACTTGAGCCGCGCAAGGCCGCAGTAGCTACGACTGGCAACTGTTGTCTTGCATGGATGGTGTTCAAACTGTTTTTTCCTGTTGTTGCTGCGTTGCATTCATAACATTACCAAATGCGATGCGAGTCAATGGGCAGTGGACTGAGGCGGCAGGGGCCGGAAACTTTTTGCAACGGTGTCAGCCAGAACGTGGGCTGTGACTAAGACATGATCATTCCACCGCCCTGCTTGTGGCCTGGACTCTGCACCGAGATGCACTGAGGATCTTACACATTGGCCAGCACAATCACCACCGCAGCAGGAGCTGTTCGTGCAAATGCCAGGCCTCAAAGCTGAGCAGCCGTGTGCAAAACATTCAAAATCTTGACCAGTCCAAGAATTTCAGAAAGGCTTCCTGAGCCAGCTTCAAGACCACGCCATCCATTACACATGGTCCTCTCGACCCTTCTGATACTGCAAACCCCGCTGCTTTCAGACGAGGAGGGCCCCAGCGCATTGCCAAATGAGTGGTTCGTGAAGCTGAGGCAGGACAGGTTTACCTGGCAGCGACCGAGAAAATGGCAAGAGCAGACTACCGCTGGTGGTTCGCTGGGTGCTCGGCCTGCTCATTTAAGAAGTTCATCTCTTCCGGAGTGTCGATCCTTCAAAGGACGCCAGTCAGTCGCTGCATGTGCGACATGGCCGCCATGCTCCATTATGCAGCCGAACGTCAGATTCAAGGCGATCTCGTCGCAAACGTCACCTCGAGCTTCGCAAGCCTGATGTGTCGCTGTCTGCAGCTCTGTAGCGCTGGTCTGATGAGGCATGCCTCTGCACAGGTCTGAGAGCTGTTTTGAGCCAGTACCCAGGCCAGAGCCTCAGCCAGAGCATCGACACAGCGCAAGCCAAACACGTACAAAACTGGGCCCTTGGCTGAATGGCAAGCAGGATCTGATTTGAACTCGGCGACATGGCGCCAACAGCACCAGCAACAGGAACAACAGCAGTACCAGAAGAAATGGAGCCGGCAGCAAAGAGAGCATGGAACCGTCGCCGCAGAAAAGCCGCAAAGCAGCTCAGGCTGCGGCAACAGCACCACCAAAAGCAACGTCAGCAACAGCAGCAGCCAGCAGCAGCAGCAGCACCACCACCACCACGGCTGCTGCAGAAAGCAACGGCAGCAGGGGCGGCGGCAGCAGCAGCAGGCGGCAAGCACAGAGCAGCAACACCTGCAGTAGCAGCTGCAGCAGCGGCAACACCGACCATACCAGTGGGACCAGCAGTGCGGCAGCTTCAAGCAGGCCACAGGAAAAATCGTTGTGCAGCAGAGCTAGAGACATGCGTCATCCGAGAGTTCGCAAGGCAAACCTGCTCTGACCTGAAAAAGAAAGCATGCCGGACCCATGGAATCACAGGACCCGACCCAAGCACTTGCTGTTGACGATGAGTTGTCATCCTGTAGATTCGCTTCGCTAGAATGCCATGAGCCTGAAGACCAATGAGCAGGTACACCGACTGTTTCGTAAGTCAGGAACCACGGATGGAGGTGGCACTGTCCAGAAGCCTCAGAGTGGCAGAACTGGCGGGTTGAAAAAGCAAAGAAAGCAGTATATCTTCTGCTAAGCACACAACTCATGTTGGTGCTGGTGGCAGCAAAGCACATGTTGGTATCACAGTAGACAGCCTCCAGAGAATGCTTTGCACAAAACTACCGGAGCTAGCGAGTTGGCTCTAATTTCCCGCCTTGCAAAGTTCCAAGCGGCTGCAGTGGTACTTGGCCTACTTTGCATCCGACAATGATTTCCCCTGCTTCAAGAGTCTTGGTCTGGCCTCGGAAACACTGCCCCATGCGCACCTCCTGCCAAAATCGGATTCTGTCACTGCTGCTTGGAGATTTCACATCACACCAAGCGCTGAAGCGTGTCAGATTCACGCATCAGCATCAGTGTAGTTTGCGCAGTTTTCTCCAAGACTGACGTCTTTTACGCGTAGTATGATGCTTCGATCAGCTTGGAACTCCGAAGCGTCGTCGTATGCACAAGTTGCCTCAGATTGGAGTTGCTCAGGTACCCGCATCACCAGGCTTCAACAGGCTCTTCTGAGGCTCGCGACGTCAAACTGCAACATGAGTGATACATCTTCTTCCCTCGGCAAGCCACAGGCCACAGGCTGACTTGGATCCGGCCCCCGCTGGCTCTCCCTCGCCTTCGACAGACTCCAGTCGGATACCATCTTCTGGGTGCAGTTGAGGAAGCCTGGAGGCACGAAGTCCCTTGCATGAAAGTAAACGAGACTCGTCAAGTCACGGATCCCAATGTCCACTTCTGCATGGGATCACCGTTCTTCAGGTTCTGTGAACCCATGGTATAATTAATGGTGACGACTTGTGCTTGCGGGAGCGACGGTGAAGCACAGACAAGCCCAGAGGTTTGCATCCGAGGCCCAACAAACATAGCACCGGGCTTGACAAGGGTAAACCCGGAGCATGGGATTGCAGCTCCAATGCAATCCACGGTAAGCTAGTAAGCTTAAACTCGCCGCGGAGCCGAAAGAACTGGAGAGATCTGGCTTCCGTGTTTCGCGCCGCTGAGAGTACAGTGATTCTGCCGGGCAATCGCAGTTCTTGGCTCTCTGTCGATGGACTTGAGAAAGAGAACATACTCCTTTCCGCTGCAAAACACACAAGCTGCTGTGCTCGCTCCAGAGTTAGTCCATCACAGAAAGCCTTGACCTTGTGCTCACATCTCAGTGTGACTAAACTAGATACTCTCCAAATCCGTCTTCACCTTTGACCTGTCAGCAGTGCCTGTGAAGTGGATCGCATATGTTTCAACACATCACGAAGTCGTTGACAAATGGGATACATAAACTGAAAGAGAGAATCTCGACTCAGGAGGTTGGTTGGTGCTTGTCGCGAGAGAAGTGAAGCGATGCTTCCAACTTCGGCTCTGATAAAAAAGGTCAAGCTGCAGACTCCTGATAAACCATCGGTTGTTGGTTTCTCCAATGCTCACCACCACAAAGAACTCGCCTCAAATGCCTGGTTTGCTTCAAGACACAAGAAGCCTGCGTTGTGTGTGATGTCCGTGTCTCTCGCTTCCTTTGGCTGTTCTCCTGTTTTCAAACCGTTCGCCCTTGCCGCTCCGGCCGACTCTGACTCTGGCCTCCGCTCCCACAACGCCTTGCTTGGTGAACCTTTCCGTTCGCTCGGGGCTGCCTTCTGGTGGACGGCACCTAGTGCGGATAATCCTGTCTTGCGACACCTATGGAGGCAAAGCAAGGCAGATCCTTCATCAAGCTGTCAATCTGAAACTCGCCGAACAGGGACCGCTTCGGCTTGCTGACAGACAAGAAGGGCTTCGCTTCAAACAACTTACTGTGAAGGTTTTGTGATTAGTCTTTCCTGTGCTTACACTCGCCACGCTGCGAAGACGGGAGGAGATGCACAAGAACATGCTCTGAAGCCCTGCAACGCTTGGAGACCGCATAACTCTTCGTCAGCTCGGACGGCTGCATGCAACTGGATGAAGAAGAAACCCTGGCACCCAGCCGATGTGACCTGTGAAAACCATCTGCAGCGGCAATTTTATGCTCGGACAGACCGAACAAGGAGCGGACTGTAGTGTTCCAACCGTCGGTTCCCAGCAAGGCTGCCTGACAAGTTTTTTATCTCCTGCAAGGCCGACCAACAAAATCAACACAAGAACACACAAGTGCCTCGTTGGCACAGTAGTTTCGGACACTTCCGTTGCCACCATCAATTTCTTCCGCGAAGGCCTGTTGGCTCTGACAAGGCATGTTCCAAATTCTTTAAACAAACAGTTGTCTTTTGAAAGGCCTGTGGATTGCCGGACAACCCTGCGCAGTCTGGATCGTATCTCGCACATCCACAATCACAGGTTCCTCAGCGTGCAATTTGATGCATGCTTGTCGGTGCACAGACAGGCTAAGACTCGTTCCATCTGCAAAATAAGAGCTTGTTGCCAGGGCATCACCACCACAAGACCAGTCCTATCACAAGGCACAGCGATGCAAGCGACCAAACATTCAACGGTATGCAAGAGTGCTTTCGACTTTGAACACCTTGGATCGGAGTATTGGCCCAATCGGATTATGTGAGCAGTGTGAAGGATGCATTGTGGGCAATTTCATGGTCAGACCCTTTGCCCTTTGCGAATAACCAACATTGCCTCAATTTTCAATTTTAACCGGAATGCACTAACTCGTTAAGCTCCTTTTCCGTCGCAACAGCCCCTTGCCTACTCAGGCAGAATGACCCTTACCTGGAATGATGTTGCATTGAAGCTTGCCAAGAGGTTCCCAACATTGTTCATACATACAACGCTGGTTGCTCCCATCCCTCGCCACACATGAAGCCATCAAACAAGGATGCCGGGTGATCGGCGTTTGACGGCACCGGAAGAACATTGCACAGTGACGCACACTAGCAACCCGTTTACATCCCCATTACCACCCTTTGCATTATGGCTAAATTGGCGCTTTTGGGAGCATGGCCTGGGTTGCTCAATGTTCTTGGGGTTGGCAAGGGGCGTAGGGGAGGCAGACTTCCAGCCACCGAGCCTGCAACCAACCTTGCGAGTCAAGTGGACCGACTTGTTAGCGCCCCTCCCACCTGCCTGGCGTTGCTGCACAAACCCTGCTTAGCTCTTCTTCTTCTCCGAGGCATAAAAAGCGAATTGAGCCCCGCGGGTGCTTGGCCCGCCCGTGTTGGGCTTTTGAAGGGAGTGAAAGATTTGGATGACTTAGTTCTCTCTGTCTTTCTCTTTTTCTTTCTTTTCTCTCTCTCTCTCTCTCTCTCTCTCTCACTCTGTCTCCCTCCCTCTCTCTCTCTGTGTCTGTGTCTGTCTCTTCCACTCGCTTCAGTTTAAGCTTCCTGCGAAAGGCCTGAGTGCAAGCTGGGTGCGACATGAACTCTTGCCCACATCCAAGAAACTCGACGAAATCTATCATTTGAGCCAGACCATACTGAACCCCACGCGGCCTCTCGTTGGCAGGCCTGGGGCGCCATATTTGCTTTATGCAGCAGCCAATCAATGCCTAGCCTGGGCTATAGCTCGATAGCCGCAGTCTACAGGTCCAGTCTGGTCCAACGGCACTTCAATGAGCATGTTCAAATCTCGGCCTTGATGCTGAAGGAGCCATCCGAGAAGGCATCAGCAAGCTTCGCGCGATTACTCCACGTGACAGGTCTAACGATTGATCAGCCCGCAGAAGTAACCCAGTGCGTCTCGTGGCACGTTCGGTGTCAGCAGGGGTCAGAAGTACGGGGGTGGCCATGGCAACTGCACCTAAAACCCTGAACATTCTGAACAGAAAGAGCAAGCCCTCGCCAGGAAATCCAAGGGAGGAGTCAAAGTCAAGACGAATCCAGTCAGGCGAGGTACGACAAGCTGGCAGCAAGCAGGAAAAAGGCTCAACCCGAAGGGAGCTGACAGGGGGCAAGAAGGCAAAGGATAAAAGTCCAGACAAAAAGAAAACGCAGAAAAAGAAGCGCGACAGAGGAGCCGGAAAGAAGACCCCCGGCATGAAGAACAAGGCAGAACAACAAGTGCCCAAGAGGGACTAGGCCCAGCAAGACTGCAACCCACGCCCCTGCAACCGAACAGAACCAAGCACGTCTTTCTCGGGCGAGCGAACAACCTGCTTGGAATCGTAAGCTCGCTGAGCTCTCTCGTGAAGCTGGGATGCAAGACTGGCAGAGGCAGAAACACCCCGACAAAGCTCTTACACAGACAAAGTCGTCGATAACAAGCGCTTGCACGTCAAGCCCGAGCGGGGGGGCTCGACGATTGAGCAGAAACAGCTCGGGCCTCAAAGCACCAAAGTACTCCAGCATCTGCCAGTGCGATTCCAGGGCCAAATTCCACTCCAAAATGGTCTCCCTGAAAGAGACTGCCGAAACTCGGCGTGTAATTACGACTCGCGCTCGCACAAGATTGAGCACGGATGTCCCAGTGCACCCTCGCGAACCCCAGCGGCAAGGAGCTCAGCTCCTGTGAAAGAAAAAGCCCAGCAGTTTGCGCGCGACGTGGAGGCAAACACAGCTGCCTGGTGATAATAATCCTTTCTGTCGGAGATATAGCCGACGGGGCGATGGGAACGCTTTGGGAGCTCCAGGCAAAGGAAATCAGTCCCAGCTGGCTCGGTCCGCCCATATGCATCTCTGTGCAATTTGGTAACCGTTTGCCGCCTATCTGGCGATCCCGATCAAAGCTCTTAAGAGCGTTGAAGACACGGCAGACGTCTAAAGGAGGCGGGCTCCTTTTCACAAGTCTAAGGGGGCTCTGGGCGCTCCACAGGCTGGCAAGTTTGAGATTCTCGGATCGATCCTCATAGGGAACGCTGCAGTGCATGCTCATGCGTCAAGCCGTGACGAAAGCTCGAGCACGACCCGGATCTCGTCGACCATGTGTGCAAACACGGACGTAGCAACCAGGAGCTGGATGTCGTCCAATTTGAGAGCCGTGCCTGCTGTTGTCAGCTTTATACCCCGTCGCCGACCGTGGAAGGCTCACACGTGCGACGCAAGAGGGGCAAAGGAAAGCAAGGCCGAACGGGGCCGGGGACGAGGAACCACGAACGGCCCTGAACAGAACAAAACCCCACGACGAACGATGCAAAAGCGACAACCGAACTTTGCGCGAACAGGACCGACGCTCAGTTTGCTTACTGTAGGCGGGCCATGAGCCTCCACTACCCGAACTGGACTCTTACCGTCCGGGCTTTTGCTGGCACGAAGAAAGTATAAGATAAGCCCGAGGAACGGCCGGGAAGACAATGCCATCTGCTACCAAGCCCGAGCTCGAACTGGTAGTCCGGCAAATGGCTTCTGCACAGCCACGGCGTGGAGTGCCATGTCACTCGCGACGAATTTTTGCACGGCGCGCACAAGTGCCGTGAGCGGCTGTGCCTGTGGCCCTGTCGGTTGACACCGCCGCAAGCGAAAGAGCGGAGAGGGAAAATCCCGTCCGACAGGCATATGTCCCGTCGCGTTCACGTCCTGAAACTCGGCTACACGCTCAGGACCTTTGGCGGTGGTGCTGGCTGATGGCGGGTTGGACGAGGCTTTCGCCTTCTTCTGTGCCGCCTTCCAGCTGCACTGCTGGAACGGGAGGTGGCTGCACCTTGGGAACCATCCCCGGTGGCGGGCTCACCTTCGCGCCTTGCCAGGCGGCTGGCCAGGAGTGATCGGGGCCTGAACTGGCACCGGGTGAAGTCCATCCACATCGCTGTCGGAGAGGGGCTTGCTCGTAAAGCTTCGCTGTTGTACCAGAGGCATCACCGCCTGTTGCGGCAGCGTCGTCATAGACGTTGTGGCCCTCCGCGACGGACTGGGCGAAGAGGGACGCCAGCCGTGCTCTCGCCTTTAGGGACAGATGTTCCAAGGAGTCCATCAGGTCATCCTCCGTGGCTCCCACCAGGACCCTGCGCCGCATCTCCGTCGTGGGTGCGACGGCTGGCCCTGCGCCCCAACTGTGCTCATCTGGGCGATCTGCGACCGGGTGCGGAGCCGTGTCCTTGGGCTGGGCCGCTCCAGCGCTCTCTGCAGCGGACCGGGATTCTTCCCCGCTGCTTCAGCCATGGCTGCTCGTGGAGCTAACTTGAAAAAATTTGCTGCCGCACAGGCAAAACTCGAGAGGTAACATCGTCGAACAGGTTTTGCCACTAGACGCACAACCAAACAACCGTCGCACTCTGCCCGACGTTGAACCAAAACTGAGCACTACGACGAATTCCGCACTTCTTTTTCGTCGTGTGGTAGCAGCGCTGTAGCACGCCGTTCGGCGAATCAACAGGCTGAAACGACGAGTCGGTGCCGGGGCGCATTCTGCACCCGGCCCGCTGTCGTTCGCCCTCCGCCGAAACGCGAAAGTAAAATTGGGCGGTGAGGGTGGGTAAAATCTTCGAACTCGTCGAGCCAGAGTGCTAGCGACGGCCGTCGTTAACGGTTGTTACTGCACACACACGTGTGTTTCACAACAACCGTCGCACTCTGCCCGACGTTGAACCAAAACTGAGCACTACGACGAATTCCGCACTTCTTTTTCGTCGTGTGGTAGCAGCGCTGTAGCACGCCGTTCGGCGAATCAACAGGCTGAAACGACGAGTCGGTGCCGGGGCGCATTCTGCACCCGCCGTGCGCACCGACTCTCCACCCCGCGCCGGCTCAGACGTGGAAGCCGTTGGCCAGCTCAAGGAGGTGGTCCGCCGCCTCCGTCGTGGCATATTCGAGGTCCTGCGCCGATCGGGCGAAGATGGAGAGTATCTCGTCGGTCGGCGTGGAGACCCTGTGCCATCCCTCGGCCGTCGCCCTGCTGAAGTCGTCTCTGGAGACTGCGTCGGCGACGTTGGCCTTGGAGGGAACTCGCTCAAACTCGACGAACCACCCCTGGTGCGCCGCAAGCGTCCAGAAGGCTGAAATCATGCCGTTTACCGCGGCGTCTTTCCCGTATCCCTTTGTAAGGGCTGCCTGTCCGGCGGTATTGTCGATGAAGGCGACGATGGCCGGCGGCAGACGGGCGCCGAAGGTGACGAAGGCGACGAGCTGGGCCAGCACTTCGAGCATGTAAATGTAGGCCTTCCTCGTCGAGAAGAGCTTGACAAACCATTCCGGCGCGACGCCGTGGTCGAAGAAGACCTGGTCGCCGATTCGTAGCACATATCCCCATCCATTCGCCGCCTTCTTCGTCGGCCGTACCCCCTGGGGTACGTGGCCGGCCTTGTGCCTGGTCTCCCCGTCGGTGAAGAAGGCGTCGGCGTACAGGATCGCGACCTCCATCTCCTTGGCGTCGAACGGAATGAATCTGGGTCGGATCGTCGGCAAGATCCTGGCCAAGGAGCGTAGGGCCGCCGAGAGACCGTCGGACAGGGAGTCCGCCGTCCATGCCGCTGTGTCGGCCTTTGCGACGGATCCGAATGCCGCTTGTGTCAAGAAAGACACTCGTCCGGCGAGCTTGGCAGCCTCGGCGGGTGATAGTGTATCCTGGTCGAGTGCCCGGCGGATCTGTTCCATGATCTTTTCTACCCGGATCGTCGTCGGTTTGAGGGTGACTCCCCGTGCGTCGACCTGGAACTCCACGCCCTGCACAATGTGGTTCTTCGCCGGGTGCTGTGCCTTCGACGCCTTGGTGAGGAAGCCCAGCGCCGAGAAGAGGTCCTGGAACGAGACCATCGCCGACTCGCCGAGGAGGGCGTCGTCGAGGCCGTTAAAGTCGTCCACGTAGTGACCCGTCGCCAGTAGCAGCAATCCCCTGAGCAGCTGCTGAAGTGCGTCGGCTCCCCTGTTAAAATTCCAGACGGACGCCGTAGCGCCGAAATTCATGGCCAGGTGGTACCAAAAGGTCACGCCGTGCTTGGTCGAGAGGAAGGTGCCGCACTCCGCCGGTCGTCGAACTGGCCACTGGCGGTAAGCGTTGAGCAGGTCGTTGCCAAAGACCACGACGTCGGGGGTGTCCTGGACCATGCGTCGTGCCAGGTCGACGAAGCTGCCGATGAAGTGGTGCGTCGGCACGTCGTCCACCGACACCGTGGCGTTATGCCCGCTGCGACGCCAGTCCTCGGCGCGTCGTACCTTTAGGTCGCCTTTCTCGTCGGTCTGGCAGACTGGAAAGGATCCTGCCAAGAAGTGTTCGCCGGGCGGCGGTTCGACCAGGGTGTCCACCTCGATCTGGTCGGGCACCGCCGTGGCCTTGGTGTGCAGCCATGTCGGCGCTGTCGTTGGGCCGATGACTCTGCCCAGCTTCTTCTCGGCGATGAGCTCCTGGAGCAGCTGATCGGCGAATTCACCGCCGTCGTGCTGGTAGACCTTGCGGCGGACGTACTCGGCGTTGGTCCGGCGGAAGGTGTCCATGTCCGTCGGGTGCTGGTAGCGTCCGTCGTCTCTTTTCCTCCATCCTGGTCCTGGCCGGATGTCGCCGATCATCTGGAAGCCCTCCGTCATGTCGTGTTCGAGGGCGTCGATGTCGGGGTAGTCGACGAGGCGGAGCAGCTGTAGGAAGACAAGCACCTGCGTCGGGGCCGGCTTATCCGGCGTCGAGTACGTGGCTCTGACCCATGATGACCTGGCGGCGAGCCACTCCCTGGTCTCGTCGGCTGTGTCCTCGATCATGGTGCGGACCTCGTCGACGACCTCCCTTCGGATCTTGACCAGGTCGTGGCGCCAAGTTCGACGAATGACCAGGAGTCGTTCCCACGCCGGTTCCAGTGGGGCGTCGTCCGCCAGCGGGTGTGACATCGACCATGATGCGTCCCAGTGCGCCTGCTCGTCGAGGTCCTGGATGTATGCCACGCCTGGCCGCGGCGGGGCTGGTGCCATGATCGGACCGCCGGGTCCCCACAACGACGCCACCCACTGTAACGTCGATCGGCTAGGTGATCTTGGTACTGGGGTCGCCGTCGTCGGTGCCGTGGCTGTGAAGACCAACAGCGCCAATAGAAGACGTCGTGCGACTCCCCAGTGCCAGCCGTTGCCGATGAGGCGATGTCGAGTGCGGTCGTCGAGTGCTCCGGCGGTGGATCTCGCCGTGTAGTCGGCCGGCATGTGGTGAAGCTGCTCTTTCACCTTCGGCGGCAGCAGATGTAGTCGACCTTGGTCGTCGGTCATCATGGCGTCTCTGGCGTAGTGCCACGGCGCAAATTGCCGTCCGCCGGTGAGCCACCGCTGGTGGGTGTCCGACGTGATCTTCCCTCTCGTCGACCTTGGTGCCGCTCTGCCTCCCTCGTCGGCTGCTGGTGTCGTCGCACATGGCAGCCTGACCCTGCCACTGGCGACGGAGTCCGAGAACTTGAGGCCGTCGAGGTCGAAGTCGTCGGCTGCTGCCCTGGGAGAGTCCAGCCGCAGTCTGTTCCAGCGACGGTGTAGAGCCCATGTCCAATGGTCGCGAGGCAGCTCCTCCCAGTCGATCGTCGACCACCAGAGGCGGGACCTCCCGATCCACCCGAAGTCGGCGGCGTCGGAGAGGATGGGTTCGCACTCCAGTGCCTTGGTGGCCGCCGCTGCGTCTGCCTGCGTCATCTCGACGTTTTCGACCAATTTCCCAAGCCGTCGAGGTGCGATCAGCGGTGTCAGCTCGGCGACGTACTCGGCCGTAAAGTTGAAGAGGTAGCCTCTATCACCGCCGTGACCCGCTCTGTCGCCGATTCTGGAGAAATCTTGGCACGGCGGAGCGGCGAGGAACAGGATGATGCACTGGGCGTCGGGGTCGACCGCCTCTATGTCCTTGGCCAGGGCCTTCGGCGTGTCCTCCGTGATGTCGCCGCGGTGCCGGACGTCGGGGATGTGGTAGTCAATCACCTGGATCGCCGCTCGGTCCACCTCCCATGAGAAGACCGCTCTGGGCTGGCCCACCAGGTCCCACACCAGCCACGGGCCTGCGCCGACACCGTCGAACGCCGACAGCACGATCACCTCGTCGCCTTTAGGTCGCCGGCCTGAGAGCTTCACCTTCTTGGTCGGTGGGTCGGGTACCCCGTCGTCAGCGGGGGCGTTCGACGGGGCCCCGTGCTGTCCCTAACGGCGGTTGCCGCGGCCTTGGCCGTTGCCGCGCCACGGGCGTTGGCCTTCTGGCTGGCTGGACTGTCCGCCGTTGCCGCCGTGCCACCACTGTTGGTTCTTTCCGTCGGTCTTCTGCTGCCACCAGCCGGCGTTGGTGTCCTGCTCGTTCTTCTTGCCGCCCGCCCTGGGATTGATCTTTGCCGCCGCGTCCGCGCCCTCGGCCACGGCCCCCTTGACGTCGTCGTTTGCGGCCGCCGCGACCGCCGCCTCCGGTCCATGCCTGCTGGTCGTCGGCGTCCTCCTCCTGGCCGTTGGGGGCGTCGGTGCGGTCGGCGATCTCCTTCTCGGATCTCTTGGTCGGGTGCGGCGTGGATAGAAGGATCTCCTGCCACGTGGCCACGTCGTCCATGATCTCCTTGGTGGCCTCGCCGAAGGACCTGTTGTTCCTGAGTGCCATCGCCAGGTTCCACGACGTCCGCTGCCAGTATGCCTGGAGGGCTGCGACGTGGTTGGACTTATCCCTGGCGCAGGCGACGAACCAGTCGACATATGTCATGACGTCGGTCTCCTCGCCGATGCCCAGCAGGATCCATGCCCACCGGGCGGCGTTGGCTCCGTCGATAGTCGAGAAGAGGCCCTTGGGTACCCACTCCGTCGGCTCCTCCTGGAGCAGGAGGCCATGTTCCAGCCGCAGCGCCTTGGAGCTGGCGGCGGACGTCGACCTGGACAGCGCCAAAGGGTTCAAGGTCCGGGCCGCCGTCCAGGTGCGTCGTGACACAATCTCGCCGAGGGTAACCGGCGTATACATCTTGGAGGTGGTGTGCTCGAACCACATCCTGGCCAGCACCTCCTCGGCGCCAAGAAGCTCATGTGCTGGGAAGGTCCGCCGTTTCCCGTCGAGGCGCCGTTCCTCATAGATGTTGACCTGCTGGTTCCACGCCGAGAAGGTCTTGGGAGGCCTGTCAGGAATAGCCGGCGTGGCCGTCGTTGGCGGCGCCGCCGCCGGCGCAGGCATGGCCGCCGGGGCTGGGACCGGCGACGACGCAGCGGCCGTCCATTGGCGTGTGGCCTCGACGAACAGGTGGGTCATGATCGCCGTGGCCACATCGTCCTGCCCGTCCTCCACCTTGTGATCGGTGCCGTCGATGCGGGTGCCGGTGATGTACGGGTGGATGATGTGCGTCGTGAACCTCTCGACGTCCTTGGCGATCAGGGCCAACGTGGGCGTCGTGGTGATCTTCCGGGCCGTGATGTAGTTCTTGATGCTGTCGTTGGCGCCGGCCGCGGCGAGGAGGTCGTCCAGCTGCACCATCGAGGCCGCGACCGTCGGGAGTGCCATGGCAACCAACACCTACGGCGTCCTAGGTCGGTTTCCGTGCTCGATAGAAAAGGGGCTACGGGTGAGACATCCGTCGGTAAGTTCCGGGCGCGAGCCCTCGACGGTGATCTGATCTGGGCTGTGTGTGGTTTTCCTGGGTCGTCGTCCAGTTGGTGCCATAGCCGTCGGGGCCGCACACGGCTATTGCCGGCGATCCCTCGGCGGAAAATGGTGACGGCGATCCGTCGGTCAAGCCCGGCGTCGCTCAGTCGGAGTCCGACGTCGCTCCGCTAGTGGAGGACGAGGAGCTCGACGACGAGTCGATCGCCTCCGGTGCCTCAACGTCGACGGTTTCCGTCGGGAAGCACTTGCGGCATAAGGCCGGATCCGGCGGCAGCTCGGACAGGCGAAAGAACTGTCGCACGCCGTAAGGCCAGCCGCACTTGGCCTGCCAATCCGACCTCTCTGTCGACGCTTCGTCGACCCCCGGCTTGTGCACCATCTTGGTGCGGCAGTTCATGACATACCGGGGCGCCGAGTCGCCGATCGCGTCGGCTACTGGCATCCTGGCTGGTTCTGGCACGAACTCCACGCCGGGCACCTCTGCCGCGAAGTCGACGTTGGGCACCATCTGCTGCGAGGCCGGCACCGCCGTATCGGCGTGCCCGGCTGCGTTCCCCGTCGGCAACAAGTCCATGATGGCCGGCGGCGTCGGTGTCGCCAGGGGCTGGGCCGGCGTCGTTGTCGACGTACTCGGCGCTGCCAAGGCCTGGGCTGGAACGCCTGCTGCCACGGCGAGGGGTGCCTGTTGAACATACCGCTCGACGGCGGTGGAGGCCCATCGGCCGAGCAGCTGGATCACGGCGACCGGGACCCCCCTCATCGCCAGGAAGGTCGCACCTGCCACTCTGGCGGCGTGGCCGCCGAAGATCAAGCGGCGCTTGCCCTGTTCGTCGAGGTACACCGTCTCGAAGCCGGCGGCGTCCAGCACCAGCCGAAACATCTCTGCTGACTCCGCCTTGGATCTCTGCACCGTCGGTCTGGTCGGAAACAGGAAGTCGGCCGGCGTCGCAGCCGCGGATGCCTGTATCCGCCGAAGGTGGCGGTGTGCGGCGCATCTTGGGCAGAGTGGGTGGGCCGTCGAAGTGCAAACGCACCGGAATGTGCGTCGTGTGAGATCGGCCTGCCCCCCCTGCGCCGTTTTGTGCAGGGGTATGTCGAGCGACACCGCCGACAAGGTCACGCCGAGGTCTCTGACCCGGGCCGCCGCGAGCTCCACCTCCCTCAGCATAAACCAAGTAGCGACGATAACAACATCGACGGCATGAGCAACCAGGCCGGCGTTGAAGGGCCCGAATGGTGCCGTGTCGTCGACCAACTTGGTGAGCTCGTCGAGGTCGAATGCCTGTTTGAGCCTGGACCCTGGCAGGCCCCTCGCCGCTGCCTTGGTCAGGGTCTTGACCACCCGTCGAAGTCCAGGGGTGACCGGCGTGTGGAGGGTGTTCTCCTGGTGCCATACCACCGCGTCGAGGTACAGCCCAGTCGACCTGTAGCCGGCGATCCGCATGGCCCCGGCGATGGTGTGAAGCTTGTTGGCGTCGAGCGGGAAGAGGGGGAACTGACCTCTGTCGGCCAGGGCGCTCACCGTCCTCACTCGCGACTCCATGGCCCGGCGGGTCGACGATGCCAGCAGATTGGCGTCGATGGCGGCTAGGGTGTCTTGGCGTCGCCCGGGGTCCATGGCCTCCAAAGCCGCCGTCAAAGATGCCCGGGGTAGGGTCCTTCTGTTCGGTACGTCGTGCCTGGGTGGCCTGGCCGCCGTTGGTTCTGGCTGCGTCGGCGGCACCGGCGCAAGGATCTGTAGCAAGAGGCCCTCGGGCACGCCGTTCTCCAAAAGGACGGCGAAGGAGTCCCTCACGGCCGGCGTGTTGATCGCGCCGAACCTGGCCAAGGTAGCGATATAGGCCGAACCGCCTGCCGAGGCGACGTCGCGAAAGAAGTCGGCGACAGTCGCGGAGGGTCCCGACGATGCGGCTTGTTGGTTCATGACCGGCGTCCTGGGTCGGGAATGCAGGGGGTTAGTGCTAGTCGGCGTCTCGAGCCAGAGCAGAAAAGGCTGCGGCGGAAGCAGAAAAGGCAACGGCGACGACCGAGAACGAACGAAGAGAGAGAGAGAAGCCGACAGCGACGGCAGGCGCGACGGACGAGGCAACAGGTGCACGGCTCTCTTTTTGTCGGGTGCGTCGGGCTCCGCCAAAAGGCACCGTGCGGCGTGACCGCCGAGATTAAGCAGCTCTGGCAACGACGAAGTCGTCGAAAAGAAAATAAGTAGTACAGGGCGGCGGTGGGCTCTGATCCTGCCCCCGCCGCCGTCGACTGCCTCAGCGGTGCCGACCCGATGGCCGAAGCCGGGTGACAGGGGCGCCCGCTGGCGTCGTGAAAGATCAGTCCTGTGCGCCGACCATGCCGTGGCATGCGGCGCACTCGTGACCAATATGGTCACGGCCGTTGCCCTCAACGACGGGACGTAGACAGCGGCCTAGGCCCGGCGAGTCTACGTCGTAAAGGTCGTCGAAATGAGGGCATTGCGGCGACGTGCAAGGGTGCGAGCACCAACCAAGCACACGTCGGCCGGCCTCCTGGCTTTGCCAGGGGATCCGGGCGCCGCGTGTGTTGGCGGGTAGCGTCGAGCAGAACCAGTATGCACAGTAGGTGGGCGCCGAGGTCGGCGGGGGCTTCGGCTTGTGCCCGTCGATGCCCTGCCTGTCCAGGTTCTCCTCGGCGATCACGTCGTTCAAGGTCCGCCTGAGCAAGTGCTTGACCGACTTCGGCGGGTCGTCGACGGCTCGAGCGCCTCGGCGATGCATGGCCCGCTTGTGCTGCCGATAGTCGTCGGTCATGTTGATCTCGATTTGGCGGATCCTCTCGTCGCTCAGGTGCTCGCGGAACCCCGCCGCCGTCTTGGACCTGGATCGTGCCCCCGTCGGTGTCGTCGTCCTGGTTGTGGTCGAGGGCCCGGCGTCCGTCGAGGAGCCGGCGGGCTGGTCTGCTGGCCTTGCGCCCGGCGGGAACATCCAATCCGGGCGCTCTGCCGCCACCGCCGGGGGGGTCGGCGCTCTCGTGGTGGATGCCCTCAGACTCGGCGGTGTGGACTGCCATGGCGTAGAAGCCGCCGAGAGCGGCGGGAAGCTGGACCTGGACGGGGGTGCGTCGACCACTGGAGGAGGCGGCGGCGGGTCCATGGTCGGCCGCCCACCTCGTTGCGTCGACCTCCCTCTGGCTGCCGATGTCTGGCTCCCGGCCGTCGAGTGGGCGTCGTCGTCCTGTCGGGGGCCCACCTGCCGAAGCAGTGACGCGGCGATGTTGATGACTTCTTCGGCGCCCCCCCCGCCGATAGTCGAAGCCGGCGTCTGGATGCCAGTGGCGTCGACCGGACGTCGTGCCCCCTCTGGCGGGGCCCTCACCCGATGACCAGCCGCGTCGATGTAGTATGCCGGCGTGGCCGTGCCAGAGGGCATCGCCGACTGGGCTTCCATTGCGGCGAGACCCGGGAACCCCGTTATGGTCGGCGACGCCGTGGTCTCGGGCTCCCTCGCTTCCGTCGGGTCCAAGAAGGCCGCCGCAGTCCTGGTAGCCGACGTCGTAGGGGCGTCGAGGAAGACCGTGCCCGACACCTGGTCGTCGTCCCTTGCCGCTGTGGGCTGCGGCGGCTGCCAGTTCACCTGGTGTGCCCACGCCGTGGGCGGCGCCCCGACGTTCTGCTGCAGGATAGTCGCCGCCGATGAGCTCCCGGGACCCGTCGGTGGAGGCGGCGTGGTTGATGCCATCGTCGATGTCCTGCATGGGACCCGTCGAGCTGGGCGTCATAGATCCATGTCCCGGCGTGGCAGAGGTGGTCGGCGGCGGCCTTGGAGCTGCCTTCACCATCACCGGCGTCCCCTCCGTCGTGGCCCGCTGCGGGAACAGCCTCCCCATGTAGACCCGGCGTTCCTCGTCGGTGGGCGGGGAAGTCGGTGGAACCACGGCCGTCACGGCGAGGAGCTCGGCGAGGGAGGTCCGGTCCTCCATGTCCAGGCTCGCCGCCAGTTCCGCCCAGGCGCCGAAGCCACCGTCGCGTCCCTTCCGGAGGACGTTGCGAAGTTCTCGCACTGCGACGTGAACTCCGGCTTCTGGCGCGACCGTCGTCTGAGGCCGCTGCGGCGGTGCCTTTCTCGGCATCTGCTGCGCCGACGACGAAGCTGCCGCGGGAGTAGTCGACATGGCGTCGAGAGTGATCAGAAATCTAAAATCTTCGAACTCGTCGAGCCAGAGTGCTAGCGACGGCCGTCGTTAACGGTTGTTACTGCACACACACGTGTGTTTCACAACAAACTAAACCAACAAGCTTTTCAGGAACGTGTATATGAAGCCCTTACCCACATCTAAAACGCGAGCATAAAGTCGCTCCCGCATTGGTTTGGAAACAGATGCATGAAGAGCTGTCGCTGAAAATGCAATGATGGCACATGCCACCAGCTCCTCCGGTAGCCAGCGAAGCGATCCCCTGACTTGGATCCTCTCAGTCATGTTTGCGGCAACACCGCTGTAGGCCTCAAGCAAGAGTAAGTCGGACAAGGCGAGCTCTGACATGTACGCATAGTCGAGTCTAGCTTCAGTCGAGAGTCGCAAGTGAAGCTTCTCTGTGAAACATTGTCCGTCGAGCAGTCTGCCTCGGAACACCTTCAGCGAGGATCACCAAGAGCTGGAATGCAGGCTATATCGACAAAGCCAACTGAACGAAAAGATGGAAGTAGGAGGCGCAACAACGACAGTGCAGCAGCGGGGGCAGTGCAAATGAAACGATGATAACCGTCATTATGGCTCCTCGATCCATATGACTGATGACAAAGCTTCGGTGCGACAGTGGCTGTAAGTTCGGCTAGGATAGAAAACTATTCTGACTACTAACCATCGTGTAAGGTTCCCACCCTGGCATGCACCGGCAGTCGTCTTTGCAGGAACAATGATCCTGACAGGAAATAGGCACAACAATCTGATAAGGAAACACTGCACTCACGCTTCACATTACTGCCGCCGGTCCGTGGCAACCATGGAGTCATTCGTGAGCCAGCAACTTTCTGGGTCCTGACCACCGCGTAGCATGGAGCCCGTCGAACACCAACAACGCAATGCTGTATAAAGCGGCGACATCTTTTCAGCTAGGATTGGGACATCCGGCCACCACACCGGTGCCCTGTACTTCCATGCATTTACCACCTGCAGATTATTACGAATCGGTGAAATCGAAGAAGGCACTTGCCGAATGAAAGCGGAGTGCCTCGCGGATCTCGAAGTTCGTCACTTGCGTGCCCTTTGGAACCAAAGCGCATGACGAAAACGAGATGGACACAGTGCTTATGGCTTGTGGCTTGTGCTCAGGTGAAAACTGTTATGTCACGAATGAGAAGAATGAGAGACTTGTTGCGGTCCGTTGCTGAAGCCAAAGCCTGCAAGGATCTGCAATGTATGTGGCCATGGTGACATCGGCTGCGGTGGCCTCTGTGATACCCTGATCCGTCACCAATGCATGCCCGTCATGAATTCCGTCACAAAGCATGTCAGGCGTGACCTGGTCATGTACCCAGCAGCATTAGCTCGCAAATGCCTACAGTCTATGCGTGCGAAGTGCACCTCAGATCCAAAAAGCCCCTGCCAGGCGTCATCAACCTGAAACCCCCATCGCGGAGGATTGACTCATGCTCAGGCAAGATGGAAGTATACGGTGAATTGCAGAGATTGAATGCTAAACAAATCCCGCCTTCACCCATTTCATCGTCGACGTGTTCTCCATATATGCCTGGCACAAATATGGTTTCCCCGAATCATACCGAGTCATTCTTTGCCTCCGAGCACCCATTGCCCCTGTCTTCGTCGACAAACCTGGAAAGATTAGGGCTGGCACGGCTTTTCTCAGCGTGGGTGTCAAGCCAGCGACTAAATTTGGTGAGGCGGTTTGGGTTCACATCAAGGGGATGCGACAATGACCCGGATCTCGAATCCACATTTGTCCAGCATCAAGCCAGCCGACTCTGGATGCAAAGGCACTCAATTAGCCTATGCGATGCAACTTTCTGACAAATTTCTTCTGAGTGGCTCTGATGTGTTCAAGGTAAAGGCCAGCGAGGATGTCGACTGGATAGCTCCCAGACCAAGCAGGTCAACCCTGGCCAAGCGAGGGTGGTTCTCCCAAGGACCCAAAATTCTGCAAACACAAAACTAAGACTGGCAAGAAGAGCATGGGCCATTCCCAGCCTGGCAAGAAATGACGGAAGAAAGCTGGGCTTGACATGATTCGTACAAGTATTACACTCTGAGATCTCGGCTGTACATGTCCAGCTGATTCGAGACTACTGTCGCCCCCTGCAAAGAGAAGTCGCTTCGCAACGGAGAGACTTTCTTGCAGCTTGCCACTCCAATACACCCGCAAGCTGGCTAACACTACTCTAACAGAAGCAGCAGATACAGAAGACATAATCTATCATGATCTCCATGTCTCACGCGTGCACACACACACACACACACCGCACGCGCAAGACTGATCCAAACGGGAAAGCACAAGTCATACAGAGCTGACCTCAGCCATGCCCCCACCAAGCGCCAAAGATCATCCCATAAAGATTCTGTGGGTGAACATACGCTGATAGTCTCTGACACCACGAAACCGCCATTTACGCTGAAAATTACTTGCTTGGCTTTAAGCTACAAGCTATTGCAGCTTTCCGGTTTCATTGAAGGTGAGGAGGAGGGCCGGCTCGGCCAGACTGCTCCAAGGACAAAGGACATGAAAGGACACAGCACCAGTGCAAACGTCATTGACCAGGAACTGGGAACCGTTGGGAACCGGACATACCATGGATGGGAGGCGATCGTCACCGCATCGTCAAAGGCAGCTTTCGGATGGAGGCTGGCGTCTGGATTCATACCTGTCCGTGAAACTGTCAGAACTGAGGAACCCTCACAGCAATGTGATCCTGGCGCATCATGCGCGTCTTTGCCGCGCCTTGAGGTACATCTTGAACTATACCTCAGGCTCCGAAGCAAAGCCTTATCACAAGGCAGCGCTTCCTTGGACCCGGACTGGTGCGAACGCCGGCCGTTAGCTCAAGGGGTGTTTCCAGAAGGAGGCGCTGGATCTGAAGCAGAAAAGTGGCGAACAAACGCCGAAGTGGAGCTGCTCAGCTGCTCAGCTGCGCTTCTCTGCTTCTCTGCTTCTCTGCTCTGTGTGAGTCAGACAAGTGGGGGCAGGGAAAGATACTAGAAACATGAATAGATGTTCACTTCCATATGCGTACATATGCCGCAAGGCTTGCATACATAAGCATGCATACATACACACACACGAAGACATGCAGACACAGATACGCGTGCATGTTTAAACATCTGCCTAAACGAATCAGTAAGACATAGTTGAGCAGACAAATAAGCATGGATACCTAGATATGTGCGAATTCATTAATTCAACTTGCTCGTGCATACATTCGTGGAGTCGCACGTCCCCACCTATTGACCTCTTTACACTGCTTGATCATACAGCAAGCCCGCAAACTATCTCGACATGTATGCCAGCCAAACACACTGCGTGCTCCTCGCCAGCTATTGCGTCTGTGTCCTCTATCCGGCTCCATCCCCTGCCTCCACCCCTCAATCCCCTGACTGTGGCCTTCTTGGTCTGTGTCGCGGAGGATTGTTGAAATTGAATCCCAATCTGGCCATGCATGAGAAATCTGTGCATCAAAGCAACAGTCAAGAAAATCTTGCAGGGAGATCTGCATCCAACTGGCCCTGGAACGGTCCGCTGATCGGGAAGTGATACTTGTCCTGTGCGGCACAGGGGTTTGGACTATACTGACTACACCACCGAACGCCAAAATCAATTTGCGGTGCGCCTTGCTCAGTTCCACAATGACGTCCGTCGAGCTCTGCACGAGGATCATGGCAGTGCAGCATTGATTACAATATTAAAGATGGCTTCCAAATATGGAAAGGTGATGCCAATTCTGCCTCCGACAAAGCCGAGATCACACTGCCAATTGAGAAGTGTTGCTTCTGAAACCTGAACACTTTCAGAACAAACGAATCAGATTGCTGCGCATCGACAACCTGTGGCTTACGAGGTAACTGAGGAGGACACCCACTTGGAGCCAGGGCTCTGACCATCAAGACCTGAGATTGCTTTATTCGCATCTGTTTCTTAGCTGTGCATTCCGATGCTGCGCATTACACATATCATTGAGAAATTGTGCCTGTCTGTTGCTCCGATCGGGTGCTCCTGCACACTTCTCGTCAGCAACACATGCAAGACCGCCAGCCGGTTGATGTCAATCCAGATGGACAACCAGGACAGGACTGCTCCTGCTCGGACTACCTGCCAGAAACTGCGGCACTCACGGGCACGTCTCCACACCGTAGCCCGCCAAGCAGAAGCCAAGCACCTCTATGATCTCTTTGTTCCCACATGCGGTGCCACCACAATCCTTCCGACATGGAGTGAGTGCGTGCAGGACATCCTTCATGCCTGCAGGTTCAATGCCTGGTTGATGTCCAACTTGTATGCGGCAACATCGTTGCCAAAGGGAAACGGACTCCTTGACACTTTGGTGCATGGGGGTCTAGGTAAATCTTGACAATGCGATGTCAGAAGTCCTGCTTCCTAGCTTCACAACCACGAGGCGGTATGCGTTGCTTGCATTCGTCGCACCACCCTGCTCAGCCAACTTACACTATCAGTATCAACTTGCAAGGTGGTGAGCGACGGTGCAGCACATTCAAAAGGCGCACCTCTAAAGTGTAAAAGCCCCGTCTGGTAGGGTCAAACAACTCACCAGCTCCTGACGCAACAAGGCTCAATTTGCAGTTGAAGCAGCGTCGGCTTGCACTCACCTTCGAGGTACTCGTCGAACTGCTTCACCAACCGAGCATCAATGAAGCCTTCAGCCTCTGCAAGCATCTGTTTGCTGTCCATGATACACGTCACTGGCTGACACCAATACTTTGCCTTGTATCGGCACATGAACTCCTTGCGGACGAAATTCTGACCCCTAATTTTCGATTTCTGGCTAGATTTCACCGCGTCCTGGAGGCACTGACCGTTGTCATCGCAGTTCTCGCTCAAAGATGCTGCACCGCCATACCTGTCGCTTCCCACTGGGTTGCCTCCGGCTTTAAATAAGCGCTAGCAGCAGAAAGATCCGGCGCACAAATCGCCGGGCTCGTGCGGACAAGTAGGACAACCACCGCCACTCGCCTGACTTGACAAGCTGGCATCACATGGCGGTCGTCTGAATTTTGCTTGCACGGCGAATTCACCAAAGCAGCTCCGAAGAACGACAGCTTCGGTGCGTGTCGGTCTGTTGCTGAGCGAGTGCTCACAAAGATGTGCTAAACCTTCAATCAATCGGTAGGTCGGGTCATACCCCAGGCGGCACTGGGGAAAGCAGCGATCGGCACACCGAACGACGGCAGACAACGCGGTCATAGACAAGTCCTTCTTCACAGTCATCGTCCAAAGCTTCAAAAGCCGTAGTTTAATTTCACCGATCCACTCAAGTCTCGGCTTTCCAACCCTTCTGAAAACAACTGCGGTTGGAGGTTGCATTGCTCAAGGGATGAGGGCAGTTTGGGGATGTTTGGGGTATCAAGCGGTCGCATGGGTATCACAGGGTTGGTGCTGCAACAGCATATGTGGGGCTGCCCGGGAAATGAATGCAAGTGGGATACGATCAATACAGGCAGCGGCTTGAAAGGCGTTCAGTCATGGGTATTCGTCTGCAGAAGAACACAGACAACTTAAACTCTACAGCAATTTGAACTCGATGAGAAATCTGAAGAAATCTAGCTTGCGGTCACGAGATACGAAGCATGTTTCCAACTTTGAAACCAGCTCTTGCCATACCGATTCGACGACCAAGCTCACGTAGACCGTCGTATGAACCGATCCAAGGTTGGGCTCGATGCGCTCACCCGCTGGTATCCAAATAGAAGAATGGCAGTTTACCTGAAGGAGGTGAAACCCAGTAGAGTTCCGTCCCGGACAGTTTGCCATCGTCGTTAAAGGAGTTCCTGCAAATGCCGGTCAGAGGAAAAGTGTCGCCTGCATATACAATGTCAGCCAAATCCGTCCTATGGTATGCATTCAAAGACGAGACATCCAATTTAGCAATATCATCGTACATGACGCCATGAACATTATGAACACTAATTAGTGGGCTCAGCGTAAAACCTCGTGAAATGCCAGAGTTCTGGGCTACCAAGCATCTGCAAACATGAATCTGGAATGCCAAATCAGCGAAGTGCATCAAGAAGGCTGTCCGTGTTGATACTGCCAAATGCTTTCTTCCAGTCGAGTGTCAATAAATGGATCTGACCACTGCGTCGTGCACAAACCTTTTCGATTTTTCGCGGTGCCACGAGAATGGCCTTGGAGGCCCGGATTGTAAATCCGCCGCCACCTTTGAGAAGAAAACTGCTTTTGCACTGCAATGCACTTGGTTGTCGTTGCGTCGTCTCCGTTTGTCTTTCTCTGTCTTGATGGTTTGGAGTCGCGAACTTTAGGTTGGGAGCCTTAGGGCCTCAGAGTTTCGAGCTCTAAGGTTTATTGGCTTGGAGTTAGATTTTCTCCTAAGTCAGAGTTCCGCTGAACGGTCTGCAAATCTCGCTTGAAACAATCTTTGTTGCCGCGAATGCCCGGAACCGTGACCCACGTTCTGTGAAGTGCTGCTGGGCACTTCGCAACTTGTGGCTCAGCCTGATGGTGTTGCGACTTTCGCTCAGGAAGCCGCTACAATTCTTCTTCCCGGGTCGCAAGCTTCCTGCATCGGAACCCGCCGTCATTGACTTAGGTTCAAAAACCTCGGCCTCTCATTGCTTGTTTAGGTCCTCAGGGTTTCCAGACAGTCTCGATAGGTTTTTGGAGGGTGGGCCTCCAGAGAAGTCAGAAAGGGCTGCTAGGCTTTGGCTTTTGGATTTGTCAGGGTGCTCGTTCGGTGCAGCGTTTACACTTGGTGTTTGGGTTCTGGGTCTGGGGTTAACGGCTGCAGGCTGTAGGGTATTCCGGGTGTCTCTTTACAGCATCTTCAGAGATCAAGTTTATGGCCAGAATCCTGCGGCCCTTGGGACAAGGCGGGAGATTTGTCAGCATAAACCGTCCTCACTAAGACTTCCCTTCAAGCCCACTAAGGATAAAAATCTACTGGGTCTCTATGATGACTTCGTCATTTGCTTGTCATGCCTTGTCTCTTGTCGTAATAGTCGCAAAGCTCTGAAAGCCAAAACCTGAGGAGTAGTCGAATACAGGATCGTGAGGCCGGGCCCATGACGTTCCGATACTCCTCCTCTGTGCCCATGAAGCCCGCCTTAGAAGTTTTGCGTGAGGGCTAGGGTTGGGGTAGTCTTAAACCCTCTGTGTAGCATGCCAGGTCGGTACTGCCAGGGAGGAACAACTGGGTGCACCTGAATCGCAAGCAAACACTTCTGTTTTTCAACCTGCAGATTGACCAAAAAGTCTCAGCAAATGGATCTCAGCGACGCGCGGTTCAGATACATACACCCGTGTAGCATCTGAAAGACCTGCAGAGGCCTGTGCAAAGCGGTAAGATGCCGTAAGCTCATCAAACGCATGTAACGATACAACTATGCCTCCGGTGTCGTGCACCGTCCCATCCTTGAGCACACCTGCAGCTTTGGTGCAGCGGTTCCGCCGGTGATGCCATCTCACAACGACTTTATGCAATCTGCGAGAGGCCTCGCCATGCCCACAGTTCTTCACCGCCAAATTTGGATACAAGCCTGAGTGGCCGTTCAAAGCTGCAGACCGAGGACCGCTCGGACAGCAGCAATGTGACGCAACAGGCATGCAGGCGCTTCGGTTCTCAACGGACAACGAACAGCTGCGCCAAGTGGCAGTCTGGGTCCGGCATCCCGCATCGACAATCGCATTGCCTCCGCTGCAAGGACCCGATGCTGAATGATCCCCAAGCTAACCTATCTGTCTGTCCGGCCTGCCATCGTTGTAGAGCCTCATTCGAAGACTTCGTCAGTGCATGAGTTGCACACATCACGCGTCTGGCCTCGCGTGACAGATCCACTTGGTGGATGGGGTGGCAGGCGGATCGCCTGGATCCTTGCAGGGACTCAGCCCGGTAGGTGCCAGTAAATTCCGTTCAGGACTGCCTCCAGGTCGAACTTTAGACGGAATCCGCTGTCAAGGCCCCGGAAAGTGTGCAGCACGAAGGGATCGGTGGAATTCGAGCTGGGAACCTGGAGATACAAAAGACTCGAGCGTGAGTGCTCGAGGTTGACGGCCTTTGATGCACCTGGATCTCGCTGATCAGAATCCTCTCGATACCAGCAAGGCCCGAAAGCATCAAGTAGAAGGGTGGGGCTGTCCCGAACCTTGTGTTTTAAAGCGCACAGGCTGACAGGTGTCGAAAGCACTCTGCCACTGAGCCGGGAACCCGCTTCCCCAGTCCTTTTGCTGAATGTACAACTCGTCCTGTGACCTCAAGCGCCACATCTGGGGCAACAGTACGTCATTGCGAACCTGCACGAACAGCCCTAACACAATCTCCTACCGCCCAAGGCTAACACGCATTCGGAGCCGCTGCCGTCCTGAAAACCAAACAGGGGCGCTTCTGTACCCACATAATCCGCGCAGGATGCCAAAATGTGTGACACCCCGCTACCAAGCTTGGACCTCAGACTGGTGGCAAAGGCATTCTGGCTCGAAGTCGTCTTCACCCTGGCAGTCCAGCATCCCTACAGCTAGCGATGAAGGTGCGCAACATGTCACAAGTCATGAAGCAGGCATCGATGTTGCCCTCATCACCAGCTCAGCAGAAGTCAACAGGACGGCCAGGCGTCATAGTTGCATCTGCACACGTTATCTCGGAGTAGCTGTTGTTGAAGTTGGTCACCTTGGAGTAAAGTCAGGCCCGCCAAGCTTCAGCTTTGTCACTACTTTGCATAAACCTGGACCCAGGCATAATTGAAGAAGATGCCCCAGCTTTGTATCACTGCCATCAAGTTGGACCTTCGGAGCAAATCACAGCCTTCTGCCCGAAATATTCTGATCAAGCTGGTGCGCGCCTAATTAGAACTTCAGAGCCGTTTCGACACTGACACCAGAACTTTCCGTCTGGGTATTCGGACTCGGCCTCATCGGATGCAGATTTATGCCGGGTACAGCCTGACTCAGACCAGCCTGCGTAGAGTTGCAGGTGAAATCCTCCATCACATTGAGTCGCCGCTGAGTCCCGAAAACATCTGTCTCCGAACAATCCTGCCCGATCAATTCATCCGTCGCAGTGATATCCTCTAGGTCCGAGGCATGCTTCCTGCCTCCCCGAAGAAACCTTCCCTGCAGCTGCACTGGTACTTGAATCCGGGTAGGTCTGTGCAGTTCCTGAGGCGAGTTTGGGGTTCAGAGCATCTTGTCGGCACGGGTTCTCAGGCGGCCACCCACCATTTTGGCAAGGAAAGTGGCTGCACGCTGAACACGATGCTTGGAAATCCTGCCGAAATCACAACAGCACCTGGTCTTCTCAACAGAGGAAAACTGTGGACTGCCCCCGGCGGCTTGGCACTCACAACTTTTGATGATGCTTTTCCTCAGCCAGCATACTTTAGCCGAGGCAGCCCATCATCAGGCAGCTGATACCAAGGCTGCATCCATGCACAACAAATGTGAATCACGCGGTACCACACCGGATCAGCAGCGTCACCTACCGTGCGACCTCCACCCACGTCGAGTTTTCTCAGCTTGGCATCATCAATCGTGCCCGCCGCAGGCCAGATGCAGTCCGGTTGGGAGTCATACACGATTGTCATCACAGTACCACAAGCCGTGCAAACGTGCCGTTGGCCGTGGCCAGTTGTTCGCATCAGCTGCAGGGCATCAGAGCGTGTCCAACGAAAGGTATCCATGGGTGCAGGAAGCCAGGTCTGGGCGGCAGAACCAGACATCTGCCGGCAAAGCTTGCAGTAGCAGTGCTGTGCTTCGCCAGGAAGTAATTCTCCTTCGAAAGAGCATCTTCCACATGAGCACCCACCCTGCAACTTCAGGCTGCGACGGGGCAAGGCACATGGTCCAGGTCTTGCTCGCCACCATAATGGCTCGGAATCACGACTCCACTCTTCGAACCTAGTCTGCCACCTTGATGCCAGCCAAGACGGAATCGAATTATCTGCCAGGGAACCCAAAGAAAGCAATATTTCGCCTGGCCAATTCGGAAATGCCAACGTTGCCAAAACATGAAACATTGCTGTGGGAATGCTGGCGCCTGGTCTTCCAAGAGGCAGAACAGCAAGCTTGGTGAAGCACTTGGAACACAGGAGCCTTCGCAAAATGGGCAAGACACCGCTGAAGGCCAAAGGCACGAAAGCCCACCTCTCCACCGAATCGAGGGTTTTGCAAGTCCCGAGCAGCTTCTGAACGTAGCCACCTGGTGGCACGAACAAAGCAGCTGCTCTCTCCATTCACACATGATCTCAGATCTCTTTTCGTCTCCGCCCGACCCGCCTGTCAGTTCAAGAGTCTCTGCAGAAACTGCGAGGTAGGCTGCGAAAGCACTGGCTTGAAAGTGGCGGCAAGCGGGACAATAGCATCGCACTACACTCAAGTGCTGAGTTCTCACGTCCCAGTCCACAGAACATCTCCCGCAGTGGCAGCGCATTCTGAGCTGAACTGTTTTGGGTTCTGCTGTCTGTGCTGCGGCTGCTTCGGCAGGAAAGCGATTCAGTCGATCCAGTGGGGAACGGAAGGATGTAGGATACTCGCCTGGATTGTACAACACTGCAGGTTGTGTGCTAAAGGTTGCACCGAAAGCCAAACAAAAGCCATATCTCAAGACCTGTCGCGGTCGTGAATGTCGGCACGCAATCGCCGCTGCAGGAATTCCCATAGCACCTCCTCTGGAACACCAGGGTTCGCCGTCTTCAACTGGGCAAGGAGCTCATCCATGGCATCGCCGGATTCAGGCTTCCAACATCTCGTGAGAGCTTCTACTGTTCATAGATCGAAGGCGAAGAGTCGAAGGGCTGCAACCCTTGTAAGACCATGACTCTGACGAAAGTACGGCCGTGCAGCGTGCAGCCGAACGTCTTCGGCAACATTTAATTTCCAATGCCCAGCAGCTGTATGCAGTCTTCACTCAAACGAACCTCAACCTTGCGAAACTATCGAGGCTGATTCTGACCGCACACAAACACCCAGAAACTGGCATGTAGCTGCGGCCAACAGCTTGGAAGTCCAAAACATTGCTCACATCCTAAGGTAAATTTCGTTGGCATGCGCGGACTTTGCACGGCTAGCGGGGAAATATCATGCATTTGCTTTCCGATCACTGCACTTGCCTGACATGACATGCCGAAGCAAGAAAGATCTCTCCTCGTAGGCATCGCACTCGCCAGCAAGCTTCGTCCTTCAAGCTCAACGCTCATCACGATTGGCGGATTCTGCAGACGAACGGAGCAGAACGTGCCTCAGCCTCAAGTTGATGTCGGCTGAAGATGGCGCCTGGCACATTGACTTCTCGGAACGAGCAAAGGAAGTAAAACACGGTGGTCGCGCAGAACTGCACATCTGCACGCTTACCGTAATGTAAGTCATCACGCAATTCGGCTTGGACGTCCTTGGACTTGATTCTCAAATTTCGCTTGGGCCTGGGGCAGTGTCCAACCTGTGGCAAAGACGAACTGCAGCAACTCGTCTAATCGCATGGTTGCCTGCGCAGTGTTCGCACATTCTGAGACGGTGTGGCAGGAGCAGAACCTGCCACTGTATCGTGCTTGAAATGAGCACATCCAGCCTGCAATGTGACAAGATTTGCCGTGACGCTTGCATCCGTGCCGGGAGAAAACCTGCGAGCCGCATCGCTGTATATGGATCTCGAAAAAATCAATTGCAGCTAGCATTCGCCCCACCGATGTGTGATGGGATTCCAGTTGTCTGGCCGCCAACAGAACGGATTCGACCTCGGCATGCAGCGAAATGTGACCGTCGCAGTTCATGAGGACGAATCTCAGGGAACAGCTTCAGAAAGGGAAACGCTGCAAACAATCGCCGATCCTCCTTGATGTCGTCCTTCCATGCTACATGTACTGTTGAGGTGCTGAGTCAAGCGAACACACCGCAGCCAACATTGTCATCGACTCATCGAGACGTAGTCCGGAAGGTCGTTTCGTTCGATGTGTTTTGAGATGTATGGGGCTTCTGGTACGTTTGGCACTTGGAGAACTGTTGTTGTTCGCAGTTGCGTTCTGATTGGGCGAAATGGCTTCCGTGCTGCTGTGAAGTCCCTTCCTTTCCCGCCAAGTTTCCGGATGCTTCAGTTCATGCATCGCTACGTCTATGTAAAGCTGAACATTCGCGACGGACCCGGTGCAAATACAGGGCTGTCAACGTGCACGATTCTATCATATCCGCCGAGGCCAGAGGCCCAGGCGTTTTGGTGGTTACCTCAGGTACCCTCCACCTAATCCATTGGTGACACCCTGTTTTTGCGTTCGTTTGCCACCCCCTTGCCCCCCCCCCTCCCAGGCCTCCCTTCCACCTGATTTGTCGGCCTCCCCCCCCCCCTCCCCCCCCTCCCACCCCCCCCCTCCCCCCCCCCCCCCTCCCCCCCTCCCTCCCCCCCCTCCCTCCCCCTGTGCCCGTTTTCCTGGCACTTCGTATCAACAACCGTGTAAAGCTTGGGGTTTGACAGGCCGCCCTAGCATAAAAAAACATCGACTGCCCCCTCGCCCTGCCGCTACACAGCCGAGGCGGGCGGCGTAGCGTTAAAATTATGTCACTTCAACCTTAAGGGCAGCAGTAGGCCCGCTTGCAACGAAAGCTTTATCTAAATGCAGACCGCATCCCGGGAATCCCCGTTCAACAGCAGCTTTGGCTTGTCCTTGACCAGATTGAACATAGCTTCGTTCACCAGGCCCACCTGCTCCAAGAATTCTGCAGCCGAGCATGACATCTTTAGTTCTTCAATCTTGCCTGGAGTTGGCAGCTTTTTAGCTGTCGCAGCTGGTCCCTGCAGCACGACTGGCCACCGGCATGCGTAATGTGCCACAGCTGCACGGTACAGACAGGCACCCGTGACTCAACCAGCTCACAGCCTATCAAATCGCATATACAGCGCCACCTCGCAGATGAAGTGGTGCTGTGACTGCTCCGAAGAGAGGGAGGGAGCAAGGGCACCTTGTGCTCAAAGAAATCTGCCAAGCTCTGAAAGACGTTGCGTTTGAGATACCTGGCACCCAGGAATTTCGTGCGAGACTGATCGCGGAAAGCTCAAGGGTCTCGCCAGTACATCATGGTGTCGTCAAAGAGATGGCTGGCAGTCGCACCCTGAAACAACCAAGATAAATGGGATGGACCCTCAGATGTGTAACCTAGTGACTGAGTGTTTTCCTGCAGTTTGTCCCATCGTTAATGCACACGCATTCTTACCTGACATTTCTATACTATGATTGCAGCTGGATCGGTCAGGCCAGTCGCTTGCTTTCTCGAGGTATGCCTGTAGCCTGGTTCCTCGTTCAGGCGCCTTGATTTTTTGGGCGTTTCGATTAGGGGCAGAGATCCCGGTGCTGGAGCTACGGCTGTTGAGAGTTGAGTTGAGAGCGATGGGGTCTTCCACTGGTCGGTGAAACCCTTTTGGGAGGAGGTCTCTCAAGACCGAATCGGAATCCCAACTGCCGGAAGTAACTCGTTAAAGGATGTTAAAGGAAAATCTCAATGGTTACGTCCATCAGTGCCGCTACAACGAGTCACCAGACGGTATCTCCGCAACTTGGACCAACTCGTAAAGTAAAGGCATCTGTGAAGACCTGAGCCGATGCGGACGACTCACGCCTGCATGTCATTGAAAGTCTTGACCGTCTTTGTGAGGACGTTGGATGTCAGCACAGCACTGCTCTCGTGAAAACTGCAGGGGCGGAAGAGGTGCCACTAGCTTCTCCACCAGCAAGGACTACCTGCAAAATCCTGCAAGGACCTAATTACCTAATTCATTCTGCACCGATTCCTGCCCAGTGGAGCTTGTACGCTGTCCACCGCCGACAGCGTAGGTGGCGTCGCCTGCATGGCATGTAAACCGCACTCCAGAGCCCAGAGATCCCAGACAGGCAGGATTGTGCAATGCCTCATTGCTGGAGACCAAAGCCTCTGACAAGCCAAGAAGATCTGTGACAATCACCTGACCAGTCTGTAAGATCCTGTCAATCCACCACATCTACCACAACGCCCTGACTTCAAGCAGCACCTTGTCCAAGCTGGTCTCTCGTGTCTTCTCGAAGAACTGCACAACACTCGTGAGGCGCACCTTTGCGGATCGTTTTATGGCATCGCTGCCAGATTCTAGAAAGTTGGCAAACCTGATTTCTTTTCAACCCAAATGAGCCTCCATGACAGGAACATCCAAAGAAGGTGTAGCTGCCTGAACAAAAAGCCATAGAACTGAGTCGCCATGACTGACTCTGACATGCTGAAGCCTCGCCAATCATCTGCGATATCCAGTACCATGGCTGTCCAAGGCCTCCCTCCTCCGCCTGACAGCAAGCCACCATACTGGATGGGACAATGAAAAACACTAAGCACCCCAACTTCATATCGGCAGGAAGCCAAATCCACGGAGTTCAGGTCCTGAAGACTGACGGAGCGGCTTGGCAATCGGCTTTGAAGGATCCAACAACCATTCTATGACGATTGCACGATCCTCATTGACGCAATCGAGGTTGATGGCCACATAGTCCAAGTTAATGGTCTGACGTGCAGGCGTGGGACTTCACATTCATCAACCTCCAGCTTGAAGACTTATAACGCAGCAGACAATCCCAAACGTTTGAAGCAGTACGAACGACCATTTGTTAGGTGAGCAGCATATAACATGCGCTCGAACGCACTGCCCGACCTAGAGGCGGTATGGAGCAAAACATAGTCGCACGCGAGTTCGTGGGTCATGCGTTTGTGCCAATGCAACTTGGCGTGGAAGGTGGAAATAGGCTTCAGAGATCCCGATGTTTTGCGCAGCAAATGGGTTGTTGTGAGATACTCGCATGAAGATTGCAGCCACGCAACACCCTAAGCAGTCGTCCCGTTTTTGCATGGTGTACGAGTGCGGCTGTCGACTTTCAGACATTCTCAGACAAATGAGCTGCAGGGTACTGGTTCCTGAGCTGCAGCCCCATGTAGCATTCCGAATGGCCAAACTAGCGGTAAAGGCGTCCGCAGCACTCAGGCCGGATGTGGGCACACCACCACTGCTCCGTGCTGAGGCGCCAGTCTGTCAGACCATCTTCACCTCCACGGTGGAAGACGTCGCAGGTCATCAGACCTATGGTCCCGGCAACTGCTCAGTAAACACCACCTAAAGATGGCGTTCCATATGCTACACAGAGCAGGACCCATCCAAGCATCCTGGTACTGGCAGCACAAGTTCGCATCTGTCGAAAAGTGTCATCGAAAGGGGCATCAAGCGCTCATTAGCATCATTCGCATACAAATATATACAAATAAGCAACAAACTAAAGAAACAACTCCGCAAGCTGAAAAGCAAGACGACATACATCTCACTGCGGCAAACACAACATAAAGTGACGGGGAAACATTGCGACTCGATGGGAAAAGAACAACATCAGTGCATTACAACACAGGAAAAAGACTTGAACATTCGAGTGGATCAACCAAAAAACATCGAAAACAATAAGCAGGCATGCATCACCGTCAACAATACATTCACTCCACATAGCCCCGACGGTGCAGGGCTCAATCAGCCGGGCGGTACCGGTCTGAAACATAAGCAAGTGGACGGTACCACTGACCACACGCATACATCATTCACCGTCACCACGTAATGCTATAGTCAACGCCGCAGCGACACGATTTTGTCCAAGCTTCACCCGCACCCTTCCCTGGCCCCCCCTTTCCCGCAAACCGGCCGCGCACGTCTTCAGCACTATGACCCAAATCTTCCAACACACGGCGCATTGGTGAGGTCCCGGTACAAAGCATCCAGGCCGGAGTCTCAGCTGTGGGTAAACCAGCCCGGCCTTGCCAACTAACTTGACAGGCGGGCTGCAAACCATGGTCCACACTGACAAACCCGACCAAGTGGGTTTAAGCAAGAGAACCAGCACCCAAAACGTCCTTAGCCCGGTCAGCCCACCGCAAAGCCTCCTCCACAACCTTTCAGAAGCGCCCCCACAGAACAAAGGAGTCGAGGGGGGCAGCAGCAGCACCGACTTGTGCCGGGCGTGACCTCCTCCCCTTTGGATTTGGCCTGGATCACCCCGTCGGCAAGCCGCTGTAACAGGCCCCTGCCCGTTTGTCAGAAGCCCGGCCATGGCAAAGTCCATTTCCTTGATCTTCTCTGGCCTCAGAGTGGCCCTTGCCGGCCGCCCTGTTGCAAAGAGTGCGAGAAAAGGAAAGCGAGAAACCAAGATTTTCTAAGCGGACCCACGGTCCCGATCTATGGAGCCAAAATGGCATTTTGGCAGATGTCTCCTGACATAACTCTCTTAACTCGGCAGCCTCCTTGGCAAGAGGCAGCTCTTTTCGCATCTCACCACGGCGGGAGCGCCGCTTCAATCGGGCAAAGAAACCAAAGTTGCTGGAGGGTAGCAAAGTAAGAATATGTTCAACGCAAAAGAAGTTGCAGACAAAAGGAGAGCACTGGTTGACAAACCTGGCCTGACCAACCACACAACAACACTGAAGTCTGAATTAAGTTCTGAGGCAAGGCAGGCCTCCGTCTCGTTGCTTGCAGCCGTAATAATTCCTCTGATGACGAGGGTCAGAATGAGGGCTACGAACCTCGAACAGGTGTGAACAAGCAAAAGCACCTCAGAGCGCCACGAATCATGCAACTCAGTGTCAAGCACAATGGTCAGGATGGCGCCCAATGATGTTCGCGGCAAGTCCGAGCACGGTGGATGCTGCACAAGGCAATATGGCAACACGGGCTGATCGCAAATGCATCCCAAACGGAACTACCGGAACTCATGCTGCCCCCGACCATTTGCCAAGGGCCATCTTCGAAAAGCTTGGGTTGAACTCAAGGTGCTTCGCTCATGCAATCCTTACCGAGTGATTTTGTCGATTCTTCTGTTCCAATTGTATTGCATTGGATGCACTCCAATGTTGGCCCCCGCACCGTCTGCACCAGTCTGCACCAGGGTTCAGTTCATGGTGCATTCAACTCCAGAGTTGCCATGAGTATGCTGGTGCCAGTGCAGCGGATAACTTCTATTTCTGGCACCGTCAACTGAGTCAAGGGATCCAGGCCGTGTTCTCATTTGGGTGCAGCATGTCACTCAATAGCGTGTTTGGGAATTCATCGAAGATGAGACATTCAATCATGCGCGGCATAGCGCAACTTTGCTTCTCTACGTGATTGAAGGAACTAAACCCTAAAACTCGAACACCCCGAACTCCGAACCCAAACCTGAACAAACCGCGAAACCGCATAAAACCCTGAATAAAGCTTAAACTTAACCCTGAAGCTCGACCCTCAAGCGTAAGATCTCAGGCACCAAGGCTGTGCACCGTGGCGCTCGGCTTCGTCGGCGGAACTCCAACCCGGGCAATATTTCCCAAACTCTGAGGCACTGATCCGCACCACTGAAGTGTGGAATTGTTGGTATTCTAGCCAGTCGGTGTCGTTCGGCAATGACAACCTGTTTTCCTTTGTGCAGTTCTCATTGAAGTGCTTGCTACCACTCTAATTCAACCCATGTAAACTCTTAAGCCCGTAACAACGCTGCTTGAACTCCGAACTGAAAAGCCCTGCCACCCCCAAGTTTCGATACAGTTCTCACGAGCGGGCTAAACGGAGATTCTGGACACACGGCTGGCACCTTGTTGCTGCCACCTAGTCGATCGAAGTTCAGTGCGAACCTTGTGCAAGATGGGCTTCATCTTAGTCATCCGACACTCAGTGACTGCCTCCCAGACTTGTATTCGCCGAGTCTGACTTTGTTCTCGTACTCATTGAAAGGCTCATACCTGCAACAGGTCATGCTGCAGGAACACATTCTTGGAGCAGGTTTTGACTGCTTCAGCATGTGTGAGCAGCGGGGCATCTCCGAAATGCAGTTTGGGTAACATTTTTGGTGCGTCAAAATCAGGCTGCTGTTCCCGAAGCTTTTCAGCAATGATTCTGGGATACTGTTTGCAACACTACAATCTACAAGGTGACAAGTTGACAAAACTCTGGCTTCAAGGGGGGCGCTACAGGCTTTGGCAGATCACAGGACGCTTTAGCAAGTCCGCTCAGGGCATTAATGCCACAGTCGCACTCTACGCCGAGAAGGCTCGTCGCGCCTGTGCCCACCCACACACACACACACACACACACACACACAGACAGACAGACACACTTACCTTGGCTCGGCACGAGCTGATGCGAAGGAAGACAGACCAGACCCGACGAGACAAAGACTGATTGCAGTAACCGTGCAATTCCACTGGAGCCCAAGTATAGAAACAACAGCCTCTTTTGCGTAGCTTGGGCTGGCCTTTGCGCAAGTACACAAAGGTGATCAGCCGTTGCTTCCCATCAGATTCCGTAGCTTTCTTGGGCCGGTCCAAATTCTGATGCAGCACCGCCCTGCCTGATTGAAATCACTGACGAACTACTGCGTTAGGATGCTCACATCGGACGCCATGTACAGGCGTGTACACAAACACACACACGCCCTGGCGTTCCAGGGCTGCATCAGACAGCCAGTTATATCCAGCTTGAAAATCCGGAAAAGCACGAGCAGGAGCAGGCGCAGGAGCATGAGCAGGAAGAGGAAGAGCAGGAGCACGAGCCGGAGCAGGGGAAGGGGGCCGGGCAGGAGCAATAGCAGTAGCAGTAGCTGTAGTAATCGGAGTGGTAATTGGTAGTCGTCGTCGTCGTCATCGTCTTTATAAGATCTCATGCTACCCTTGCGCACACCCCTTGCGCGCATCGGTTTTCAAAGCAACCGGTGTGCAAGCCTTACGTGCACGCGACTGTTGCTTACGCGCGCTTGCTCGCCCATTCGTTAATGCCGGCCCTAGTCTGGCCATTACTACATGTCATGCCAGTGACATGCGGGATGCCAAGGGGTGGGAACAGCAAGCTGGCCTGATGCAGCCACGCAGCTTCTGCGCGAGTCTGTTCAGCACGCTGATGCCACTCTTTGGCTTGAGATAAGTAGTCTGCCAAAGGTGCGTGGCGGATTGTAATACATCACAAAGCCCGATACCTGTTGGCCTGCATATCGAGGAAGTCGCAAGGAATAGGATTCTTTTCGTGCCTGGACCGCGGCGCTCTCTTTTTGCAGAGATGCCTCGGAAAGAACCTGCCTCGTGTCATCTGTCACCTTCGCCGCTGAAGGCTTTCTGGATGATTGGCGTGGCGCCACTGTCTCCATACCAGATATCGGTGGTGCAGCCTTTTCCTTTGCATCTGCTTGGCAGCAATCGTCTCCAAGCTCCCTCCTCAAAGCCTGACCATGACAGAGCAGGCATCCGACTCAAGGTTCTGAGCAAACTGAAGGCGCACGTTGCCATGAAGCTGCGAGCCCTGGGCAGATGCCAGGACTTCCTCAGTACAGTAGCACTGCGCTCCGCTCTCTATCCGGGAAGCCTCTACTCAAATCTGCACTGCTTTGCGCCTTCACTCCCAATCCAGCGGGACTCGGACTCGCGACTGCTGGAGCTGGCCTTACTCCAACAACATCCACTAAACTTCGCTCCCTCCGAGCCAGGACTCTCGACAGCCTGCGCATGTCGCGGGATGCGCGTGACCGCCCTGAGGACATGGCACAGGTGATGTTTCTGCCACTGCGCTGTCGAGCTCTGGGTCTTCAGGAGGAGAGCTTTCATCTGCGGCCTCTGCCAGTGTTCAGGTATTCGCGAAAGACAGGCTGCCAAAGTTAAGTGCTCCACGAACCCAGAAGCTGCTGACCACAGTAAAGTATTGCTCAGCCCGCCTTCGTGTTGTTGGTGTTTGAGTCATCTATATCGAACCAGTCACCAGAACTTGCCTCCATGCAAGACCTGATGCCAAGCAGAGAATTGAACGTGACAGCTCCACGTGCCGTGCCAGTTCGAGCACATGTGCAGAACAACCTCACCTGCACGAGCAAGGCTGGCAGGGAAACACCGCATTGACGATGCAAAGAGAGGTTAGCCAATTGGGAATGACGACCGTTTGAGGTTTGCTAGCTTGGCAGTTTCTGGGAATGTTGTGGCGCTTGAGCCAAGGATTCAAACATGCGGACAGGCGGCGATAGCAAGCTTGCCCAAACATGGCCGCCTCCCTCGTAAAAGAGAAAGAAGCAGCACTACACTTTGTTCCCGTGCCGGTCGGTGAACTGAGACTCTAGACCCTTGCATCCAAGCCGGATGTCACGGCTTGAACATTGGAAGGCGACATGCAGACAGCGCAAACCCGACTGGCATGGTGCAATTGTGTATTTCCCGTGCACCAGGACATTAACTCCAAGACTTTCCGCTGGCCTCTGGACAGTCAAAGCATAGAAGCACACTTGTGTGAGACACAAGGACATGTCAGAGGTCAACATTCCGCAATGCCAGCTAGCCGGGTACTCACCAGGCCGAGCTCACCTCACTTCTATTATGTACAAGAGGTTTCACGCTTTACGCTTTGCGGGCGACCTCGATCCACTACCATGCAGATCAGAGCAAGATTCTGCAAACATGGAGAACAATGGACTGAAGAACAATGGGTGCCCCAGCGCTGCAAACAGAAGATGGCGGTGGAGGCAGCAAGGGAAGCATCGAAGCCTTCGAGCCTGGCGAAAACCCCTGACGACTCTCTCTTGACCCAAAGCAGCTCCAAGGCAACCCTGCCGCATCCTGCCACCCCTGCCTTGTGTGCCGACGGAATGCGGCTTCGTCTCTATGAGCTCTTCCAGCAGACCTGGAAGCCAAGAGGCTGTGGGCACTGTGGGCAGGGCACACAATGCACACAGGGCTCTGGGCAACGATTCTTGTTTGACCGGTCCTGCCTGAAGCGGAGGGCGAAGTAGGCTCACCTAACAAGCTGGAACTGCTCGCAGGATTCTCTCCACAATCGAAAGCAGAAGGCAGCATGCTGCATACACGAGGCAATCACCATGCTGCACCACTGCCTGTGTTGTATCCTGGAAACCAGACGCCCATTCAGAGGAGGGAACTATTTGAGGTATGGGACAACTGCGACAACCTGTTTAAGTCGGGACAGTGATGCATTCACTAGTTTAGGACGAAGCTGTGTCATGCAAAAGGAGGTTCAAGGCAATTGGGGCTAGTGAAGAGGCAGCCGCGAACATGCCCGGCCTTGCAGCGCAGCCTCACGTACTTCTGAATCTCTTGGCCGTGCCTTGTGCTGAAAGCTATGACCTGGCCGTCAGGCCGTGTCGCTTTCACGTGACACCTCAAAGAGAGCGCCGAGATGGCCATTTGATGGTCGTGGTTCGTGGCCTCCTGTCGGAGATGGGCCTCGACGCACGTCCAGGAGCCCGTGCCTGAAGGAAGAGCTCACATAACCCTCTTGCTTCCGGAAGCGCTCGAGGCTGTGGCGCTCAAGCTTCTCACAAACGGCGATGAAGTTCAAGAGATCCTGCCCGTTTCCTTCCGCCTGCAATACTGTGATGGCACAAACGGCATTTGATCCTCTCACTTCCTTTTGTGGGGTCGTGGATCCATGGATCTGGTTGGACCACCTTGCCATCGAAGGCCGCGTTGGCATCCTGAACGATGGGACCCGTCATCTCTTCTTGACCAGCCCATCGAGGACACACCTCAAGACTTCGGAGCACAGGAGGCTACCAAAACTCATGGAGTTCAGGCTGGAAGGATCCCGAGTCGACAGAAGCGGCGAAGCATGGCGCAAAAAGATGTCACGTTGTGACCCTCGAGGCTTCTGACAACCAGTCACTCTTTAGGGAACCCGTCCTCCAAGTGTGTGCCATACCACCTTTTCACTTTCGGCAAGCCGTCATTATCCGTCATTCTTTTCTCGGGCACCCACCGCCAAACCCTAGCCCTGAACCACAAAACCAACCATCGAAGCTCGACCCCGCAGCGCAATTGCCCACCCACTCGAAGCCCAACTCCCCACGGATTAACGCCCCGCGACGCCCAAACCAAAAACCCAAGCATCGAAGCTTGACCGAATCCCCAAACCAAAAACCCCAGCAGATCCGAAGACAGAGCCGCAAACCTTCCACCCGTCCGACCCTTCCCCAAAATCTAGAAATTACAAGGAAAGTCAAGATAAAATATCGAAAGGGCTTTGGAAACTAGTGACTCCCCGAGGCTGCGGATGGCTGTGGCTTGTTTGAACCAGTCGTTCCAAGGCTCAGTCTTTTGGGACTTGGGGTTTGCCACAGTTCTTGGCAATCACTCATGCCAACAAATGCCCACGGGGTCGCAGACGTTAAACTCGGAACAACTGCGATTCGAAAAGCGAGGCGCCAGGTGCAATTGAGAATGGGCACCCGATTGAAAATTCCATTTCTGGGATTGCCCCATCTGGCGCCCCTTTTTCGTTGCGCCACTTCGTGGTGATGCTTCGCATGGCGCCTGGAAGCTTTATCGAGGCACTCCGGCGGGTGAGCCCTCCTGTGTTGTGTCGAATCGCTCGCAAAACATTGCGCCGCTTGTGGAGCAGCGCGCAGCTTCGCTGCAGCTTTCGGGGCATGTGCGAGACCCTCTCTGTAAGGCTGCAGCAACCAAAGAGTTTGTTTCGGATGTCGCCGCTATCAATGAACATCGCAAGCGCGAAAACCGCCTGTCGCACTGCCAGCAAGTGTCCCGCGCACTATTTCGGGAGCTATCTTGCAGGACCTTGACACATCCTTCGGCAAGCCAGCAAGGAGATCAGCTGCGCGCCCCTCACCGTTGGCCTCCGGCATGTCAGTGAGCTACGGCGCAAAACTTTGCTTGCCAACCCATGGCCTTTGCCAGAAGCTCGGCAAGGGGAACTCGCAGCGCAGCCACTGCCTTCAATGGCGAGACAACACCTGCCTGGAAACACATGAACGCAACGTGTCATCTAAAGCTTTAGAAGTCGCTTGCCTTTTTCAGTTGCTCGCGCTGCTTCACCTCAAACCTGGGGGTGAGCAGGGTGCTGGCAGCAGGTAGTCGTAAGAAGAGGCAGGCAAGGCGCAAGTCCTCCGGTCTTCGCAAGGACACTGACACGGCCTGCATGTCTTCCTTCATCCCGGCCTGTGTCGAAACCGACTTCGTCAGCAAGGCCCTGCGGAGCCCTGCACTGAGTCACTGAGTGCCTCATCCTCCGCCGACGAAAAGAAGCGGCCCACGGTTTCAGCCGCCCCGAGCAATTTCCAAGTCAGCGAGACATCCTGCATTCAGGGATGCAGAGGAGACACAGACCCCTTCGAAGGGGAAACAGATGCAGAGATGTAGAAGAGCAAGAGCAAGACACCCTAAGTCGTAAGCGCTCTGCTAGCTTCCCTCCTCCATTCGATCTGAGGCTGCACGCTGCGCGTCAAGGCGCAGCTCGAGTCCCAGGTGCTGGCACGGCTGGCAAAGTATTTGATTTTATTCGCTATTCATGTAAGGACTGTCTTGCAGCCCCGCCTCTGGCAAGAGTATTAGAGGACCATCACGAGGTTCAGCGCTTGACTGCGACAAGCATCATCGGTTTGCAAAAGCCCTCGTGGCTCTGTTTTCACTGTTCCGACCTGGTACAACCCATAGCCCATGGCATTGCGTCGCAAACAATAGATTCCACCGCCTCGGAATGTGTTACTCCGCCCCCGGATTTGCAAGCACTGCCGGGCCGGCAGCTGTTGCGGTCGCGCCTGTTGCCGAGTCACGCTTGATCTCGGAGACTCCCATAGGCTCCTGAGCCTGCAGATGTCAGTTCACATGCATAATTGCAAACTCTCACCACAATGTCAGCGCAGAGTCATGCCTCAAATCGTGTGACCTTGACCCACAAAGCCGTGATAGAGTCCAAAGCCTCGATATCATGTTTCTGCAGAATACCGGCCACGATTGAGTGCCTGACCTCTTGCAGGACGCTGGAGGGCAAACTCATGTCCTGCTGGAAAGATGGAATCGGCCTCCCAGGTGATGATGGACAAGCTCGTGTGTCAAGAATCTTCATAAAAGGAACAGCTTCTGAGAACAGGGCGCCGTGCCGGACATCCCTTGTGCAAGTATCTCACCAGCACAATCCTGCACAGCGAATGTGACTGCTCCGCGCATGACCCCAGAAACCGACAGTCCTCGCCGAGCACAACAGTGCCATGCGCGATTGTGCCTATCACCTACGAGTGCTGTCTGAGCAAACTCTGCAGTTTGCAAACGGCTCCCAGAGGCTCTGCCGATGCCCCAGCGCCTTGGAGCTCAGCGACGGTGCCGATCGCACACGCCAGCCTGGGCCAAAGATCATGTACATGCCACTTCTAGCAGATTTGCTCATACATGATATGGAAAATCTGAAGCCAGTACGTCCTTCACACCGAACACTGTATCGTTTGAGGTGGATGTCCTGCAGCTGCAAGGGTGGCCCCTTGCAGGACTCAAGAAGAGGCTTGGAGCCAAGGAGTCAATGTCCATCAGTCCTCCGTGTGGCCTTCCAGTTTCGGACGCCTTTGCAGCTAGCAGATAATCGCGCGGATTCCGAACGGAATTCAACCATATGTCAAGGTCCGTGCTCACATAAATCATGCTGTGCCGGGGGCGCATCTTCCTTACAGGCTTCGGTGAAGCTTCGTGAGTGTCGTTCGTGCAACTCTGAGGCGATGTACTCACGCGAGTTTACCAACTGAGCCGCTATCCCGTGCTTCACGCGCTTCGCGAGTGCTGGCAGGCTCTAGTGGGTAGCCAGCCTGACATCCAGACAGTCACTATTCCTGCACCTCCAGACGCAGTTCATTGTTCTGTGTTTAAGCTTTTTGTTTGGCTTGGCTTCCTTCCAGGGTCTGCTACGGACCCAAGGGTCTCGTACTCCTGGACGGCCTGGATGCGACAAAAATTGTCAGAGGAGACTGAAAAAGGCAGAGAAGGCCTCAATGACTGCACCTTGATCTTCATAGGTTCTCTGCAAAGTTGTCACGGGCTTGTGGAGAAATTGCATTCAATTGCTTCTTAGCAGGTCTTCATAAAGTCAGGATGGTTTGGGAATAGTCCTAACACTCAGGAGCTTCGCCGAGCTTGTGTTGAGGCACTGTCGCCTGAAAGATTAGATGGCAGCACTCCAAAAGCCCGCGTCGACGGAACCATTTCCGTAGCACGGAACATGTTACCATGTGAATGTTCGGCACTCTCACCAGTTGAGGCTAGGGTACGGTTTGGCTTAGGATTTAGCATGTAGGAAGGCTTTAAAACGTTTCAAGTGCTCGATTCTCTGAGGGTTTCGAAGCAACTTTAAATTCCAAAGTTTCACTTCGAAGGTTGCAAAGGACGACCTGCTAGAATATGAGTACTCAAGGTTCTTGCAGGCCGAACAAGGATAAGAACAAGAACAAGCCCAAGAACAATCAAGAACATGAACAAGAACAGGAATAGGAATAAGAACGAGAACACAGGAATATTGACGAGAACAAGAATGAGAATAAGAACAAAAAATCAAAACAAAAAGAAAGACTGGTAATAATAATAAGAAGAAGAAAACTTTCCAATAAAAACAGGTTCCAATAACAATGCACAAATAATCATAATCATAACAAAGCCAATAATAACGACACTGCTGACAACATCAGTAATGAAGACTAACAGCAAAATTAATAGTAACAATACTACGCATGGCAGATATACCTATGTCATATAACTATATCTGTATATGAGTATATGTATACAGAGAGAGAGAGAGAGAGAAAGACTGAAAGAGAGAGAGAGAGAGAGAGAAAGACAGAAAGAGAGAGAGAGAGTAAAAAAAAAAGAAAAGAGAGACGGAGAGAGCAACGTTGCAAGCTGTCCTTTTTCGTCTGACGCAGAATGTTCACCATCCAGATGTGTGTGTGTATGGATCTTGCATGTTAAAAATACAAACGGCACAACGAACGAGTACAGACCATACTACACTGCAAGCCTTAAAGTCACTTGTCATCACCCAATGTTTGTGCAAGATTCGCAAAAGGCCGATCAGAGCAAGGTCGTGCGGCACCTGAAGTGGAACGATGCATGTGGTTCTGACGTTGCAAGTCCGTGAATACCTGTTGACACCCGCTTCATCATGGCAAGAAGCAAGCTTCGGTGTGCGCTCGCAATGCCGCTGCTGTCAAACATGTTGAATTGGAACCTTGCAGCACTTTGTAACCTTGCTCTGGCCAGGTTTGCTGCATCCACGACACGGAACCTCTGCATTTCTGGCGACAAGGGCGGTTCTGCATTCCTTTGCCGGATGTCTCTGATGCCGGCTCCTGGCAAGAATGCTCACAGGGCCCCCCAACATCCTACGCAGTGCCGCAAAGAATGCCGGAATCCTGTGGAATGTTCCTCGCTACTGGAACAAGGGAAGGCTGAACTACCTTCCACGTGCCCCGACCGGGTTTTCTCAAAAGGACCTCAGTGCGATTGAGTCTGTTCTCGTTTTTCTCGAGAGCTGAAACGTATATGTAGTGCTGATGATGCCTGCCTCTCTTATCCATATTTCCCTTTGTTCTCGGATCATTTAATGAACTTTCATGGAAAGCTTGCGAAGCAAAGGGTTGCAGGACGCCTGCGGTTCGAACTTAGATTCTATACAGTATGGTATGCAAGTTCTCATAGCACTACGACTCATAGACTCATTTGTGGGAGGAGGGGCTGGGACGAATGATAGACTGGGCCACTAGCAAAGGCTCACAGATTTGCATGCAAAACTGTGGCAACATTGAAAAAAACTGGGTTTCTCAGGCTACCTTGCTGCTGTGCGTTTCGTTTCACCGACAACAAACACTGTACTGAGAGTCTTTGCAAGTATGACTCCCCACGACGCATTTTTAGCTCGGTCAGTGCAAGCATGCGTCCACCACGCGGAGGTCGCCACTGCAAAATGGGAGCTCGTACGTCTCCCAAGGCACGCGCAAATGGAAACCGGAACGCCTCAGGGCAGTGCCTTGCGTGTGTCACCAGTTCTTCGAGGCCTGACATGCGCCGGGTTTGAGGCATATTAGCCCTGTTTGGGTGGGGGGTCCAAGACTGGAAAACGGAACCCATTCCGTTTGGATATTGTGGTCCTTGGATGCAGAAATGGGCTCCGAAGCAGATTACCCCTCGGATTCCTGTTGTGCGTGCCAACCAAAAATGGAAAGTCCAGGGGTTGACCCCCCTCCTGATTCCGTTTTCCCACAGTGAGATCTATTAGTCTCAAGATATACAGCAGATATCCAGAGACACCTCCAGGGCATCCCAGGGTGTTCAAGAGAGCATGGCCGTGCCGTCGTGACACTGTGGAACGCTCGTGACTCCGCGAGCTGTCCGGCTGGGGCAGGCGCTGGATTTGGATAGTAGGTCTGTGAGTGTTAAGGAGTTCAGGGATTTGGATTTAGGGCGTAGGGTTTTTTGGGCTTCAATAGAAAGCAAAAAAGGTTAGATAGAAAACCCCAAACCCTAATAAAACGGTTAAACCCTAAACCCTAATAGCCCAATACCCTAAAGCCCTGAAACCCTAGAACCCTAAACAAGCTGAAGGCTTAAAAGCCTTAAACCGTCACACTCGAAAGCCCGTTTTCCACAGGCTTGATTAGTGCGCGCCCGGACAAAGTCCCCAAGCACATCGCACTCGTGGCGAGATACTCGAAAGCCCTAAAGCCCTAAAACCCTAAACCCTAATAATCCTCGAAACCTAAAGCCCCAAGATCCAAACCCTCAAACTCCAAGCCCCAAAACCCAAGCCGTAAATCCCTAAACTCTACCAGAGCGTTCCACAGCGTCACGACGGCACGGCCATGCTCTCTTGAACGCCCTGGGATGCCCTGGAGGTGCCTCTGGATATCTGCTGTATATCTTGAGACTAATGGATCTCACTGTGGGAAAACGGAATCATGAGGGGGGGTCAACGCCTGGATGTTGAATTTTCCTTGCCGGGACTCCAAAACGGAATAGGGTCACCCTCCCACCATTCCGCGTTTTTTCGCGTACCTTAACCTCCGCTGAAAAGGTCCCTTTCGAGCGGTTTGCTACCTGTTTTGTCAGAGTCTGTAGTCCCTTTCGAGCGGTTTGCTACCTTTTTGAGCTTTCGAGCAGTTTGCTACCTGTTTGTAGGATTCTCCAGTCCCTTTCGAGCGGTTTGCTACCTGCCTGTCAAATTCTTTCGAGCGGTCTGCTACCTGTTTGTCGGATTCTCTAGTCGACATGGAATCCAGGAGCGTGGGGGCGGAACCATATCCTACTCCTCGTCCCCAGATTCCCCGTGACAGCCGGAGGAAGAACAAACGCAGGAGGAACAATGGTTCCGTCCTGTTCTTGGGTCAGCTTCACGCATGTTGTGGCCTGGACAAGGCGGCGCCGTAACAGCTCCTCCCTTGCCTCGGGAACATGCATGGCCACATGACACTCTCTTTCATTTTCGCATTCGCTGCAGCAACTTTGAATGCGAAAATGGATAGACATGACACACAATAGCTCTGAAGGCGTGCAGGACAGAACACATCGAGTGGAATGCAAGAGACCTTGTCGACATAAACTGATGCATCCCCTGCCGTCATGCTGTACCTGAGCATTGACGACGAATGACTCGGCCATTCGACCCTGTACATGCACATGATCTGAAACTTGGCCGGCAGCTTTCGCATCTGCAAGAGAGCGACCTCGGCCAGCACCATGCAGAAGTCACAAGGCTTCGCTAGCGGCTACTAACTCCATGGTGTGGTGCTTGTGACACAAACAGCTGCTCCGTCTGGCACAACCTACTGTACAGCGAAGTCCTCCACAGCCTCCGAATCACTTCCAACGCAAACTAATGGATTCAATAGATCTTAGGTCTTAGGTGCAGCCGTGTACCTGGCAGCTTCATTTCAACCACCCAGAGTCGCAGCTTCTGCTCCGAGAATGCTCAAGCATCGGAAAACACCGTAAACTTCCCGAGCTCCTGCATCCCGAAGAAGCACTATCCCGAAGTTCAAACCCCACACCTTCCGAAGCTGGTCCAATCACTGCTGGGGGTTAACAGCGTTGCCAAGACACCCACGCTTGACGCAACATCGCCCAAGAAGTAGCCCTTGCAGTTATCAATCGGTGGCGAAGTGCCACTGTCTCATCGAACCCCATGACCTTGAGGAACGTGACAAAGCTGCTGGCCTTGAGCCTGTGCAGGTAAGTGCCACACTGGCGATGTGAGAGAGTAAGCATTCGGAATCCATTCCTGAAAAGTGCAGGGTGCAGCGTTCATACAAACCATACTTTGTGACCTACCCCGAAACTTTTGCTGTGGGTCAGATGCTCGCATCTGAACGAAGATGCTGAGGCCAAGCGTGCAGACTGTAGTGGTGTGAGATGAGAGTACCTCCGCTGTCAGACAGAAATCTCAGCTGCAACTACAGCTCGACATCCCATCCACCAACAGACTTGAATCCCAGCGCCGCAGTCAAAGCTACGGCTTGGAAAACTTGACAGATCTTGAAGGGCGGTTTCCAGAAGGATGCGTCAGCCTGCATTCAGACTGGTGGGCCAAGCAATCCAACTTCGCAACACGGACGGAAAGGGCGCCAGAGTGCCCGATCGCCTTCAGCAACTCGTCTCTCAAGTCAGACAGCACCAGCTGATGCTCGATGGCCTCAACGTCGTGCGGAATTTTCAGGCAGGATCAATCCGACAAGAAGCAGACAAAAGCATTGCGGATGTGCATCCATTATTCGGAGCAGGTCTACTGCACTTATGCTTCTTAGCGGCAGTCTCCAGCGGCACCTGTCACTCAGCTCACGAGAGCAGCCAGCACGAGAGTTGGTTTCATTTCTGTTTCAAGTCTGCGCCTGACGGGTGTACGCCCTCAAGCAATCGACATCTAATTGGACGCTGAACTTCTCGCGACCAATTGAGTCTCGAAAGCTTCGAAGACGCATGCAGCCTGATACTCTGCCGGCTGCGGTCTTACACTTCAAAACCAATGCAAAGCCACCGAGGGATTGATTCTCACGTTGCAACAAAGGGGCTTGAACCAACAGCATACACCGGTTCACGCAGTTTTGGCTTCTCCAAGGATCGCCTCTCCTCGTTGCAATATCACTGACTGAGCTATTGATGTCCGTCTTAGCAAATTTGTGTGAGATCCTGGCCTCCATGAACTTGAGCAAGGCAGTCCGAACACCTTCTTGCATCTTCGAAATCCTGATCTTGTGGGGCAAAACCACTCGCTGCCATAAAGATGTTCTGCAAGGCTGCTCGGGTCGACAAGGTCTGTGCAGGACTGAAACAGGAAGCTCGGCAAAGAGCAAACAGTGTCACTTCCATGTGTTCAACAGAAAGAAAACTTCTCTGGATTTGTCTGCATGATACTAGCAGCAAATCTCGAGTGCTCTGCGATCTCTCTGCGCCCAGTGCGAAATAAATAAGACGTTCCATCTGTAACACTACAATAAAGCATCACGGAGCAGCCACAACTATGTGCAACGCCAGCCGCTCTTGGTCACGCATCGGCTTTTCCATTTCTCGTAATACTTCGTGAAGGGTTGTCAGACTCTCTTCTGGCACTTTTGTTGCTTTTCCTGAAAGCAAATCATCACCGTTTGGTGCTGCAGTGACAGCTGGGATCTGCCTGCCCCAGATTCAGTGTGGCCAGCTTCGCTTGTCGAACGCCGCTTGCATCTGGTGTTGCTTGGACCTGCAAGACTTCAGCTCGACTTGGAATGCAACACTTGGCGATATGTGCACGGATGGCGCCTCCGCTTTTGTTCGGGTTGGCAGGGCCTTGCCGGCTTCCATCATACAGGCTCCGCTCGGAGGGATTCGACAACGTCTCCTCAGCAGCTATGACACAGGTACTTCAACTTCCAATCTGTGCCAAGCAGAACGGACACCTGAGCTCTCAGCAAAAGCCTTGGTGACCAAACAAAATGCTTCAGAGCTTCCGCCTCGCACATGACAGAGCAGGACACGATCCGTCCACATGCAGCAAGAGCAGAATCAGCAGAACAAAGGAGGCAAGATCAAGAGCAGCTGCAGGAAAAAGCATAGTGGAAGTCGACGAGTCCACAGCTACTGCCGATCATGCTCTTTGTCCTCGTCCTGCTCCTGCACATTCTGCTACTACCACCACCATTACCACTACCACTAGCACTACCATTACACCTACCAATTCAATTCAATTGGACGCCGTGCGAGCGGGCTCCGCACGTTGCGGACGATCGCCGCTTGTGCACTCACTTGAATGTGAAACTGACCCGATGACCCTGTATGGTCTGAGAAGTCCTTGAAATGATCCAATGATTTGTAACTGGAGTTGCGGCCTACCAAGTATGTATGCAGCGTCAATCACGTACAGTGAAGGTCCTGACATCCTGCCTGTACAGTGCGGGAGAACGGCTTGGTACCTGAAGCCGGCATTTTGTGCACGCTCGATCGCATCTGTAGTGGTGCAACTCCGAGGCTTCGCGACTGCTGTGTCTCTTTTTCAAGCCTGATGACAATGGCTCAGATGCAGAAAGACCATCAGCCTGCTGGGCAAGAAGAAAGTGTGAAGAGACTTGGTCAGTCATGCGTTGCCTCCGCGATTATGCTGCTACTCTGCCATTGGCACCATTTTGAGTGACGTGTCACTGGCGCCAGGAGTAGCCGCCGCCACAGCTGGAGCCAGAATCACGCTGCCACCAGCCGCCACCAGACCAGTCTGATCCCGGCCATGACTCGCCATCACGATGGCGCTTATCCGTCCGGGTGGACGGCTCTTCTCCAGAGCGTTTGTCACGCTGCTCCTTCTGGCGATGCCACTGGAAGATGGAGGTGTCGCCTTTGTTGTGTTCGATTCGCAGCTTTCGCTGCACCTGACCATCTTTGGGCTGGTAGAAGATGGCACGGTTCATGCCCCCACTTCTTCGGCTGGTCTGGTCGTAGATGCACTCGAAAGTGGACGCAACGATTTCGAAGTTGTCATCTGTTTCCAGTAGGGAACTCATGCCAGAGTGGTCCCACATCTTCTGAAAGAGGGAGTGCACGATGCCATAGTACACGGTGGTGGCTTTAAGTTCAGTGTAGCGGTTGTTCGTGCCAATCGAAAATGTGACTTGGCCATTGGCCCCGACCATGATAGGGCCGCGAATCTGTTGGTCCACAACGTAACCTGCTCCGAGGCTGTCAAGCCTCCGGTAATGGCCTGCTCCTTCATAATGGAAATCGTGGCAAAGGCGTGGACCCATTCCAGCATCTGGTCAGATTGACAGATTTGCACAATCTGGTCCCGCTTAATTAGGGAGCTGGCTGGCTTCTTGTTCTGGTGAAGGGTTCTCGCTTTAGTCCAGGAGCTGTGTAGTTGTGACTGGACCCTGGTATTTGACAGCTGCTCCGGAAGAGGGCGCGTCCACTCGGTCCTCAACTATAATGGTGCCGGTGCCGGAGTCTGCGGAGCTGTCTGTGCCTGGGGGTCATCATTGCTGCTGGTGGAGGCAGCTCCCGGAAAGAGGCGTCGCGGGTCTGGGCTGTTTGGGTTGTCGGAGTAGGCGGGGTTAGTGCATCTGCAGAGGACGCCGCCGTGTCCCGCGTGCCTCTTCCGTGGGCTGGTAGCTGGGGTGGATGCTGCTGTTGGGGAGGTTTGATCCTGGTCAATGACCTCATCTTCAATAGCAGCAAATGGCCTGTGGCCCCGCGTGAAGGTGCTGAGACCTTCCGGAATGGGTGGCAGCCCCAGTCCAAACCTGGCTTTTGAGACCGCGGCAGTCGGCACCCACCTGAGGGGCCGGTCCGCAGTGGGGACCGCTCGGGCACAGTTTGGTTGTGCCGACTTTGGAGGAAGTGGTGTGTCACCCCGAGCTCATTTGGGAATTTGAGTTTGCGTCCTTGGCGGTCGCAGTATCTGCAGGAGAGCCAATCTGGTTCGTCAGGGTGCGTGCACAGACCTCGGGGGATGTTGCGCAGGACTGCTTCCGCCGTGATACCCTGGTACTGTGGTTCTCGGTCGATGGCAGCCATGATCCTGTCAAAATCGCCCAACTCCAGGCTGCTGAGCACCGTCTCGCCAACAACTGGAACCCCCGCATTGGTGAGCAGTGCTCCCGGCGCAGTCCATGGTGCAGCTGAGGCATCGCCTCCGGCCGCGATGACCTCCGAGACGATTTGTGGCACACTCTGCATAAGAGTGCGTTCCATGCGCTGTGCTGCACTACACCTACCACTACTACTACTACTACTACTACTACTACTACTACTACTACTACTACTACTACTACTACTACTGCTACTACTGCCAGTGGGGCAGTGGCGGTGACAACGCAGTAGTAATAGTAGTGCTGGTGGTAGTACTGGTGGCAGTAGTAGTAGCAGCAGCAGCAGGAGTAGCAGTAGTAGTAGTCGTCGTCGTGGTAGTAGCAGTAGTAGTAGTAGTAGTAGTAGTAGTAGTAGTAGTAGTAGTAGTAGTAGTAGTAGTAGTAGTAGTAGTGTCGTAGTCGTAGTCGTAGTAGTGTCAAGATGGCAAGCAGTTTTTGATCTAGGTTTGTGCATACATGGTATGCCGAAGCTCTAACTACTACCAACTGGATCACGTCTCAGACATCTCAGACCATACCAGGTCACCGGGTCAGTTTCACGCTTCAGTGAGTGCACATGCGGCAATCGCCCGCAACGTGCGGAGCCCGCTCGCACGGCGTCCAATTCAAAATAGTCGTAGTAATGCATGCATCTCGCCAAAAGTCTGTGGCGTCCGGTAGTAGTAGCAGCAGCAGTAGCACCAGTAGTAGTAGTAGTAGTAGTGGTAGTAGTGGTAGTAGTAGTAGTAGTAGTAGTTGTTGTAGTAGTAATATAAATAGTAGTAGTAGTAGTAGTAGCAGCAGTAGTAGTAGTAGTACTAGTAATAGCAGTAGTAGTAGTAGTAGTAGTTGTTGTTGTAGCGGCAGCAGCAGCGGCAGTAGGAGTAGTATCAGCACCAGCAGCAGTAGTAGCAGTAGCAGTAGCAGTATTCATTCATTCCGGAGCGTCGCACAATCCGGGTGCTGCTCAAGGCAGCTGTGCTATGGTAGCACAACCCATAAAGCAAGAGCTACTTATGAGCAACTTGCTGAGGCCTACTTGGCATCTCGCACCATGCTGTAAGAGCAGCCACTGCATCAGTCCGTTCTTGCAGAAAAGAGGGTGTTACATGCTCGATAGCAGTAGCAGTAGCAGTGGCAGTGGCAGTGGCAGTGGCAGTAGCAGTAGCAGTAGCAGTAGCAGTCAGGAGCAGTAGCAGTAGCCGTAGCCGTAGCAGTATCCGTAGCCGCAGCCGGAGCAGTAGCAGTAGCAGTGGCAGTAGCAGTAGCAGTAGCAGTAGCCGTAGCCGTAGCCGTAGCCGTTGCCGTAGCCGTAGCCGCAGCCGGAGCAGTAGCAGTAGCAGTAGCAGCAGTAGCAGTAGCAGTAGCAGTAGCAGTAGCAGTAGCAGTAGCAGTAGCAGTAGCAGTAGCAGTAGCAGTAGCAGTAGCAGTAGCAGTAGCAGTAGCAGTAGCAGTGCAGCAGTAGCAAGCAGTTAGCAGTAGCAGCGTAGCAGTCGTAGTAGTTTTGGTAGTAGTAGTAGTAGTAAGTAATAGTAATAAGTAATATATAATATAATAGTATAGTAGTAGTAATGTAATAGTAATAGTAATAGTAATAGTAATAGTAATAGTAAGAGTAATAGTAATAGAATAGTAATAGTAATAGTAATAGTAATAGTAATAGTAATAGTAATAGTAATAGTAATAGTAATAGTAATAGTAATAGTAATAGTAATAGTAATAGTAATAGTAACAGTAATAGTAATAGTAATAGGGTAGTAATAATAATGGTAATAGTAATAGTAAATAGTAATAGTAATAGTAATAGTAATAGTAATAGTAATAGTAATAGTAATAGTAATAGTAATAGTAATAGTAATAGTAATAGTAATAGTAATAGTAATAGTAATAGTAATAGTAATAGTAATAGTAATAGTAATAGTAATAGTAATAGTAATAATAATAGTAATAGTAATAGTAATAGTAATAGTAGTAATAGTAATAGTAATAGTAATAGTAATAGTAATAGTAGTAGTACTAGTAATAGTAATAGTAATAGTAATAGTAATAGTAATAGTAATAGTAATAGTAATAGTAATAGTAATAGTAATAGTAATAGTAATAGTAATAGTAATAGTAATAGTAATAGTAATAGTAATAGTAATAGTAATAGTAATAGTAATAATAATAGTAATAGTAATAGTAATAGTAATAGTAGTAGTAATAATAATGGTAATAGTAATAGTAATAGTAATAGTAATAGTAATAGTAGTAGTAGTAGTAGTAGTAGTAGTAGTAGCAGCACAACAACAAACCTACCAAAAAAAGTGACGAAATGCGTCAACTAAGAACTGGAGTGTGCCTCGTTCAGTCATCACAAGCATATCACCATCTTAAGAATTGCTTCAACACTTCCTCCATCGCTCTGGTCCATCCAGATGGGTTCGCCCACGAGCTAAAGCAGTGGCCCAGCAACATACCCACCTCTGTCCGGATGTGCACGAAGCACAGCTCGGCGGTAGGCAGATCGAAGCTCGCTGGCCGACGCATTACGATCGACCTGGCCACGCATGTGCGTCAAAACCACTCATCTAACCGAAGAGTAAGTCCGCGGCTCTCAGGATAGTGTAGAAATCGAGCGAACGCTGCACGCCACCCTGAACAACTGCAATTTGTCAGTGCTGATGCGCAGAAGTTGTGATGGGTGTTCCCTCCATGTGATAAGCCGCCAACCAGAGGGTTTCGCGATTCTGCAGCCATTGGAGACAAAATCTGCAAGCATGGTTTCGTCCAACCTCAGACACCCGGATGTGTCAAATTTTACGTGTCAATAAACCGTACGCAATACATGGACATAGCGATCGGACAGAATGAAGCTTGAACACAGCATGGACAGTGCTTTATTCCTCGCGCATGTATCCTCAAAGATTGTACTCTAAACAAGATGATCGCCCTCCAACGACGACCCAGAGGTGGCCAGGCGCAGCACAAAATCCCTCAACGCCAGGTTCCTCTCAGAATGTACATCCGTCAGCAAGGATTCTTCAATGCAAGTGCTGCCCAAATACATATGTTGCCATGGCGGCAAGTGAGTGCCAATAGTGGCTATCAAAAGCTTGCCATGGTGGCTAGCACCACGGCAATCATTGAACACTGCAGCTGCATTCACATAGGCACAGGGCGATCAAGGCGTTCGTGCTGCACAGTGACAGTGAAGACACCTCTATGGAACAAACACGGCAAGAATCGGCTGAACAAAAGCCTGTCGATCATCAGGAACTTACAGTCCAAGCAGATCGAAATCATCGAGCCTGAGATGGGGATGCAATCAATTCACCTTTGCAGTCGCTTTTTGAGAACGAGGCTGTCACTCCGACATGCCCAAATTGCATCGGTACCTCTCGAGCACATGCAGCTGATCACTGATACAAGTGAACCACAGCGAAAACGCAAAGCGTGCCTGAATGTCAGGTCGAAATCGCCCGTTCGCTCTAATCACCGAAGTCATGTTGGAAGCTTGACAGCGGAACACGCATGTTACAGCGTTGATGCTTAGTCGCCACAACTTGCGACCATGCCTGTGAAACACGGAAGTGACAGGTTCGGTTTCTTGTTTTGCGGCTTCGTCAAGTGCATAAAATTTTGACGTAAAAAAACGTGCCCACATGCCTGCTAGCATTGCATGGTTCCAGAGCATGCCACGTCCAAAATCAATCTGTTTCGAGACTCCATGTCCAAGAGCAGCGAAAAATTCATCGTAATAATGGCACCAGGCCAGCTGAACGGAAAATCACCCAGTCTGTTACTCTGCTCCACCATCATTTGAATTCCAGCTGGGTGCTATGAGGCGCGCAACAACGGACTTTCATCCGTCCATGCAAGCTGTCGCATTGTGACGCTGCAGCTCCAAGAATGTAACTATGTAACATTCAATTAAAGGATCACTCCATGGTTTTTACGAACACTTGAAACCGCCTGTACGCCGTCACGATGCTGAAGCTCGGATTTTTTTCCTGCCTGATACCATTTTAACGAAAAATTGTTTGTCTAGCCACTCAATGACCCGGAATGGCAACTTAGGCCGCCGAGTTCCAACTAGGAGTAACAAGGCGAAGCATTGCAAGAAAAGACGCAAGCAACTTCGTTGCGCTCGTCTGCTCCAGCTTCGTTTCCCACACAAATTTACACATATTCCAGACGTGACAAAACGTGCACGCGAAATATACCAAAAGGAGCTTGTATCGATCAAATCGAATTATTGGAATTCTGATCGATACAAGTGTATAAATATGTGAATATAGAACTATAGAACTATAGAAACATAGAAATATAAAGATGTACAAATGTAGAAATATAGAAATATATGGATATATAAATATGTAAATATAAGATATAAAATACATAAATATGGAAACATAAAAATATCGAAATATAGAAATATAGAAATATAGGAATATAAAAATGTACAAATATAGAAATATAGAAGTATTTAAAGAAAAGGATGGTTGTCAAAACTATGGTCCTTTTTTGGGCACCCTAAATATTAGGTGCCGTATTGTAATCAGGACCCCAAAAAGAGCCCTAATATTGACAACCACCCATATAAATATATGTAAATGTATAAAAACAGAAAATATACAAACATATAAATATACATATATGTTTAAATATACATATTTATGTGTATATATGTATATATACATATCTAGCTATATATATATATATATATTTAACTATATAAATATATAAATGTATATTTATATAAATAAATGTAAAAATACATACACATACAAACACACAAATATACAAACATACAAATACAAAAAAATATAAATTTATGAGTATATGAGTATATAAATGTACAAACATATACATATATATATATGCATAAACAAATGTAGAAATACATAAACATACAAATTTTGACTTTGAGTGCGCTGCTCGAGTAGTCAAGCTTGGCGAAGCTACCGAGACAGATGATTAATCATCCGGCCATTCTAGATGGCATGCCTTTGGCATTCTCCGCAAACGAGCGGCCCCGAGCCGAAGCTCCCGAAGGCGCGCGAGGGATATAACTGAACCTATGCGACGATACGGTCATCAATGACATAGAAAAGGAGGTAGCTGCTACGATGGAACTGTTCAATCTCGGAAACATTCGCAATCAACGATGCGGGCACATTATCGTCAGTGAGAAAAGACTGACCGCTCAAGTGATCATACAAAATTGCCTGATAATGGCCAGAGGTGACTTGCATTCCCAGGTGAATACAAATGGCTTGTAACCTGAAGTAGAGCAGATGGGTGCTTGTCGTAGAGTCATCAGTGAAAGTCGGGATAGCGAGTCGTGGCTGATGGGCCACGTGGTCATCACGCTTACTGCAATCATCACGGTAGCGAGCCAACTGTATCACAACAAGCTCAGTCCGTCCATTAAGAGCTCGAGTCCCAGCCTGCGTATGCCAGTCATTGATCAGGGATTGGGTGTCGTGCTTACCGGCAGCACTGAGTGGAAGGCAGATCACTGGTGAGTGGCCCTCTTCTTCCACACCTGTGTGCCTGTCGATCTCAACACGTGTTTGCCAAAAGACATCAGGTTGTGGGAATATCGAGCGGCCATGCATGTACTGTAAAAACTCTGCGGCATCATGCTGCCTGTGAGGCGAAGTCCAGTCCTGGATCAGGTTGAGCCAGATAGACTGAGACAGAATGAGCTGTGAGTGTTGACACTCAAGTATGCACCTGAATCCTCGCATGAGCCAATCCGGAACCTGAGTGAGGTGGGCAGGACAAAAGGTGAGGCTCCAAAGCCAGGCCATAAGCACTGCATGCATGTAGCACAGATTAGACGGGTTGCGAAGCCTCAGCTGGAGGATGTGAAGGCGAGTTGGCTCTGGATGTAGTGGGCCAAAGGGGATCTCTGCAAGCGATCCTGACGAAGGTTCATGCCAACCGTCTGTGTAATAGCCGATTGGCTCAGACGGTGCATTGTATCGAACGTCTCGTGAGCCAGCTGAATCCTCAGGCCTATATCCATAACAAAGACGATGACTGGCGCATCTCCGGTCTCCAAAAGGCTTCTCTTCGCATGGAATCGGTGGAGGACGCCCGGTTGGGCAAAGAGAAATAGGAGTCGGTCCAGAAGTCGGACGGCCTCCGTGTGGAGAATGGGTTCGTTCTCCTGGTTGATGACGTGTTTCTGCTCCTTGTTGTCCCACTGGAGGTAGTTCCAGCCTTTGCAATCTGCCGTGATCCACCCCCTCTGAGCTGCTTGCTCCCTCTGTCCATCGTCCTGCATCGCCTTGGTGATGCGGTTCTTGACTTCGCTGAACAGTGCGTGAGCAAGGGCCTGTCTCAACGCCATCGTGGCCTGACCTTTGTCTCTGAGCTCCTTCCAGGCCTTGGCAACCTTCCAGAGGCGGTTGGGCATGCCGTCTGGCTGATTGGTGCAGAAGATGATGTATCGTGTATCGAGAGACTGTAGGTTCAGGGAGTCTTCGTGACGGAGAAGTAGACGGCAAACGCTCTGTAGCAAGGAATGCATGCGGCGGAGCTCGGCCTGGAGGTTGTTGGAGTGGGTGGAGCGAGCAGGCTGATTCCTGTTTGGATTGAGGCCCGAACCATTCTCTGAGCGACGCTTGTGGTCCCCCTTGGTATCGCCCTTCCCTTTCCCATTTGGTCCAGCTTTCCCCTGGTTGGCTCCTCTTGGCGCCTTCGCCGGTCTCTCCTCCAGGGGGTGCGAACTCCTCATTGGCTCTTGCTCGATCTCCATGGCTTTGTTCTCTTGTTCTTGTTCTGTGCCTGGAGCTGACATAATCCCACAATATACCTTCATTTCGTATCTGCTTCGGTTCCGCGGCTGGGAGACTCTGGCTGAGGAAGGATGGAGGCTCGGCGAATGTCATCGAGGGAAGGTTCTCCTGCAAGCGGTCGAGTGGGATGCAAGATGCTCTCCAGAAGCATACATACACAGGGCACAAGACAGCTTCTCATGTGAGCGTCCCGCCTTTTGTAGGATTTGCCACACCACACGCAGGGGGACGGCGTGGAGAACTTGCGAACCCTAGCTTCGCAGGCATGTAAAATGGAACTGTATTGAGCATGTTTGGCAAGTATATGGGATTTGATGTATGAGGAGTTGGCAACATACTTGTCACAAAGAGGGCAGTGGTGCTCAAGTTTCTCACGAACGAGCTCATTGCCAATAAGTCGGTGCCAGGGATTTGCGAATAAGATCTGTACAATCTCCGGTGCCTCGATGAGAGGCAGCTGGCGGGACACGGACGGCCTAATACGAAGATGCTGTTCGCCATGTCTATCTTTGTGCTCTCTAAGACCATCACATTGCGCAAAGGCCACGTGAAGATTGAACTCTGGCCATCCCCAAAAGGCATGCTTGCAGAAGACACATTTTGGTAGGCCTTCATCGGCGAATAATGTGTAATCAGCAACAATGTGAGCTTGCCAATCAGGCCGTGTACTAATTTTGTGTGCTTTAGCAATGTGTTTGTTAAGCGAGGCCTGGTCGCTGTAGTAGACACCACATTCAGGACACGGGAAGCCACTGATCTGTAGATTGTCAATAGATAGGAGTCTGGCTTTTGAGGGAGTAATCTTGGTTTGCAAGCATGATGTGATGTGGGATTGGGTGGTCTTCAGCCATTCGAGCACTCGGGCAGGCTGCATAGAGGCCTGGGCCTCAACCGTGGAAATCTCCCTGGCAATATCTTCTGCGAAGCAGTTGGCTGGCGTGGGAATGCCTGTCTTGACACAAATCTCTTCATTGGTCTCCCGAGTATAGTAGTTATGACTGCGAGTAATGGTGCGAAGCTGTTTAGCTACCAAACTCGTGCAATCTTGTATGAGATCAGGTGTCAAGCCTGCACACGCCAAGCCATACGAAAGGACTGGCCATACAAGCGAACGCCAAAGGCGTATCCGCATTGGATCAGAGAGTGCTCGGCGATCTTTGAGGACATGGGCCAGCCTGGGAAACGTGCCGATGGCTTTCTCCTTCCGATGCTGGTATGACTCATGCTCTATCCTGCGGTAGGACAGCATGATCCCAAGGTAGGGATGAGACTTTCGTAGTGGAAGCTTCCATCTGCCAGCAATGACACCCTGGCCAGTCGGTAGTTTGCATGTGATGTCGGACATAACCTGCTGTGTCTTGGGGCCTCGGAGCTCGAGCAAGAAGATCGACTTTTCCGCACTGACCTCCAGTTCGCATGAGCTTAACGTGTCTAAGATGCGTGAGGCTTCACGGAGTCCGCGCCTCAAATCAGCTACAGTTTTGATAACCCAGCTGCATAAATGATCATCTGCGAACAGGGATAATCCATCTGTGACAAGGTCGGCGCTCGTTTGCTGCTGTATCAGCTGGATGATGAAGCCTGAGGCTAGGGTCCATAGTTGAGGTGCGAGGGGGCAGCCTTGTCTGATTCCTCGACCAGCCAACACCGAAATCTGGTGGTCTCGCAGGCAGAATCTGACTTGCCTGTGCAGTTCCAGGATACAGTTGGTGAGATCGGCCGGTACGGCAGCGGCAACGAGAGCTTGATGTAGGATGGATTCTGGCAGAGTGTCGAACGCACGCGAAAGATCAACGCTTAAGGTCAGCCCGCCTGCCAGGGGTAGGGCTCTGTGGCCCTCTTTGTGGCGATGTATGGTCTGGGATTGACCTTGAAGGAGGTTGCGTACACAGTGACAATGTGACGCGATACGACCGATGGCACTTCCTGTTGATCTGCCAGCTAAGTAGGCGAATTGTGGTGCTGTTTGGAGGTACGCTTCCGTGTACGGCTGCAGGCGCCTAGCAAGGATAACTCCCAAAGCTTTTGAGATCGGATCCAGTAGACTAGTTGGTCTTAGGGCACCAGGTGAGGTCGGAGGTTTGCTTGGTTTCGGGAGTAAGGCGAGGTGTGCCTCAGTCCATTCAGGCTCAAATTGGATGCTGCCTGGCCCGAATAATTCAGCAGCTTCAAGAGTGTCTGCAAGCAAGTCCGACGTTGTTTTCCAGAGAATAGCCGGTGGGTAGTGGGCTGGGACGGCTTTGTGGGCTGCCGTTGCTGAGAGAGCATTGTGCCATTCCGACCAGGTGATGTGCAAGCCCCATGCTAGGGACAGGGGTTCAGGCGCTTTGGCGGGGGATCTGTAGAGCTGCTCGAAGAAAGTCTGATAAGCGAGTTGAGTTCCTGGTTTGTCAAGAAGCAACCCAGCGTCATCTCTAAGCTGAATGGCGATCTTCCGGGTTTTAGGGGCAAATCTTTTAGCAGCTTTGTAGACCCGGGACATAAGAGAACCAAAGCCAGGCTGATCAATTTCCTGCAAAAAGGTCTGCATGGCATGTCGCTTGCGTTCTCTGGCCTGCTTGGTGATCTGCTTTTGCAGTTTGCGGAGTCTGATGACCTGAATCCATTGCTTCCATAGCACGGCAGTCGTTACAGAGCCGGTAGTAAGGTGCCTGAGGGAGCGGCGTAGCTGCCAGAGTTGCTGTATCTGTGCTGGCCACTGGGTGTCAGTACGGTCCGCAGGTAAAGGTGCCTTGGGTGCGACTGCGTCCCAGGCTTGGGCAAGTTTGGTGTAGAGCCGAGATGGGCCTGGGTCGCTTTGCAGAACAAGTGCCACCTGGTCGCGAAAAAGCTGCGTGAGACCGGGCTGGGATGCAATGGCAGTGTGCGCTTGTTGGATCGTGGGAAGTTTAGGGCCTGCCTTTACTGGAGAAAAGGGTGTGCGAGGCCATGGAATGCTGCCCAAAATAGGGACATGTTGAAGTCCTTGTGGCATGAGAAATCGAGAGTACCTGTCCGGATACGCTTGCTTGCTGAGAGCATCAGCCTGAGCGGTGCGCATGAAGGCATAGTCGATAAGCGTGCCTTGCTGGGATGTAGGCGACGTGAAGAAGGTTCTGCTGCCTGGTCCTTGCCTACGCCAGGTGTTCAAGCTAACAAGGTCAAAATCGACAAGGAGTTGCAGATGGGAGCGCCAATCCTCTTGGGAGGGTTGGTGCGAGCTGGCAGGTACTCCTCCTCCGATGCGGCCTGGGGTAGGTTTTATGGATGTATTCCAATCGCCTACCATGAGAAGTCCATTCCGCAGTGGGGTCTGCCGTAGAGCGCGCCTCATCTGATCCAAAAATTTCTCCCTCCTTAGCATTAGGGATGCGAGAGAGTCAGCAGCCTCTCGATCGCATTTGAGAAGTGCCCACGTATGCTGGTAGACACACAAAATGTCAAGCGACGGTTCAGCCTCCAGCCGGACACGAAGGAGTCTGCCAGCCACAATGGTTTCGTGTCTTATGTTTTGTGGGGAGGCAATGGTGTGAGGTATGATGACCAAAATTCCAGCTGATCGCGCCTTGCCTGATCCGGTGTGGATAAAAGAGAGTCCTCCTCCTTTGCCAGGCTCAGACCACTCAGAGTGGTCTTTCCAGAAGGTCTCAGTGAGCACAAGGATGGTCGGTGGATGGGTGGCGATCCATCTCCGTATTTCTTGGAAGCGACTCGCGGTGAGGCCCCCGCAATTCCAGAATTGATAGCGAATGCGATCCTGCGAGCGAAGCACGCTCGAATCAGGTGCGGGTTTCCGAGTGATAGCAGTGAGACCTAGTTGGTCTGATGTAACCGTTCTACCTCGATACTGGGTTTGTCCAGTTTTCGAGATACGTCGCAATGCTCGCTTGTATGCTCGTTTGCGGATGTCAGTGTAGACCGGAGGGAGCGTAAACTGCTCAATCTGGTTCATCCTAGAGCCATGTGCTGTATGTGTAGAGAGGATTCCAGACGCTTGCTGGGCTGCAGAGGCGTCAACCCTCGGCTCAGAGATGGGTGCTGATTGTACCAAGCCGATAATTGTAAAGACAAGGAGGCGTGGGCTCGGCAATCTGGGATGGGATGTTGAGGGCCCATCTCTCCCGGGTTTGGGACCGGGAACAGCGAAAGCTCGATGTGAATTGTGTGTCTGCGGGGTGAGTGTCGAAACCGATCTCTTTGTGTTTGAACTGATTTGGGAGGTCGGTCGGACGTGCTGTCGGTGCGGTCTGCATCCGTCTCTGAGGAAATTGACAGAGATGCCGCAGAGATGTTCAACTATACTGCTGATCTGTGAATGCCACTGCATGACATGAGCAATGAGACTGTGATAGATGCTGAGTGCCGGACGATGAAGTCGGTGCAGGAAGGGCACCGTGCGTCGCCTTTGTGGTGATCGGCTCCGAATTAGAAGCCGTAGTCTGACTCTGGGGAGAGGGCGTTTACGAAACAGGTGCTTGTAGAAGAATTTTCCTGGGCAAGTGTGCCATCGGAGTCGAGTTTCGACATCGGAAGGCATGAGAGGAAGTGCACACAGGTGCGCTTTGGAACTCATCTTTTGACAGCGCGTCTCGGGGACGCTAGACAGTGCACGGAAGAACGCGATAAAGCCAGTCTCATCCCCGGGGGGGTGACTCCGGGCGACTTGATGATGCTCCAAATATGTGCGATGCAGCATGCCGAAGCACAGTGGCCAGGGGCATCTGCGAAATGATTCGAAAATTCTCCCGGCCCAGATCTCGATAAGAGATCGGAGTGGGGATCTCGAAGCCGTCGGCTGCATCAGTGCTTCCGCGTCCTGGCATGTTGACGGGGCTAGGAGGTGGCGGTCCGCGCGGGCCATCTTGATCAGTGGAGGAATCCTCTTGATCAGCTCCTGTTCTGGCATCGATAACATCTGAATCAGAGTCCCGAGGAGTGCGTAGGTCATGCTGAGCCTCAGGATTGTCTGAGTTGCCTCGTAGTCCGTGGTGGTCAGAGGTTGACTGCTTACATGCAGGTTTCTTGCGAGGTGGTGCCGTGCTAGGAGCATTGCTGGCCGGCCGCTTTGCTGGTGCCATTGTGGACAAGGGAGCAGCGGAAGGGCAGGGACTAGTATGCTGTGTGTCCGAGCTTGTGCCACAGGGTGTGGGTCGGAGCAGGATAAAAGACACTGTCGAGATGTACGACAGACAAGAACAATCACTGGCATAAGCGGCGCCTGAGAGCACGTCCGATTGCACAGAGGTGATGGGAAGTTGCGGAAGACCTGCCAAGGAGACAGAGAGACAAAGAAAGCAGAGTCTGTGGCGGTGGCTGCTTGCCATGACGGAAAACTGGGGCCGTGTCCACTGCCAGAATGAGTGTCCACGAAATTGACGAGCCTGAGCAGGGGGAGCGAGTAGCAGATCAGAAGCTTTAACGGCAGAGCCAATGGGAGTGCAGAACATGCTGAGCAAGCCCCCGTATATGCGCTCTTCGTTGATGCCCGGTCGGTGCTTCCCGCAGCTTTGCTTGCAGGCGGGGAGTCAATGGCATCCTGGCCTGTTGTAAGCCAGAATCCCACTCTCTTGGGACGGCGAGAGTGGTCGAGCTCGTGTGGTTCCAAGTTATAATTGGCGTACTCAACGGCTGTAGCATCCTCTGCCTCAGTGGGTTTCCTGAGCTTGGAAGTGCCCTTGGATTTTGCTCCAGCGACCTTGGTCTTGGTCTTGAGCGTGCTTCTCCTCTGTTTCTTCTGCGTCGCACTTGTCTTCGGACGCGGTCTGGGTTTGATCGGCTCATCTGGTCCAGAGAGAAGCGGTGGGTCTTGTCCCGGGTCGGTCAGCATCGGCTTGGGACTCGTTGTGGAGGACTGGCTCAAGGATGTGTCAGCCGCCGCATTGCTGCTAGTCTGCCCCATTGCAGCTCCATTGCAGCTGTTGAGTCTGGTCCGTCAGGGAGATCCTGAGTAAGGAGCGATGCGATGAGGTCGCCAGGGGCAAGCGAGGTCTGGTTGCTTGGTTCAGGCTTGCTATCCTTAGCTGGGACTGGCGGTGGTCCGGTGTAGGTCGGGTCGTCCACCGTGATGACCTCGTGCATGAACTCGACCGCCGGTGTGGAGGCTGGAGAGGGAGCCGAAGAGGATGCAGGCCGTGATGGCTTCCTAGTAGCAGCCTTGTCCACCTCAACTGTGTCCAATTCAGAAATTGGCGCCGGTCGCTTCTTGGCCTTGGGCGGGAGTGTGATCCTGGCCTGCAGAGGTGACTGGTCCGATGCCCCGCCTCCTGTGTTGTCATCGGAAGGTGCTGTGGTTGCGGATGGCTTCTGATCGGAGGTAGGAGCAGTGGCACAGGTGCGGCAGGTGTCATAGTCGCACTTGCGACAGCCATAGAAGCCCGTGCCTTTGGGATGCTCAGTGGCGCATATACTGCACCACCAGCCATCTTCCGGAGTCAGGAAGTAGTGGAGACCATGTGCTCCTGGGCAATTGGAGAAGATCTCTTCATTGGCTTCATCCAGGACTATCGGCCGACGTCGTGGGAGCGGTTCTCGGCCCAAGGGATCCTCCCTGGGTCCCTGTCGTAGTTCTCGCAAGTATGGTCGAAGAAATATCGTGACAGGAGGAGGCTTGGACGTGTTCATTTGACGAACCGTAAGAGTCTAACTTCTTCATCCGTGAGGCGCTTGGCGGTGGTCGAGGTTGAAGAGGGAAATGCAGAGTCGGAGGCATAAGCGGAGTGAGAGGCCTTCTCCTCATCGGAGTCTAGACACTGGTGTGTGCCTGAGTCCTTGTCTGGCTCCGTCCCATCTGCATCTATAGGCTCGCTGATGGTTTCGGCGCGGTTGGTCTGTCCCGGGCCTTGGGATTGGCGTCGAATCCGTTGCTCCTTCCCCATTGGGAAGGGCCCAGAAAGGGCAGAGCTGTGCTTCTGTAAGCCAAAGCATGCCGACAAGGACAGGCTGTAGTGGCAGGCGTGAGACTGATGCAATTCAAATGTGTACAGGGCACACGAGAAAGAATCGGTGTGCACTGAGCACATCGCCGACAGAGATGCGGGGATGTCGTAGATGAGCAGGACCTCCCAGGGCCTGCAGGCAGCATTGCCGAGGAAAATGTAGTGAAAACGGTTGCTAGTGGCATGATGCAGTGATGCAAACTCATGTGCGGTGGAATGGCTGCAGTTGGCACCGTCACAAGCACAGTATCTTTGTTGCTCACAGTGAAGGATGTCTGGCAAACTGTGGGGAGGCTGATCTGAGTCGGAGTCAGGTCTCGGCAGCCTTGAAGACCAGGAATATACGAATACTGGGCATTGACGCCTTTGGGGTTGGACCTCCTCCAGAGTCAGGTCGGTCCTGGGGTGGTCGCTGAGAGCTGTTAGAGTCCTGCTGCACTGGCAGAGCCGAAGATCGGTGCGGGCTGCGGCTGCGAGAAGGACGCTGTGGTTGACATCCAGAGGTCGATGCACTGGAATCATTCTGGATGTCGAGAGCCTCGGATTTCCATGCTCGGAATGCACGCTCCGCAACCTCAGCAGCGTAGACCAGAGTTCCTTCCGATTCGGAGCTTGAGTCTGGCCTGTCCGATGGGTTTGCCATGGGGTTGCTTGGGCGAGCTGAGCCCACAAATGAGTATATGTCCAGACTGAGAGCTGATATCTACCTGTGGCGGACGTGAGCCTGATCACAGCGAGTCGGCATAGAAGGTCAGGCGCGAGGCAGATGGCACAACAGCTAGCAGAAGCACATGCCGAGTGTGACAACGGGCCTGTGTCGCAGCGGTTGCGTGTTCGAGGCACTATTGACCTGATCGAATGGGGAGGGGAGGTGCAAAGCAGTGGGGTCAGATGAGCTGGCGATCGCAGGTTAAGGAAGATGCAGACTGATCGAAGATTTTTGCCTGAGCATGGTCGTCTGAAATGGGTGGCAAATGTCAGGCTAAGGAGAGACATCCACTGGGCCATCTGTGGTGAAGGCCTGAATTGATGTAAAACGTCCCTGCACCAGCTGGATGCGAATGTTGATGCATACGCTGGATTGGGGAGTAGTGGGAACATCAATGTGGAATGTTGATGACGAATGCTCACACTGGCTTCCCGGATCCACCGTCTGATGTACACATAGTGCTTCAGGTGCCTTGGTGTTCGTGGGACGTGGGCTTCTGCTACGACGTCGCAGGGGTGGAGGACTTGTAGCAATCGTGGCAGCCGGTGTGGTCGGTGCAGCTTGGCAAGAGTCATCGGTCGATGCCATGGCTCCCTGACTGAGGAGCTGTGTCTTCTCTGCTTGGATGATTGCAGCCCGCTCCATGAGAGCAAAAGCGCACGATGCAGGCTGATGAAATTTGGCTTGAGGAGACTCAGCTGTATGCAGCGGTGGCGGATAGGAGTCAGACGTATATGCAAGCACCGGGCTTCAGGCGATTGTAGAAGACGTCGCTGCCAGTTGACCTGAGTTGGGTATGACATTAAAGGGGACATCAAATAGGAGGGCAAAGAGCTATTGAGCGCATGCAGGGTGGTGCATCCCAGGATTTTCAGTCTGCTGCATCGGCAAGGTAGGTGCATGTCGGCAGGTCTGTTTCTATGGGCTACAGCATAGGCCATGGGCTGGCACACAGACTTAGCTAGTGCCTGTGCCGGTGTGAGCCGCGGCTGACTCAGTAGTCGGTTTGACTGCCCGCGCTGTGACAGTGACAGAGTACTGGATGTCGATGGGAGGTACAGGAATCGTGACACTCTGCTGTGTTGGTGGGCGAGCTTTGGCCTGATGGCTGAGGCCCGTTGGACTTGACGTAGGCACTGGTGGCGGCAGGAACATCGCTGCAGCGACCGTATTGGGTGTGGTGCATGTTGTTGCAGTGCTCGAAAGTAAGCCCGTTGCTGCTGTGCCTGTATTGGACCCGATTGCCGTTGTACACGCCTTCGCTGGTGTTGGCGGTGGAGGTCCTGAAGGAGGCAGATTGACTGGCTTAGGAGGAGGAGGGCCGACTGGCATGCTGGATCCGGGTGAGCGGGCCGTAGATGGCGGTCGCGGTCTGGGCGCCGTAGAGGCCGTTGCTGCTGCTGAATCCGCTGCCTCGGAGGTCTCGCTGGATGAGCATGGTGGACTATGGTGTCTGCGTCCTTTGGCCTTGGTCTCTGTGTGGGTGGTGTCCTTGGTCCTGCGCTTCGGCATGTTGCACGAGGTCGTGGCAGGAATAGAGACAGGGAGAGGGCAGCAAGGCTGTTCCCTGAGCTAGGGGGGATCGCAAGACAATTGGATTGAGCCCAGTGCTGCCATGTGGAGTAATATGGTGCAGTGCTGCAACCTACTGAACCTGGGCGGACAGCAGATGGTGGATGCCGATTGCACTGAGGCCTTGACAATATTGTCGGGCACCAAAGGAATGAGGCCTGACAGATGTACCATTTTGAGGTGGTGGCGTAACTGAGCTGCTGCTCCGGAGTCCGGGCTGCAGGCGAGGACACCTCGAGCCTGTCACAGGGCAGAATGAAATCTGTAGACCAGCAGGAGGCAATTGAGGGCCGCGCAGCAGGCGAGGACTCCTCTAGCCTGGGCCAGCAGCTTGGAGTTGAGAGTAAGGCAGGCTGTGGAATCGGCATGGGTGTCGGACCGTACAGACGGGAAGTCGGAGTGACTCTCCCGGATCTATCTGGCATCCTTGAGAGTATATAAACCTGAAAGGTGCCGGTGGTGGCTAGTGTGTCCCTGAAAGCCGATGCAAACAGCGGTGCAGTCATTTGTTTACCCTGACAGGACCGAGGCGTTCCAGTCCCGGCTGTTGCGAGGGTCCAAGCCATAGTGTCAATCCATGGTCTCCAGATCGATATGTCGCGCGATCGTCCTGAATAAGCATATGGTCGAAAGGCTTGTAGGCTTGTTAGATGCAGCTGAGAACATGGCTTGCGGGGATAGTCATACGGATTGCTGGGGACCATTGGCAGCGGCGGCAGAAAGGTGCTGTTCATGCGCTCCAGAGTAAACATGTAAGTCGCCAGTGGCTGAAGCTTTAGCCTGGGCCAAGGCAATGAGGTAGAAGGCAGAGCGGCAGTGCTCCTGCTTGGACGCGCGCCTGAGACCCGCATCGGTTCCATGTCCCTGTTTGGAGGTCCTGCAAGGGGGAGTGTACATCCGAGGGGAGCGACGCATAAAGAAGTTGCGACGTCAGAGTGTCCGACCTGCCCTGCACACGGGGGAGGCATCTGTGCACCTGAGCCTGTGCAGTCTGTTGATTGGCACAGAGGTAGTATGTCCAAACTCATTCAGAGCAGCTACCCAAAACAGAAGTCCAGCCAAGCATAACCAGCCTGCGTGTATCTTGTTCTTCAAGCAGGTGTTGCAGCCGGCACGAGTGACGCAGATTTTGCTCCGTGAGCAATCCATGGCTTTCAAGTCACTCATGCTTGTAACCCCGCAACCCAGAGGACGCAACAGGCACCGACAAAAAGCCCCTACGGGGTCCCCGCAGACACACTTCTGTGTGTATCGCTGTGAGCCTTAAACATACAAATACACAAAGATACAAATATACAAATACATAAATGTATAAATATTTGAAGAGAGTGTAAGACATTACGGGCCCCATATTTTACGAGTAAAACCACGATTTTCGTGGATTTTTTATTTCCTTAGTGTTGACCGCGTGAGAGTCTCCTAAACTTGACTGTTGTTCAGCACATGCGAAAACTTCAAAGCAATGCTAAACACTCGGACAGCGTCTTCGTTTTCTCTCGAGAGGGCAAAGGGGTGCAGTAAGTCTCGAGTTTGTTCACACCTTGCTCGCCCTGCCACAAGCGGCAGGGTTAGGCAAGACAATTTGTCTTCAGCAAAGGCGAGGGAGGGCGGGCCAAAATTTCATGGGCCAGAGAAAAGCTTCTACCTCCACATCCCTCCCATCTCGAGCAGAGGCCATCGGATGGTCGAGGGATCCTTCTGTTCAAACACAAGGCAAATGACATGTGTTGAAAGCTGAAGCATAAAATTTAGCAAAGAGACCACGCTTGAATTTTTTCCAAGAGAAAATTCATCAACACACGGAAATAAGAGCATCGTCCCTCCGGGACCGGAACTTTATTTCCTTAGTGTTGACCGCGTGAGAGTCTCCTAAACTTGACTGTTGTTCAGCACATGCGAAAACTTCAAAGCAATGCTAAACACTCGGACAGCGTCTTCGTTTTCTCTCGAGAGGGCAAAGGGGTGCAGTAAGTCTCGAGTTTGTTCACACCTTGCTCGCCCTGCCACACCCCATCTGAGAGCGAGCTCGGTAAGCAGATGCATCAAACCGGCCAAGCGCACGGAGCTTGAAGCCTTTGCACTCCTTCCCTCAGTAAATGACCGAAGACACTTCGACTGGGCTCGTCTGCTGGATTAGAGCTGGTTGGCACTCGGCCATACCACGGACGGATCCTTGCTGAGTCCTCCAAGTCGAGAACCGAACTCACTATGGACTGACCAGGAAGAGTCGACGACTTCCCTGATACCAAGGCTCCCTTCGCAGCTTCGTTGTCAAGGTAAACCACTACTAGGCAACGGGTAAGTCGGTTCATCCACAGCTTTAAAGCGGCCCAGATGGCCAGCAACTCAATCTCGTAGATTGGGTGGCTCGAAGTTTCCTTGAGTCTGTTCAGGGCATCAAGCGGAAGGCTGGCTGCAAAGAAAGAAAGAGGTTTACCGAGTGGGTCGTACAAAATGCCGCCCATGCCGGCTACTTCTCCCTCGAGGCTTCCGTCAGTGAAGACGTAAAAGGTTTCTTTGATGTCAGGCGTGAGCTGCACAGGTGGCGACTCCAGAGCTCGATCACGCAGGTACGTGAGAGCATCACGAAGGTCACTGCTCAGCTTCCTACCTCTATCCAAACCTTTAGCCCTAAGACCTAAGACTCTCAAGGCTTGGCAGGGCCGGCGGCCGAAAAGGAAAGAGCTGAACCAATGGAGTCTGCCTCGAAGGGCTTCGGCTTCCGACGACTCAAGCAAGCCGGAATCAAGAATACGTGTGAGGGTCTGCCTCAATTCCTGAATGCGCTCTGGCGTGTGCTTGATGTACACGACTCCATTTCCGAATTCACTCAGATCAATAATCAGGCCAAGGGCCCGACATTGCTTGGAGAACTCGGTGGCTTTCTTCCCTTCCTTTGCGAAAGTTATTCCGAGGATGTCGAGCAGGGCCTCCGCACAAGATTCGGCACAAAGACAGTGCTCGTCCAAACTGAAAAGAGGAAAGTCGTCAAAATAATTGCACCAGGAGAGGCCCAGCAGGGCTGAGCCGATATGCCACGTGGCAGCAGACGTTCTCAGGAATCCTGCCACGGATCCCGTCGTTCCGAAGGGGAGCGCTGCCGCTCCGAAGAATTTGGGTTTCCTCGAACACGTATCAAGTACAACGATTCGGAAGATTTCCCGATCAGAGGGATTGACAGCGTACTGTTTGTATGCCCATTTTAAATCAATGGTTTTTCCCGACACCTGTTTCCCTTTGGCCCGTGGGTCCATCATGGCCCAGACAAGGAAGGCCGAGATGAAATCAATGCTGTGTAGCCTGAAACGTTCAGGCAACCCAACGGTCTGATTGATCCCGGCTGCCTTCCCGTCGTCTATCACTCTGGTCTTGGCGCCTTGGATGATACCGAACCTTCGGGCAACTAAGACAGACGAAAGGTCCGGAGCTGGGTCTTCAAACAGCCAGCCTTTCTGCTGTTCCTCGAGCGTTTCGGACCAGGCCTTTTCAGCGACAGCATCAACCGGCTGAGAAGAGACCCTGGCCAGCGTAGCGGCATTCCTGGCTGAAGCACATCTAAGCTGTTTGTCAAGGCTGGTCTTAGGGGGGCGAGGTTCGCCAACGAACAACCCAGTTCTAGGCATCCATCCGGTCAGCGGAAAACCCTTCCTAAGGTCGGGGACTAAGGACTTGTCTGGAAAAGATGAGTCGGCAAGCAACCTTTCGAGTAGGAAGGTTTTCTTCCCGTCGATGATTTTGCTCACCAAAGGATCCAGTGATTTCCGAGCTTGTTCCTCCACAGGCTCGAGTTCCTTAGCGATTTCGTTCCACTCTGCTAGTCGCGATTTCCCCAAGTCCTCGCAGGCTGCGCGTCCGATCAAAAGGTTATCTACAAGGAGCTTGGTTCGCTCATCGATCTGAGCCTCAAGTATCCTTTTGGGGTGGCCCGCCAACACTGCTTGCTGCACGAAGTCTGACGGAGAGCGGGGAATGCCTATCCAGAGTACCTCGCACAAATCTTCAAAGGTCGAGTCACTCATGAATCCACAAACTTTGCAAATGGGCTGGTCCTCTTCTTCGAGAGGGGGAGCATGCGAGTCCATACTCCATTTCCAGTTGGATCCCAAATTAGATTCAAGCAAGGCGAAATCAAGGCTAGGGAGAACGCAAGCCCGTATCTGACCCCAATGCAAAAGCTTGCGACGAACAGCACGAGCACCTTTAGGGTACGCTTTCAACAAGGCGGGCGGACAGGCAGTGAAGCCCAGCGGCACAGCCCAAGCATCATAAGCGCCGAACTCACTGACTAAGGCCCGGTGCTTACGGGGTTGTTTCTCATAAGCCAGCCGTGTGACGGAGCTGGCCGGCCCGAACAAAGATGGGGCAGCAGGAAGACTGCAGACCTGAGAAGCAACCAACTCGGCGATCCTAGCGCACAAGAGATGTGGATATGCACCTTTGGTTCCTGTATCGGAAGCTGCGTTCCAGGGCGCATGCGGGTGCATGCGGTTACACGAGAGCCCCAAGGGCTTGAACCATGGAGCCGAGCAAAGCCAGCGAAGCTTTCGATCTCGATCACCGCCATGCATGCACTCGTGAAAATCCACGACCTGATTATCGGCACAGGACAAGAGGTCCTGAATCATCGGCAGAAGCCAAAAGAGAGAGGAGGCGGGAGCCTCCACACTGACTACAATATTGAATTTTCGACACAGCATGAACACATCATGACTGAACATGTAAAGGTCGTTGGCTTCAGTGACTTGCCTTTGCAACGACTCTGGCAATCCTTCCAAACCTAAGGGCTGCGCGGCAGACCGGGCCGGAGGGACCGGGTTAGTCGCAGATTCTTTGTTTCGGGCAGCCAAGCAGGTTTCCTGAGGTGGAGCCATGTGCACATACTGCAAGGAAGAGGCATGGTCCTGGATTAGTTGTAGCACGACCTCGCACTCAGACCGATCAGCGAAATCGAGCGCCTGAACGGGATGGCTGGACCTGCAGACCTTATCAAAAGCCAGAGCTTGGAAACCTAAGCGCGTGAATGCTTGACTCAATCGGGCGGTGCCGGCGAACAACTCAAGGAACATGCCAGCCTCTTCATCGGTCTGAGGTAATTGTGAAGCCGGCCGAGAGTCGGCCTGGGAAACCTGCGATGCGACCTCAGACTGGTCCTTAGAAAGCGGCAGAAGAAAGTCGAATGCAGCAAGCACCGCTCGATGCTCCGGCGTGAGGCGCTCAAGGCAGTTCACCGAAAAGGCAACCAAGACTATCCTAGAACCATTAGACCAAGGCAGTGTCTCGTGCTCGAGAAAGGGGTCGAACTGAAGCGGTCCTTCGCTGAGTGATAAGTTCACTGGCCCATCGGCGCGGTGAAGGCGCAACTGACCTCCTTCGAAAAAGCTGAGGGCGCAGATCCCGTTGCGAGATCCTGGTAAGTTGTTGGCGTCTTTATGCAGAGCAGTCTGCATGTTGCGGAAAAGGCCAACAGATGTAAATGTCAAACCGGGGAAGGCTATCCTAGCTAGGGTAACCAGCAGACGGGTGCAGGCTGGGAACTGTCGGCAGTTACGTCGCACTCCGGTGATCCCGCCTTGGTTATAAGCACCGGTGATGAAACACTTCTCAAGTGGGTTTTGTGCCGTTTCACGGGAGGATTCCTCGTCGGGCAAGAGCTCCGCGAGTTCCATCCAGGACGAAAAGTCGCCTGAGCCTTGCTGAAGACAATTTCTCGCGAACTCTTCAGCCGGGTGTTGGCCGTGATCTGACACTTGATGCGGAGTGAAGGAAAATTTCAAGCGGCTCATCTCGAAATGGTCATGAGCAGGATCGGCAGCGAAGGTTTGGGCCGAGCACTCGGAAGAATCACGATGCTGCAAAGCCGGCTCTTCGTGCACTTCAGAGCTCAACAAGATTTGATCTTGGGGCTCACGATATCCAAAGAAGTGTGGCGGGTCATAGCAAGGAGTCTCAGTTCGATCTGAATTCGATTTGTGGCCGGAAGCACGGACTCTCTTGGGAGAGCGACTTCTGGCTTGAGCATGCACTGTTCTATCGGAGAGGTCACGGGAGGCTAGTCACTCTTTGTCGGCCTTCCCGTCAGCCTTCCCGGATCCTTTTCCTCCGCCTTTCCCGCCTTTGCCTTTGCTGTTGGCTTTGTTAAACCAGCAGGCTGACCATCCGTGGCCAACTTTCCGGCATCCCATGCAGGCGTGCACTCCGCGCTTGCATGCTGGCGGGTGTCCTCCATCTGTTGCAGCATTACAAGTCCCGGTGTTGTGGGTCCAGCAAAGCCGGCGGCCTGACTGATCAGTATAGAACTTGCAGTCTTTGAGCTCTTTGGGCATGTTGTCCACCTTCACCGCAGCTGTGAGTGCGGATGTGCGGCGCTCACGGCGCGGCTTTTTCCTGGGGTTCTTATCCCCATCAAGAGATCCATCGACGACCGCATCAGTCGCAAGGCTGCTGAGGGCTTTGGGCAATGGAAGCAAATGCATCGTGATTCATGGGTCCGTTCTCAAGCGATCTAACAGAGTGTCTGCCTCCATCTCACCTGTTGCGCTTGCCTTGACGTTCTTGATTTCCTTGGACATCAACAGGAACATCTCAGAATCGGCTTTAACGACCTGGGCGACAGTGACATGACTGTATCCTGGGATGGAGTCAGAGGTCAAGCACTGCAGCAAGTAGCAAACCCATTTCTCATGAGTCTCCCAGGAGATAATGCGATTCATGTCGAAGGCCAGGCCACGTCGCTGCAAGCACCATTGCAGCTGGAGCGGTGTGCTGTGATCTGCGATGAGCTTGTCTGGCTGGGCCGTGACGGTCACTGAGTTATCCAGCACGGTCAGGATCCTGGACTTTTCTTTAGGCCCAATCTTCAATTCTTGATCACGCTTCGTACATTTGCTGGGAGATAACCATGTCAAGCAGTTGGTCTCGGACATGTGGGCCACCGCATCCACCAATGCATGCGATGGAAGCAGCTCGCCCTGGATCACCAATCCTGAAAGCCGTAGCCGCTGTTCTCTGTAACGAACTTCTTTTTCCGCCAAGGGAAGGCGCTTGGGCTCATCGGTGGTGTCACCTACCACCTGTTGCTTCAACTGAGCGATGACGTATGTCGCTGCTTCGAAGTGCAGGCGAGTGAGCTTCGAAGTTTCGCCCAAGCTAGCTCCAAGGCCCAGGATTTCCTCACTGAACGCCCGGAACTCGTCGACACTCGGAGGAGCCTGCGGGGTTCCGCACGCGAAGGCCAGGTCTGACTTCCCCGCGAGCTTCCGGTACATCTCGTCTCCCCCGCACATCTCCACACATCTGCTCCGGAAGGAGGCGTGTGAATCCACAAGAGCCATGGCTTCCTCTCGGCAGAAGGTTGCTGAGGGTTTTCGGGCCAAATTGCACAACTGACCAGACGAACGTATCCTCTCTCCTAGCAACGTAACTCGCGCCTCGCTTTCCATGCTGTGTTGGAATTGCAACTGAACTCCTGAGATTCCACACTCAACACGATCCAAAGGTCTCTGCGCGCTTTCCGTGTTAGTCTCAAGATCTCAGCGGAACAATCAAGCATGAGTCTGATCAAACAGTTCGCGCGGCTCTTTCTATGCTGGTTGCGTGATCACAGCATAGAACCCAAGCGGATTTCCGCCCCTTTGGGGAAGCGGTTACCGCTTGCACATGAGCGTCAGTCTGCAGCTGCTACTTTCTTGCACGCCCGACAAACCGGGGTGTCGTATCTCAAAATTCCCGGTTCTCCGATCGGGGACTTCACGAGTCTACCACACAAGGTCATGTTGACGTGTCGCAACCTCTGCAGATGCAAAGTCTTGAACCTAGCATGCTGAACGAACCTGCAGCCATCTGCAGGCACTGGCGGAGGCAAAAGTCGAACCGGCCGCACTGAGGGCTCCGGCGCGCTGGCACTCGAGTTCGAGCTGGATGAGTCTGAGGATGAACTGTCTGTCGAAAGCCCACTTCCAGCCTCTTCGGCTACAGGCCTTTCGTCTTCTACAAGTGATTGCTTCGGGAGTGGCTTGTTCTCGGTACCCGGCAATGACGGTGCAGCACCAAGACTGTGCTCGTCACTCGAACTGTGTTCCAACATTCGATCTATCTCACTGGTCTGAGCTTCATGCGCGGCGAGACTCGCGGGCGGCACCCGCTCAGGCTCTTCCTGAAGAGGAGCGGCAGGATCAGAAGTGGGCTCTCCTCCCTCGAAACGTCCAGCCCTGGTGGAGTCTGGATGAAACCGACCTGATCGAATCGCCTTGATCACCATCTCAATGAGTCTCAAAGGCCTAGCCATTGCGTCATCTGCGTACTCGTCACTCATGCGTCCTGGGTGGCTATGACCTCCCATCGCCAAGCGATCGTCGTGGCTAATTCCCCATTTGGCGCAGTAGCTGAGCATGGTCCTTTTAAGGCTGTGTGATGTTGTCTTAAGGCCCTGCCTGTCTGGCAGGAGTCTGAGCAACCACTCCCCACACTCATCAGAATCTAATGCCCTAATGGTCGGGACTCCACTGGCATCAGGAGCAGGCATGAAGGCATGTTCGGCAGACAGGCCCAAAGCGGTTCTTGCGTCAAGGAATTTCTCAATCCAACCCTCTGAGGACACCCCCAAGCCCGGCGCAACAAGCTCGAGAGGCACTGGGCTCCTCCCGCGCCGGTTCATGTTCTTGTGGATGTCTATGACTGCCTCAAGATAGTAAACCTTCAGGCTGTCAGGACCTTTGTCAAAATTGAAGGAATCAACGTGCTGTGCATCACTCCATCTGGATCGTGAGTACACACAAAACAGTGCACAGCCGGCGAAGAGGCGGTCCCATGGGTTAGACCTCGAATCAAGGACCTGATGCAATGCCACCAGGTCGATCACTCTCAATGGCGCGGCCTTTGAAGGAGTCTTTGCAATGCGAGAGGCCCCAACTCCCCAGCAGCGCCTGCTAATCGCTATTTGGCTGAACGCCGCAATATCGAACACATGTCGAGCGAAGAGTAGCCCTTCCATGACCCCTCTGAGCTGAGACGGGAGAGCTCCACCCGTCTTTGCCTCTTGCAGAAGCTCGTAAAGCTGCGGCTCACTCACTGGGAACCTCAACCCTTTGGCTTCGCCAACCTTGATAATTTTCAAAATCGAGTTAGCCCTTTTTGTCAAAGTGCTAGGAGCCTTTCTTGCCATGTAATCGTCAAGCGTGTTGAGCTTCTCCGTCTCGGGCAAAGAAGCGATGGTTTTAATGACAGGGTCAGATTCAAAATCAAGTTTTGTCAAAGATGCACGACCACTTGCACAACGCTCTGCGATGCTCTGCTTCACTCCAAGAGATCACACTCCTATTCTTGACAACTTCCAAGAAAGACGAAGGGCCCTCTTTGCGGGGCCTCTTAGCAGAGGCCTGGACCTCAGCCTGTGGTGGCGTCGGCTCTTCTATCGAACCTGCGAAAGATGGTCTGTGAAATTTGAGCGCCGGGACCATCCTGTCTACTGCGGGCTTGTCGTCAAAGAAACTTCCCCAAAACCCAGACTCCCAGGCAAAGGATGGAACCGGATCCCCAAGCGACAAGAGAGAAGCTCCCAAGGCCAACGCCCTCTGTTGAGGTGTTGTGGCAGGCGCGGGTTCTCCCTTCGGTCCAAGGCTTGAAGAAGGTGTTTCCTTTGCAAGGTTCGTGACAAGATCACCTGAAGGGACACTGCACACGTCCCAAGAGTCCTCGGGCTCTCGATCAATGGGCTCACTCAGAGCGAACTCGGAAGGCTGACACTCCTCTTCAAGAGAGTGAGGCTCCTGGCCTGCCATAATTCTAAGGCTCGAAAGGAGACCCACCTACAATTCCCCCCGACCCAAAATTTCATGGGCCAGAGAAAAGCTTCTACCTCCACATCCCTCCCATCTCGAGCAGAGGCCATCGGATGGTCGAGGGATCCTTCTGTTCAAACACAAGGCAAATGACATGTGTTGAAAGCTGAAGCATAAAATTTAGCAAAGAGACCACGCTTGAATTTTTTCCAAGAGAAAATTCATCAACACACGGAAATAAGAGCATCGTCCCTCCGGGACCGGAACTATAACTGAAAAGTAATTACTAAGATATACAATATTAACATAGCGAACTCTTCCATAGAATACAGCTGTTATCAGAAGGCAACACGACCAGCAATCGAACATACCCGTAATCTCCGAAAATAATGCTGCCGACACCCTCATCCGAGCTGAGGCTGTGACCTCAGTATGTATCAGCTCGAGGCTAGTCTTTCAGCATGTATCCTGTATTTGCAATCCGGACTCAAAGCACACATGCATGTTTCTTGCAATCGGTCAGGTGTTGCAGCAGTAACAGCAGAGTCATCAAGGTGACTTTGCTGTTTGAAACACATTTGCGTGACCTAATTACGAATTTGATGGCGAATACCATCTGCGTACCACACTTCGTCCTTCTGTATGATGTCCAGGAAACGATAGGACAAAACATGTAGCATGACATTGTTGAAACAAGAGAATGTAAGAACATGTGATATGCCGAAGTGTACGTGCACAAACTTGATACATTTGCGCAGTGTTCTGTGGTGAGTGTGCACTGTCATACACGCGGATAGCAACGACGCGACATCCAAACCCGATTGGACAGGTTGGCAAACCTCTAACGCTGTCCCATCACTTCTTGACGGTGCGCTTCATCATCTTGGTGGCAGGGGTCTTCTTGACGTGGCGCTTGATCACCTGGGTGGAAGGGGTCTTCTTGTCCGCGAAGGCGCTTTTGGAAGTCGCAGAAGACGCTCGTGGGGATGATGCTGGGCGTCTGCATGTGTACTTCTTGCAAGCTGGGCGCTTAAGCAAGCCGCTTGTCATAGCAGCTTGCTTCCTGGCGGAGAAAGGGTTCAAATGATTGCGGTAGCCTTGACGAGTCAAGTCGTTGTGCCTCTGCACATACAGCAAGACGTAGAACGCGTGAGAGCGTGGCGACTTTGTGTTGAACTGCGAGGCATAACCGCGAAACCAAGCAAAGGTTTGCTCGGCAATGGAGGTGTTGATGCCCTCCAGGCGGTTATTCAAGGTCTTGTGTTGCAGGGGAGAGCAGGGACAGCCAGGAGCATGGCCTTTGGCGTGAAAGCGATCAACGCACCAATGCTTAATGTGTTTGGTGCGTGCGTCTTTCCGGCCTTGCTGAACGCATCTACAGGCTCTGTCATAAACGACGCAGTCCAGTTGTGATGACCTCATCGCCACGAGATGAAGGACATCCAGGGCCACCTGATTATTCTCAGGTTGCTGCATTTCTTGTACTGCAGCTATGAGCCCTGTGCGAGGATCTATGGCCATGAACCAGCCGTTATTACGAAGCTTCTCCTTGCCGTCTTTCCGGGGTCTTCCGGCATGCGGTGGAGGCGCACCGGAGCATTTCGTGGCCACTTTCTCATGACCATCAAGAACAATCTCCCGGATGGACATGTGCTCGGTGCGCGTCAGCTGATGCTTGTGCCACCAAGAAGTGTAATCCGCCATGAATGCGTCGGTGAGTGGATTGTCCAGGTCAATGGCGGCGAGCTTGTCCTTGGCGTTTGTTGATCGGGACCACATTTTCTCAGCTTCGCGGATCATGTAGTAGTATAAGCTGGCGATACTGTACGCTTGATTCCAGCTCGCATGCTCGTTCTCATCTTGCCATAAGACCTCTTGTTGTGCCCATGCAATGGCATTGTTGCTGACACAGCCGCGAAACTGGAGTGCATCATGGTACTCCAGGAACTCCTTTGCGAAGGCGGTGTTGCTGTTGACAAAGATGACGTCCATCTGATCATGCTGCATTGTGTTAAGCTTCTTGCCACCCTGTTTCCTGTAGTTGTACAAATGTCGTATGCGACAAGACTTCGACGTGCAGCGCATGGGGATGTGCTCAACTTCCTGTACACCCCGCAAGGTGTACAGTCTGGCTGCCATAACGTCGGCAGACGCTAAGGTAGACTGACACTTCACACAGTGTTGCAAGGGCGTTCGGAAGGAAACGCGGAAATCATCATGAACAGCCGTCGCAGTACCCTCAAGCATGTAGGCACGATCGTTGTCCATGGGAATGCTGTGGGGAATGTTCCGAAGTTGAAACCATGTCAACCCAGAAAGTTGACAGCACAAGGATGCCAGGCCATCTGCAGCAATGGACAGTCTACGTGCACCTGCAGTGCTGTCAACAAGCCGAACCTCACCGGATTCCTCGAAAACCACAGCAAACCAATGTCCAGTGCCATCAGACATTTGCTGGTGACAAAGCCACTTCTCCTTCGAGCAGACATGAGTGAGGACGTCAGTCATAGGCTCCAAGATCATGCGGACGGATTCCGAGCTTGGCTGTTGCGAAGCGAAACATATGATCTCGTTGAACTCCTTGGCGGAAAGCGGGCCTTCATGATCAGCGAAGTATTGTAAATCAACACTGGGCTCTACGTTGGCGATGCCATTGAGTAGACAGTTCTGGAATGATGTGATCACATTGCCGTCCAAAACAACACTCAGCATGTCCCGCCGAAGAGCCAGACGGGCTAGTGTCCTCGAATGTGTCGATGTGGGCCAAGACTTCACAGACATTGGAATCATGGACTGGGCGCATCGTCGACACGATTCTGACACCAAAATCTCATGTTCCAAACTGGTGCAATGGATGATAGCCCCATCGAAGAGCAACACGCAGGACTGGTTCCCGATGACATCACGGACTTCCTTCAACAATTCATTCTCCTCGAAGGACAACAAAGCCGAAAGTCGACTGAACTCGGGGTTGCGACGATCGGAGTATAAGTCTCGCCATGCTGCTGCCTCTGGATGACGCAATACACAAGAAGCTGCTTTTTGAACCTCATCAGCAAGTTTGAGGATCCAGGGAGCTTCGAAGGAGGGCTTGCCGCCATAGAAAATGCGGATGAGCTCCACCTTTGCATCAGCGACAGGAATGTCCACGTACTTAGCGATCGCCTCCCCCCATGACGCATAGTGCTCCACAAATAGGTTGAGCATGGGGAACCTGGTCTCGTCCCAAAGTTCGAACATCTGGAGCTTTCGCACAAGAAGGCGGGGATGACAACATGCTGCGTCCACTTCGGCCGCGTCGAGGCCGAATGCCACTGTCCGAGCCTCCTTCGTGAGCTTCTGACCTGAAGGTCCACGAGATAGTAGGCGACCATAATGTGGAAGCTTATAGTACTCGACCTGTAGGAGCGAGGAGCTACCCATCTTGGTTCCCATTGCACGATGGCGCTGGAGGTAGTGACGTAGAAGGTCCTGACGGCGATCTGTCTCATGGGCCGCATAGTCCTCGAGGGCGTTGAGATTGATCGTCTCTAACAGGCGACACTCGACAGGCCGCACCAAAGTTGCTTCCGTGGTTTGTGTGCGATGTCGCAACATAGTCTGACGTTGATGTTCAAACGCATTGCCGTCCCATTTCTCCTGCTCATGTAGAAGCTGAAAGGGACAGGTCCAGTCAGCCCACGTCCCAAACACTGCAGAGCCACCATGCTGTTCCATCGCATCGACAAGCCGCTGCCAGTCAATCAGTAGTTTGTGAAAGCACGATGAGTCGACCTGATTGAACAAACGACTGTTAGCAAGGTCTAAGGCCTCGACGAAGTTGGACAATTTCGTCTTCTTCCCTTTGGACGATGCGGCACATCCAGGTAGGACCTCGACCTTATGAATGAGATACTCCTTGAGTATTCGTCTCTGCGGGGTGTTGGCATGCACCTTCTGGACAAGAGTCTCCGCCTCTATGATAACGTCAACTACAGTGCCTGGGGGAGGGGTTGTTGCACCTGACAACGACGAGGACAACCAGTTTGTGTCGCGGGCTATGTCTTCATGAATGCTGCCAGGGTCATTGATCATATTCATGATATCCTGCTCACTGTTTTCCTTGAAGAAAGGAATGCAATATTCGCGAAGGTAGACTGCCGCAGTGATGGGATTCGACAGGAAACTGGTGAGCTCATCCTGTGGAATTAACTTATAGATCCCGCGGGAATGGTCTACCTGGCTGTCGTCCATGGTGAAGGTAACCTTGCCCATGAGAAAGCAAATCACACGTCGTCTAAGTTGCTCCAAGCTCTTGGTGCGGTCATTGCTCTCTTCGATTATGGGAATATTTTCGAAGTTGAGCTCTTGAATCTTCATCGCGGAGCCGAATCGTCGCTTGCTCGTGAATCCGAAATTGACTCTGCAGTCGATTTCTTCATCGACTACAAAACGTTTCCAAACATCTGCCACAAACCGCCCACGACTCTCCATCTCCTGGATGCGTATGCTGGCTTTGTTCCATGCCAGTTCAGCTGACTTCCTGAACTCCACCCTGTCAAGGAACACACCGCAGTCTAAAGTAGCAGTGGCCAGGTCACCAAAGAGTGCTCGATCCAAGACCGCCTCCATCCCTTTACCGTCGCCGCCTTTACCCACCTGAAAGATTATCTTTCCAGTGCATTTCTTTGCGAAGGCTGCTTGCATGAAACACAGCTTCAACTGGAAGAGATGTGGGCTACCGAAGTAGAGCGATTCCAGAAACGTTTTCAGTTGCGTACGGACTTCTGCAATACTGATGTTCTGGTGGTCAGCCATCTTGTTCTCCCAAAAGAAATGGTAGTCAAGCTTCAAGTAGCAATTGGCCTCTGCAGACTTGTTTGCGACGTTCCAATTCTTATCCAAGTACACGTCCCGGAAGCAAACTCCATTCGACACTGGCATTGTAGTATCCCATTCTGTCAGGAAGAGTTTGGTGAGCCCCTTCGTTGTATTCTCAGATTCCAATGCCTTGCGAAACTGTGCTAGCATATCGGCGACGCGTCGTGTCCACCGAGCCTGCCATACTTTGTTCCCCGTTTTGACACGCACATGGTCGCTGTTGCTTTTGGCGACGTCAGTCAAGACTTGCATCACATTCTGATCAGCCTCGACCATGTCTCCGACAATGTCCATCATGTAAGTCTTCACATCGTGCCAAGTCCAGGACACCTGCAACTCCTGATCGTCTAAAGAGGTGGACAGCTGGACGAAGAGGCCTTCCAAGGCCAAGAGTAGATCCCATCCACGAACTGTAAAGGAGGGTACCATGACCCATGCTCCATCTTCATAATGGAAGACTTGACGCTGATGTGCCCGCCATTGTTCACCTTCCAATAACAAGCACATAGTGAGCTTTTGGATGTTGCTCATCATGTAATTGGAGCAGTTCATAGCACAAATGAACTTGGCAGTGACCATGAGTCGGCATACTCCATCACCAAGTTCACCGAAGAGTTCTACACTCTCGATGTTCATCTCCTGGATCTTTTCAACGAGAGAGCGGGGCTTGACATCAGGCACAAGTGGCGGAACCGGTCCCGGACCACTTGCAGTCTGTATCTCCGAGAAGGCTTGGAACCTGGACAACATATATGAAGGGAAGCTCATGATACAGTAGTATGTAAACATGTATCATGGCTTCAAATGCCTGAACATGTCATACGATCTCTAAGATGCCCACAAATTGGCTCCACGTAGGCGTTTCGCTGCCGGTGGAGCGGGAGACGATGGTGATACTGCGGCCTTCGCTGCGTCCACCTTGATCTCTACTTCGGTGTTGTTCTCCTGGGGTAACGATGCCGCTGCTCCGTTAGCCGACGATGCTGCTGGTTCTACAGGGGGACTCACAGGAGCGGCAACATCCGGAGCCCGTGCGATCTCATCGATGGACACTGCAGGGGTAAGACTTGTCTGATCGTTCATAAGATTTTCCAAGTCCACCTCAAGGGAATCAGGACCTCCAGCAGCGCAGTCCATGGCACAGGGAGCAGGGTCAGGCTGAGTTCAACGCTCGGGAGCACGGGAACACTCTCAACAGAAACGCTGCGAGAAATCTGACATCCAGCTATGAGTTGACATGGGCATCCACAACAACACACCGTTTCCCTTGCTTGGGGACACGGCGGATGTTCTTCGTGCAGTTGAACCACCGCTGCTCCTCGGAGCATGCACCTTAGCAGCGCCAGCATGTGGGCTAGCAGCATCAGTACGTAGGTGCGACATTTTTGAAGCATGGTCCCGCATCAGGAGTACACGTCAAATCTAGAACGGGTTAGCATGGACTTGAATAGGAATGACATCCGCAAATCGAGCATTCGTGTGTCGAATGGTGTCCACGCAGTTTGTACATCTGAGGCTGTGGGTATCAAGGTTCGGATCATGGCCCTGTACAAGGCTTCCCTTTCAAATGTAGAATGGACTAGCATGTCCTGCGGCAAGGATGACACACACAAATCCACGATGTTTACACGGATAGGCGCGCGAGTAGCTTATGCAATGGCCCCGCACCAGAAGTATACGCTACATCTAGAACGGATTAGCATGGACTTCAATAGGCACGACACTCACAAATCGAGCATTCGTTTGTTGAGGGGCTTCCATGCAGCTTCTACATTTTTGGCTGTGGGTCCTGCGATGAGGATGACACCCACAAATCCATGATATTTTTGCACGGATATGGGCGCCCGCAGCCTGTATCTGCAAGAAAGAAGTCTTGAACAGGTTATCCTGTTCTACAAGAGCAAGGACATGGGATCGAGAGAGCAGGGGACAAGAGGACGAAGGGATCAGGGGACAAGGGGACAGGGGGCAGAGGGACAGAAGGACAGGGGGACAGAGGGACCGCGGACGCGGGACAGGGGGACAGGGGGACAGGGGGACAGGGGAACAAGGGGGACAGAGGGACAGGGGGACAGGGGGACAGGGGTACAGGGGGACAGGGGACAGGGGACAGGATGCAGGAGTGTGCGCGTATCGGGGTGGGTGTGCGCGTTTCCGGGTGGGTATGTGGTTATGTGTATGTAGGTGTGTTCAGATCTTTGTATGTGTGTGTGAGTATGTGCGCGTGTGTGTGTGTGTGTATGTGTGTGTATGGGTGTGTGGGTGTGGGTGTGTGTGTGTGTGAGTGGGTGTACGTGTGTGTTTGTATTGGAATTCGCATGGGTGTGTCTATGTACACATGTACGCGTTTGTGGGTGCGTGTGTGTGTATGTGTGCGGGTGTGCGTGTATGTGTGTGTGTGTGCCTGTGTTGACATAGTGTGTGTATGTACAACAGGTACGACATGTTGCACATTGAGTCTCCCTGCACAAAGCTTATAAAGGCATTTTTGAGCGTCCGCGCCACAGCTCCGATCACCACTTTAGTTACAGCCGTCGTTGCGCATGGAGCACAAAGCCTCGCCGGGATAGTACTCTGCTTCATCTCGAGGAGATGCATAGCTCTGCTCACGTTTATGGCGCGGCTTCCACCAACTTCGGTTGTAGAAGCTCTGGTGCTGCATAACCTCTTGACGGCGCTTAGCCTCTCTTTCCGTAGCCTTCTGTTTATCACGTTCTTGTTGAAGTGTCAACCTCTTCACTTTCAATGCTTCCAACTGAACTTGGAGAGCAAGCTTCGCGTCATCGTCAACACCCCTGGCCGTCTTCTGGGTCATCTCTGCTCTTGCTTTGGCTTTCTCTAGCTCGCGCTTTTGAGGCTCAGCATCTGTCTTGATAGTGGTAGAAGTCTTGCAAGTGCAGCGGTTACCGCCCCATTTGGAGCATCCCGGACACTTCTTCCGAGCCATGGTCGTGTCTTGATCTATGTCTTGGGGCTACTGTGGCTTGCAACGGCTTCGCTAGGAGGTTGCGGACGATAGTAATCGGAATAGGAATAGCAATACAACGCAAACAAGAATAAGATAGTAGATAAACTAATGCAGCTCAAGCCCGTCTGCAGCGCTGAGGCCAGCACCTGATGCGGACATAGAAGTAGCATCATATTAAACAATATATCCTATATAATCAGGCATGCATGCAGGAATCGTGCCTCGAAGTATTCGTTTATCATATTGCCATACATCAACTACAGAGTTATATGTATATGACCCCATATATCGACACTCCAAGGAACAATAAGAAAAACGTAAAGTAAAAAATGAAAACTCACATGCCGGTCAGCTTTATCCTAGCTGCGCAGTATTCTTTACGTGGGTTAACTGACTAAAAGAACAAACACATAGATGGCGAGGTACAGCCAGCGAGGGGGGGGGG
>CAJNDT010000549.1:0-142500 GCA_905221615.1 Symbiodinium sp. CCMP2592
TGGAAAACCATACCAGCCTAGCTCCTTTTATGAAGTTTAAAACCCAAGCCTGGTGGGCATGTTGGAGATCGGGGTCGGTGAATAGGTGTGCTTCGGCTGCGGCGCGGATGCCTGTTGTTGTGGTCCCGGTGACCTTGGCCACACCTTTGCGGAAGTCGTCGTAGCTGCTGGCCAAGAAAGGCGCCCGTTCCTGAAGCCCTTCACGTGCTGGAGGGTTGAGGTCTGGGCCTTCCTCTTTGTGGCCGGTGGCCCGCTGGAGGTCCAAGAAACGGTTTGCCATGAAGTTCTTGAAGCCCACGGACCACTCCTGGCTCAGGTACTTCCGGGACACAAAGAACTCCCGCGAGAGGCGGGCGCTCTTGGCCGTCTTGGTTGGAGCTATGCCTTGGGGGGCGAAAAAATAGCAGCCTTGCTCGTTGTCCCAGAAGAGCGTTCGCTGGAGTACCTTAGAGTCTGTTTTCTTGACCTCATCTTTTCCTTTTTCACCTTATCTTTTTGTATTCTCATCCTAACTTTCCAACCAATAAGGTTAAAAACCCAAGCGCCAACTTGTGAATCACGCCCACGCGTTCCGTGGTCTGAGCGCTGAAAAGGAAGGCCAGGTGGTAGGCGTGCAACTTGGCCAAGCGCCCCTTCATGTACTGCACGCGGTTCTCAGGAGTCGTGCTTGGAAGCGAGGCTATGTACTTCTCCAGGTTCTTGATCTTCTGGACGTATTTGGGCAAGGCCTGCGCGCAAACACTTAAGACTTAAGCCCCTTAAACCGTACTAGTTTCAGCCTAGAACCTAATGTGAACCCCGATGCCTCCGCAAGTTCCTGCAAGGGAGCTCCCCTGGTGGCGCCAGATTCTGGCCCTCGATCGCCCTCTTTTCGGCGCCGCTTCTTGCCAGGCTCCGGACGAAGTTGGCCATGGACTTCGTCTGCTTGCCCTGGGCCTTTGCCGTTATACCGCGCAGGAATTTCGGAAGCAAGACTTGAATCACCACCGCCAAGGACCTCCTCCCCTGCAAGGATATGTTGCCCGGAGAGGACTTCTGCTTGCGCACGGTCAGGTCCTACCAAAAAAGATTAGGTCGGGAAGCCCTAAGAATAGGTGGAAAACGCTTGAAAACCATTAAACTTCCAACCTTATCTACTTCGATTAGGTGATAACTACCGGCGATCCTCCTCCAGGTGGACAAAGTAAGCCTGCAGCAGCTGCTTGTTTGCCAAATTCGCTGCTGTGTCTGCCTTTGCGACACCTGGCTGGCCCTCTACCTCTCTGGTGATCATCATGTCGGGCACAGTCTTGCTGGCCCAGCCCAGGTACTGGCGATACACGTACCAGTGCATCTTCGCCGTCGTCTCTCTACACACCCGCTTCCGCGGGGACCCCTGGGCCTTGGTCTTCATGACCGTCTTGAAAAAGTACTCTTTGACGGAGGAGTCCATGTCGGCTTCCTCCTGCACGTACTTGTGCTTTGCGGCCCCTGCTCCCGGGCGTCGCTGGCTTAGGTCATAGCCTTCCCTCCTGTTGGCTTTCTTGTGTCCTAGTGGCACCACAGCATCGTAGTGCCATTCCTTAGGTATGATGAGGTGAAAAAACAAACAGGTTAGCATCCGTTTTCAACCTTATACTAAACAAAAAGGTTGCAAAGCAAGCTTTAGCTCTAGCATCAGCCTAGGGGTTCCCAAGTTGCACACTTCAAGAACTTTCTCCTTATCCGGGTTATACCACGGCACCAGCACCTGGTTGCCCAAGGTGTAGTCTTGTGTGTTCTTGTCCGGGAAGATTTTGTACACCCTGACTCCCACGCCCACGCGGTCGCAGAAGGCCTGCAACGTGATGTGGTCGCCCCATGTCCCAGGTATGCCTACAGCGGCTTCTAGTTTGAACTGTAAGCAACCTTAAAACCCACTAAACCTCTACTCGCCTGGTAGAACTCCACGCCGCTTGCCAACTGTTGGTACACCTTCACGCGCAACTCCAAGACAGTTTTGCCGACTTCCCCCACTTTCTGCGTGAGGGCCGAGGCGAGGATGGCGTGGTACTGACAATTGCCGTCACCAGGCACAGCCTTGCGGCACTTCCCGGCCGAAGCCAGGAGGCGATCTGTCTCCTGCTCTACTGCCCCCTTGTCTACTCTATGCCAGAACAGTTCCCTCTTAGACTTCCCACAACAACTGAATAAGGTGAAAAAGTACAGTGGATCCTTCAAACGTTCACCTTCTCAAGTAAATGATAAGGTTCATGTGTCCAATAGCTTTTCCCAAACAACCACTCCTCACTAACCATTATCGTACCAGAACGATAAAGTGGAAAACCAAAAACGATAAGGTGGTCAAGGAAACCTTGCAGCAGTCTGTCCTGGTACTGCGTCAGAAGCTCCTCTTTCTCCTGCTCGGACTGCGCAATAGCCCAAGCAACCATGTCCTCCTCTGTCATGCCCATCACCTGAGTTGTTGGAAGGATTCCATCTCTATCTCTCTCTCTCTCTCTTTCTCTCTTTCTCTCTCTCTCTCTCTCTCTCTCTCTCTCTCTCTCTCTCTCTCTCTCTATCCATCGCAAATTAAAAAAGAATGACAGACAAGTGGCAGCCGCCAACTGATTCACTTCCGCCATCATGATTGCTGGCGAGACAAACGAAGACCGAACAAACAGTGCTTTGAAGCCAGAACGAGCTTCAGCAGAATAAGAGCATTCACCTACCTCTAGAGATGAGGTTGAAACGAATCTCTTTCCACAAGCCTTTGCCACCTCATCATCGCATGCCCTCTCTCTCACAAACTAACACCCTCCATGATGCCCTTGGTTTCTTTCGGCCTTTCCTTCGCAGAATAAAAGAGTTCATCTACCTCCAAAGATGAGGTTGATACGAATGTCCTTGTAGAAGCCTTTGCCACCTCATCATCGCGTGCCCTCCCTCTCACAAAACACCTCCCTCCATGATGCCCTTGGTTTCTCTTTCTCTTTCTCTCTTTCTCTCTTTCTCTCTTTCTCTCTTTCTCTCTTTTTCTCTCTCTCTATCTCTCTTTCTGTCCCCAGGATACTGGATGAGCAATGGAAACCAACCCTAACAGCTTCCCCCCTCGACTATTGAGCTAACGGATAGGCCCTATAAGTAATGGGTGCTCCAGCCCCAGGCGTCCCATTACCAGCTAAATCTTTATATGCCCTATCCATGGCTCGCCCAATATCCTGGGGAAAGGGTAAGTCACCTGAAAAAGTTAATGTGAATCTCTTTCCGCAAGCCTTTTCCACCTCAATCTTACACTCCCTCTCTTTCACAAGCCAACTCCCTCCATGGTGCCCTCGAGTTCATTTACCTCCAAAAAATAAGGTTGAAATCAATCTCTGTCCAGAAACCGTTTCCACCTCATCAATTGCACTCCCTCCTTTTTTGCGGGTCCGAAGGCTGATGTCCAGTAGAACTTCTCGAAGAACAGACATGCAGGACACTCAAGTTGCTTGTCGGGCTGTTATAGTCCCGCTGAGCCTTCGTCAACTTCCACCTCAAATATCATCGAGCAATATTTCAACCTCTGTTTCGTAAGAAGGATGATAAATCCAGTCAATTCTTCACCTTATCTTTCTTTCTGGCACTGTGTGAACTGCTTTTTCGCAAGAAGGTTGATAAGCCAACTCAATTCTTCACCTCCTCTTTGTTCCTGCTTTGTCTGTCACAGAGCCCGTGCAATTCAATTACAGCAGCTTCTCTGCCTCAAAGCCGCCCGGGGAAGTAGATGACCAATAGTTGCTCTGCAACACAGTGTCCTGAAAAAAAATTGGGGCCTCGTAGCCGAAATCTGTGCCCAAAAAATTTTTTAAAAAACACGGGGGATGCAATAAAAAGTGCAAATCCACCGGCCCGAATGGGTTTTGAAAGCGATCGATGTGAAAAAATTGTCCTTGTTGGGCTGGACTATATTGATTTATTCTCTTCTGTGTACTTGGCGATTTTGGCGCTTTCCACCTTATCAAAAAGATAAGGTAAAAACTAATGCTCCATTTCTACCTAATCCGAAAAAATGAGGTGCAAATGCATCGTCCGGGCACGTACCCGGCCGGCAAGCTTAAATTTAAAGATTGAAACCTTTAAACCGCCCTGCCGGTTAAATTAATTCGGCTTCGGCATCCTGAAATTTAGCCGGCCAGTGAAACAAAACAGATTTCGGCTTCTTTTCAATTACATTTAACTGGTTTCGGGATTTAACCTTTTTTCGGCCTTAGTCGGCCGGTTAAATTTAACCGATTTCGGCCTTTGATCGGCTCCCGGGCGGCTAAATTGAACAGAAGGTTTTTAATCGGCCCCCAAATTCAATCTAATCGGCAAGCGGCACTAGCTGCTTGTTTGAGGTGCCAGCCACTTTTGGATCACGGTCTTGGGGCTGAAACCTGTGGACCAGGCATGTGGTTTTCAATGGAGGATAAGGTGGAAAAGCAGTGCAGGATAAGGTGATTATGATTGATGATAAGGTGCAAAGGTCACATTCATTTAAACCTCCTCCAGGCTAGCTGGCAGGTGCAATTTCTGATGACTGCGCATCATCACCTTCTCCTTCTCTGTTTTCGGGGCAGGACCCATGCAAATGATAAGGTGAAAATTGACTAGGCATTTGTGCCTTTATCATTCGGCTGGGCCTCAAAAGAGGAAGGGCCTCAAAAGAGAAAGGTGAAAAAGGAAACAGCGAGATCACCTACTACTTAGCTAGTTTGAACTTTCCTCTGAAGCTTTCAAACCTTCCTCTCGAGTAGTTTAAACCTTCGTCTTAAGCAGTCTTGAACCTTCCACTTAGCTAATTTGAACCTTCCTCTTAGGACTTTCAAGCCTTTGAACCATCCTCGTAAGTAATTTAAACCTTCCCCTTAAGATTTTGAACCTTCCTCTCAGCTACGTGTGATTGTCTAAGCTGGACCCGGAGCAGGACACCGGCAGGGCAAGAAGAAAGAAGTTTTCATCTAGTCTAAATAGATAAGGTTCCAAATTTCAATGTTTTCTGATGCTTTTCACCTTATTCGATGGGTGTCTTCACCTAATTTTTTTTAGTGTCTAGGACCTAGAGCAGGACGCAGAAAGGTGGCGAAAAAGCCAGGTTCCGCCAACGGCGGTGGTTACATGGGCTACGACCTCAGCAATCGCAAACCAGGCAAAACACACGGCAAGAAGTTCTAGTCCCTGAAGGAGGAACAGGGATCAGAGTAAGGTTTAAAATAAGGCAAAGTAACCGTGGTTTCTAGAGCTTCATGTGCTCTAGAAAGCTAAAAGTTTTCGCAGGAGGAGCTGATGCCTGGTTTGGCGGAGGAAGTGATTAGATCCCTGACGAGCACGAGGGCAGCAGGGGGGAAGAGAGCATCCATATGCTCAGAAAGAACAGCGAAGATCCATCTCAAGAACCTCATGCTGCAGCAGGGCCAGTTTAGATTTATTGTTTGAACCTTCCTTTTAAGCTTTCGAACCTTCCTCTTCAGCAGTGTTGAACCTTCCTCTTAGCTAGTTTGAACTTTCCTCTGAAGCTTTCAACTCTTCCTCTCGAGTAGTTTAAACCTTCGTCTTAAGCAGGCTTGAACCTTCCACTTAGCTAATTTGAACCTTCCTCTTAGGACTTTCAAGCCTTTGAACCATCCTCGTAAGTAATTTAAACCTTCCCCTTAAGATTTTGAACCTTCCTCTCAGCTACGTGTGATTGTCTAAGGTACATGGGCTGGCTGAAGCAAAACAACTTGAAGCCCGATCCTGAGCAGGACTATCGAAAGCTAGGTCTTCTAAACTTTATTCTTCCATGTGTCGGACCTTATTTTGTTTTGTTTGTACACCTTCGTCTTTTGAAGGCTTCTATCTGAACCTTACTCTTGTAGTCTGGTGCTTGGGCAGGAGCTTTGGGACCTCCAGTCTGTCCTCAGGAAAAATCTCTTGGCCAAGTTCTACTTGAACCTCGAGCAGGGCACCTCTGCTCGTGGACAACAATTCAGTCCAGGCTATATCACTCTGATGACCAGGAGCTTCTCAATGGTGATTCAGGCTTGCATGAATTAAAGCACAAGAAAGCTGAAGCGGAGGAGTGCCACCCTCCTAGGTCAGGTGAAGGCCATGGGCAAGACGTGCGCCCAAAAAAGAGCGGAACAAGGTCGAGCCCTGCCAGACGCACCGGCGGACTTACCGGAGCCCTTCAACGTCCACCAGATTTTCGCTTCGCTGAAGAGCTACGACCAAAAGATCAAGAACTTGGACAAGAAAATCAGCAAGCTGGATCCCGAAGCCTCACCCCAGAATATCGCATACCTGCGGTTCCGCGCGGCCACGCTCCGGTCTGCGAAGTTGGTCTTCGGATTCATCTTCCAGACTTGTGAGCGGCTGCACACAGCCCATAACCTGGCTTCCAAGCATCATGGAATCATACTTTTTTCATCTTCTTTCCTCTTAGCTACTTTGGGCCCTCCACTTAAGCATACAAACCTTTCCTCGCAGGCGAAATAAACCTTCCTCTTAACCACTTTCAGCCCTCAGAATAAACATTTTAAACCTTCCTCTTAGCCACTTTGAGCCCCCAGAATAAGCATTTTAAACCTTCCTCTTAGCCACTTTGAGCCCTCAGAATAAGCATTTGAACCTTCCTCCAAGCTAGAATAAACCTTCCTCTCTGCTAAAGTCTTGAATCGTACTTTGGTCTTCGACCAGAAGAAAAACTGCTACTTCTTCATACCTGCTAGCCAGAGTCCGACGAAGACTGAGCGTAGCAAGCGCATGACCCGCAGCTATTTCGTGCAGAAGAAGTACCTGAACAGGGCCTGGTCCCGGCAGTTAGACTGTTTCATGGCCGAGCACTTCGGCCGTTTGCAGGACTACCTGCAGCACCAGCCCCCGGCTTCCCTGAGGCCTCAGGAGTCCATGCCCTTCCATGCCATCGACTACGATGTCCTGAGGAAGTCGGTGGGGAAGGCTTGCCTAAAGTAAGGTTCAAAACAATTGGCAATTAGGAATAAGCTTTAACCATTGTAAGAGTGAAGCTTCAAAACACTTGACAGACGCAGGTAGCCAAGGCCACGGTTACGGACATCCGCGGAGCAATGGGACAGTTGCGCGAAAGGCGTGGCCTTGCAAATACGACAGTTGCGCGAAGGGCGTAACCTTTCAAACACAAGAATTGCGCGAAGGGCGTCGGTTTTCAAGCACGACAGTTGCGCGAAGGGCGTAGCTTCAAAACACTTGACAGACGCAGGTAGCCAAGGCCACGGTTACGGACATCCGCGGAGCAATGGGACAGTTGCGCGAAAGGCGTGGCCTTGCAAATACGACAGTTGCGCGAAGGGCGTAACCTTTCAAACACAAGAATTGCGCGAAGGGCGTCGGTTTTCAAGCACGACAGTTGCGCGAAGGGCGTAGCATTTAAAACACGACAGTTGTGCGATTAAGGGCGACAGTCACGACAATTGCGCGAAGAGTGCAACCTTTCAAGCACGACAGTTGCGCTAAGGGCGTAGCTTTCCAAACACGACAGTTGCGCGAAGGGCGTAGCGTTTCCAACACGACAGTTGCACGAAGGGCGTGGCCTTTCAAACACGACAATTGCGCGAAGAACGCAACCTTTCAAGCACGACAGTTGCCCGAAGGGCGTAGCTTTCCAAACACAACAATTTCGCAAAGGGGCGTCTTCCAAACATGACACTTGCGCGAAGGGCGTAGCTTTTCGAACACGACAGTTGTACAAAGGGCGTAGCCCGTCAAACACGACAGTTGCGCCAAGGGCGTCGCTTTTCAAACACGACAGTTGCGCGAAAAGCCTTTCAAACACAAAGGCGTCGCTTTTCAATCACGACAGTTGCGCGGGGCGTAGCCTTTTAAACACAACAGTTGCACGAAGAACGTGGCCTTTTTAAACACAACAGTTGCGTGAAGCGCGTAGCCTTTCAAACACGACAGTTGCGCGAAGTGCGTAGCCTTCCAATCACCACAATTAAGAGAAAAGTAGGTCGCGAAGGGCGTAGCCTTTCAAATACGTCAGTCGCGCGATGGGCGTCGCCGTTCAAACACGACAGTTCCGCGAAGGGCATCGGTTTTCAAGCGCGACAGTTGCGGGAAGGGCGTAGCATTTCAAACGCGACAGTTGCGCGAAGGGCGTAGCCTTTCAAACACCCCGGAGTTGCGGGAAGGGCGTAGCATTTCAAACACGACGGTTGCGCGAAGGGCGCAGCCTTTCAAACACGACAGTTGCGCGAAGGGCGTAGCGACAGTTGGGCGAAGGCGTAACCGTTCCAACACGACAGTTGCACAGAGGGCGTAGTATTTGAAACACGACAGTAGTTGCGCGAAGGGTGTAGCCTTTGAAACACGACAGTTGCGCGGAGGGCATAAGTATTGAATCACGATAATTGCTCGAAGGGAGTCGCGTTTCAAAAACAACAGTTGCGCGAAGGGCGTAGTATAGCCTGTCCAACACGATAGTTGCGCGAAGGGCGCACCCTTTCAAACACGACAGTTGCGCGAAGCGCGTAGGTTTTCAAACACAGTTGCGCGAAGCGCGTGGCCTTTCAAACACGAGAGTTGCGCGCAGAGCGTAGCCTTTCAAGCACAACAATTACGCGAAGAGCGTAGCCTTTCCAACACGACAGTTGTGCGCAGAGCGTAGCCTTTCGAACACGACAGCTCCGCGAAGGGCGTAGCCTTTCCAAGACGACAGTTGCGCGAAGAGCGCGGCCTTCCAAACACGACACTTGCACGAAGAGCGCGGCCTTCCAAACACGACAATTGCGCGAAGAGCACGGCTCTCCAAACACGACAGTTGCGCGAAGGGCGTAATAGCCTTTCCAACACGACAGTTGCGCAAAGGCCGTAGCCTTTCAAACACGACAGTTGCGCGGAGGGCGTAGCCTTCCAAACACGACAGTTTCGCGAAGGGCGTAGCCTTCCGAACACGACAGCTGCGCGAAGGCCGTAGCTTTTCCAACACGACAGTTGCGCGAAGGGCGTAGCCTTCCAAACACGACAGTTGCGCGCAGCGCGTAGCCTTTCAAATATTTCAAACACAACAGTCGCGAAGGGCGTAGCCTTTCCAACACGACAGTTGCGCGAAATGCGCGAAGGGCGTTTTCAATCACGACAGTTTCGCAAAGGGCGTAGCCTTTCCAACACGACAGTTGCGCGAAGGGCGTAGCCTTTCAAACACGACAAATGCGCGAAGGGCGTAGCATTTAAACACGACAGTTGTGCGATTAAGGGCGACAGTTGCGCGAAAAGCATAGCCTTCAAAGACGACAGCTGCGCGAAGGGCGTAACCTTTCCAGCTCTACAGTTGCGCGAGGGGCGTAGCCTTCCAAATCCTTCCAAACACGACAAGTGCGCTTAGCCTTTCAAGCACGACAGCTTCGCGAACAGCGTAGACCTTCGAACTGTGCCAAGGGCGTCTTCCAGACATAACAGTTGCGCGAAGGGCGTAGCCTTTCTAACATGACAGTTGTGCGAAGGGCGCAGCCCTTCAAACACGACAATTGCGCCAAGGGCGTCGCTTTTCAAACACGACAGTTGCGCGAAAAGCCTTTCAAACACAAAGGCGTCGCTTTTCAATCACGACAGTTGCGCGGGGCGTAGCCTTTTAAACACAACAGTTGCACGAAGAACGTGGCCTTTTTAAACACAACAGTTGCGTGAAGCGCGTAGCCTTTCAAACACGACAGTTGCGCGAAGGACGCATCCTTTCAAACACGACAGTTGCGCGAACACCCTTTTAAATACGACAGTTGCGCGAAGGGCGTAGCCTTTCAAACACGACAGTTGCGCGAAGGGCGTAGCCTTTCCAACACGACAGTTGCACGAAGGGCGAAGCCTTCAAACTCGGCGCGAAGGGCGTAGCCCTTCAAACACGACAATTGCGCGAAGCGCCTCTGTTTTCAAAGACGACATGTGCGCGAAGGGCGTAGCCTTTGAAACACGACAGTTGCGCGAAGGGCGTAGTAGCTTTTCCAACACGACAGTTGCGCGAAGGGCGTAGCCTTTCAAACACGACAGTTGCGCGAAGAGCGCGGCCTTCCAAACACGACAGTTGCGCGAAGGGCGTAGCCTTCCAAACACGACAGTTGCGCGAAGGGCGTAGGCTTCCAAACACAACAGCTGCGCGAAGGGCGTAGCCTTTCAAAACCGACAGTTGCGCGAAGGGCATAACCTTTCAAACACGACAGTTGCGCGCAGGGCGTAGCCTTTCAAACGCAACAGTTGCGCGAAGGACGTAGCCTTTCCAACACGACAGTTGCGTGAAGCGTGTTTTCAATCACGACAGTTGCGCGAAAAGCGTAGCCTTGCACACACGACAGTTGCGCGAAGGGCGTAGCCTTTCAAACACAACAATTGCGAGAAGGGCGTTGGTTTTCAAGCACAACAGTTGCGCGAAGGGCGTAGCATTTACAACACGACAGTTGTGCGATTAAGGGCGACAGTTGCGTGAAGGGCGTAGCTTTCCAAACACAACAATTTCGTGCGTGAAGGGCGTAGCCGTTCAAACAAGACAGTTGCGCGAAGTGCGTAGCCTTCCAATCACTACAATTAAGCGAAAAGTAGCTCGCGAAGAGCCTTAGCCTTTGAAGGGCGTAGCCTTTCAAACACCCCAGAGTTGCGGGAAGGGCGTCGCCTTTCAAACACAACAGTTGCGTGAAGGGCGCAGCCTTTCCAACACGACAGTCGCGCGAAGGACGCACCCTTTCAAACACGACAGTTGCGCGAAGCGCGAAGGTTTTCAAACACAGTTGCGCGAAGGGCGTAGCGTTTCAAACACGAGCGTTGCGCGCAGAGCGTAGCCTTTCAAGCACAACAATTGCGCGAAGGGCGTTGCCTTTCCAACAGGACAGTTGCGCGAAGCTCGTTTTCAAACACGACAGTTGCGCGCAGAGTGTAGCCTTTCAAACACGACAGCTCCGCGAAAGGGCGTAGCCTTTCCAAAACGACATTTGCGCGAAGAGCGCGGCCTTCCAAACACGACAGTTGCGCGAAGAGCGTGGCCTTCCAACACGACAGTTGCGCGAAGAGCACGTCTCTCCAAACACGACGGTTGCACGAAGGGCGTAGCCTTTCAATCACGACAGTTGCGCGAAGAGCGCGGCCTTCCAAACACGACAGTTGCGGGAAGGGCGTAGCCTTCCAAACACGACAGTTTCGCGAAGGGCGTAGCCTTCCAAACACGACAGCTGCGCGAAGGGCGTAGCCTTTCGAACACGTCAGTTGCGCGAAGGGTGTAGCCTTTCAAACACGACAGTTGCGCGCAAAGCGTAGCCTTTCAAACACGACAATTGCGCGAAGGGCGTAGCCTTTCCGCGCGAAGGGCGTTATCAAACACTACAGTTGCGCCAAGGGCGTAGCCTTTCAAACACGACAGTTGCGCGAAGGGCGTAGCCTTTCAAACACGACACCTGCGCGAGGAGCGTAGGTTTTCAAGCACGACAGTTGCGTGAAGGGCGTAGCAGTTGAAACACGGGAGTTGTGCGATTAAGGGCGACAGTTGCGCGAAACACGACACCTGCGCGAAGCACGTAACTTTTCAGGCACGACAGTTGCGCGAAGGGCGTAGCCTTCCAAACACAACAAGTTCGCAAAGGGCGTAGCCTTCCAAATCCTTCCAAACACGACAGCTCCGCGAAAAACATTGACTTTTAAACACAACAGTTGTGCGCAGGGCGTCTTCCAGACATGACAGATGCGCGAAGGGCGTAGCCTTTCAAACACGAAGGTTGTGCGTAGCCCTTCAACCACGACAGTTGCGCCAAGGGCGTCGCTTTTCAAACACGACAGTTGCGCGGGGCGTGGTCTTTCAAACACAATTCCTTTTTAAACATAACAGTTGCGTGAAGGGCGTAGCCTTTCAAACACAACAGTTGCGCGAAGGACGCATCCTTTCAAAACGCGAACACAACAATTGCACGCAGGGCGTAGCCTTTCAAACACAACAGTTGCGCGAAGGGCGTAGCCTTTCAAACACGACAGTTGCGCGAAGGGCGTAGCCTTTCAAACACGACAGTTGCGCTAAGGGCCGTAGCCTTTCAAACACGACAATTGCGCGAAGGGCGTAATCTTTCAAACACGACAATTGCGCGAAGGGCGTAGCCTCTCAAACACGACAATTGTGCGAAGGGCGTAGTAGCCTTTCCAACACGACAGTTGCGCGAAGGGCGTAGCCTTTCAAACACGACACTTGCGCGGCCTTAAAAGCACGCGAAGAGCGTAGCCTTTCAAACACGACAGTTGCGAATTGCGTAGCCTTTCTAACACGACAGTTGCGTGCAGAACGTAGCATTTCAAACACAACAGTTGCGCGAAGGGCGTTTCCAACACAGTTGCGCGAAGGGTGTTTTCAATCACGACAGTTGCGCAAAGGGCGTAACTTTTCAAACATGACAGTTGCGCGAAGCGCGTCGGTTTTCAAACACGACAGTTGCGCGAAGAGCGCGGCCTTCCAAACACGACAGCTCCGTGAAGGGCGTAGCTTTTCCAACACGACAGTTGCGCGAAGGACCTCGCCTTTCAAACAGAACAGTTGCGCGAAGCGGCCTTCCAAACACGACACTTGCGATGATGCTTCAATGCTTCAGAAGATTCTTGAGCAGACTGCGCACTGCTCATGCAAGACTGAAGCGAGCTTCTCCAACCAAATGCCGAAAGTGTGTTAGAAAACGGACGGAATCCAGTTTCGCACTGGAACCGAGCGCAGCAGATCACCGAGGCCCGCCCACGCCAGAAAAAGTAAGAAGTACGATGTTTTGTGCTTGCTGCTTCGAAGCAATCTTGCTGTCGTCTCTGACTCGAATTACTGCTAAAGTTTGCACATTGCAGCCACTGACGTCTGTTTCTGTGCCGTGTTTGAGTTGAAAGTTCGTTGGAGAGCGTCGTACTGTAGGCGGCCAGAGCGGCCAAGATCTCGTTGCTCACCCAGACCTCGCTGGCCAGAGGAGCCAGCAGGACGTCCGTCTCCCTGCGACTGAACTGTCACAGGCGAAGCTGAGCGTCTAATTGTCTTTTGCGAGAGTCGGGCCATGCTGGGGCATTGACCAAGTTCGTCGCCCTGCCGACTATCAATATCCGCCAGAATGGCATCGATGGATGCCTGCAGGCTGCTGGTCTACTTCGGTCCGCGTGTAGACGTCCAGCAGAGCAGTTATTATTTTGCTGTCGACGACTCCGCTGGAGTCCAGCTCGACAGAGCCGAGGAAATGCTTGAGCTGACGGAGGCAGACGTTGCGTAGTTGGCCAGCTCTCCCACTACGAAACTTGAGACCTCGGCTTGGATCCAATAAGCCAGCAGAGCTTGGTCTACTGTGGAGGGCCGACCTGGCGAAGCCAGAATTGCTTGTGTTTTGCGGGCCTTAAAATGGGGTCGCCCGACAGCCCCATAACTGTGCAGCTTTGAGATCGTACAAAGACAGGGAATTTTTCCAGAGGTGACTCTAGCATCTCTGAACAGAGCAGATCAAGCCATGCCATGCAGAGTTATGGTATCGAGAAGGTCGGCCGGAACAGATCATACAAGAGCGGCGGAATTTTCTGGAAGGCATCTCCACCAGATCTGAACAGGACTTCTTGAGCTGTGTAGAGTTATGGTATCGAGAGGTGCGGCTGACGGTTCGGAATTTGTGCACGGTGCTTAACTCCAAAACCCCTCATGCACGACATGGGCTCACCTGGCTCTTGCCAGATTTTTTTTTGCTCTTTTAGCAGAGACCCATTTGTAACATTCCTTGCCTCTGCCTTGCTTCTGGTTGCATTTGCTGTTGCTGGAACGGCTGTTGCGTCCCCTCAAACAGTCCGAACTGCACTTTTCGCTGCCGGAAGTTGCGCCTCTACTTCAATTTCTTTTTGCTTTCTGAGTCTGTGCGAGCGTCAAATCGGTTTTTTTTTTAAAACTTTTGCAAGCAAACACCATTCTTTCCAATGCTTGGATTAGAAGATGATTGAGACTACATCTTAATAAAAGGGTATCAAGACCAATGAATTGCTTTTTTGGTTGCGTGTCTCTTTGCGCAGGTTGCATCCGCTGTCACAAACCTCGGCCTTTGGAGGTCTTGCGCCTCAGCACGGACGGACAACATCGCAACAGGCGCTTCAAGGGACTTTGTTGCTCAGCAAATTCCCCCACATCTCTGCGCAACACAGACCCGTGCCACCCCCCGCAACACAGGTCCGTGTATTTTTCTGATTTCGGACAGGATTCTGCGCCTGTTTGGAAAAAGTGTCATTTGATCTTTGGTGTTTTTCGGTCTGCCTCAAATGTTAGAAGTGCTTTTGAATCAGGTTAGTGACCGCACTCGTTTTGTCTCGTTTCGTTTTGCTTGAATGTTTTCAGCTCAAGTGAAAGATACACACTCTGTTTTTCTTGGAAGCGGACTTCGGTCTCGCCTGTGCAAGGTAGAAGTTAAGAGTTCTTCTAGAAGGCACCTGTGCCAAGAAAGCATCAAAGTTACCTGTTTGGACCAGATTCTATTTGTCCGAAAAGTCCGCCTGCAGCTCAAAGGTGGAAGTGTTCTAGCTGCTGTGTCTGGAACACCTGTTCGGCCACCAGTGCCGCCGATGTCCACTTTGGGTGCGGACCAACTGCAGCACACGCAGCTCCAACTGTGGGGTCGAACAAGCTAAGCAATTTGGCTTCGCTTGAGTGGCCCCCCTCTGTTCTCTCATGTCTTTCACTTCCACAGGCAAGCTGTCTGTTGGAAATTCTTGTTCTTGGAGAATGATTTTTCCACACTGGATGCCTGCAGTCGCCTTGATGTAGCAGTGTGTGTGGAATGCACGGGCTTGGTTTGGGCCCCAACATGCGAAATTCGCGACTCCAAAACAGGGGCCGCCAAGCGGCTCCGATTTTGGGGTCCTCTAGTTGCCAGTCAAAATATGTTAAAGAAGGTTGGCTGCATTTCGCGGCTTCTTTTTTGGGGCCGCGAGACGGCCCCATTTTTGGGGTCGCAAGTTTGATTCCTGCACCCACAGCGGCTGAATCTCGTCAGCTGTGCATGTCATTGATTGTATTGACTTTGGGGAGCGTCTGGTGGAGGACCGTTTGGAAGGTCGGAACTTGTCCAAAGCAGCTGTGTTGCTTGCCCTTAATGGTGCTGCAGCCAGCGGAGTGCAACTGTGGAGGGCCGACCTGGCGAAGCCAGAATTGCTTGTGTTTTGCGGGCCTTAAAATGGGGTCGCCCGACAGCCCCATAACTGTGCAGCTTTGAGATCGTACAAAGACAGGGAATTTTTCCAGAGGTGACTCTAGCATCTCTGAACAGAGCAGATCAAGCCATGCCATGCAGAGTTATGGTATCGAGAAGGTCGGCCGGAACAGATCATACAAGAGCGGCGGAATTTTCTGGAAGGCATCTCCACCAGATCTGAACAGGACTTCTTGAGCTGTGTAGAGTTATGGTATCGAGAGGTGCGGCTGACGGTTCGGAATTTGTGCACGGTGCTTAACTCCAAAACCCCTCATGCACGACATGGGCTCACCTGGCTCTTGCCAGATTTTTTTTGCTCTTTTAGCAGAGACCCATTTGTAACATTCCTTGCCTCTGCCTTGCTTCTGGTTGCATTTGCTGTTGCTGGAACGGCTGTTGCGTCCCCTCAAACAGTCCGAACTGCACTTTTCGCTGCCGGAAGTTGCGCCTCTACTTCAATTTCTTTTTGCTTTCTGAGTCTGTGCGAGCGTCAAATCGGTTTTTTTTTTAAAACTTTTGCAAGCAAACACCATTCTTTCCAATGCTTGGATTAGAAGATGATTGAGACTACATCTTAATAAAAGGGTATCAAGACCAATGAATTGCATTTTGGTTGCGTGTCTCTTTGCGCAGGTTGCATCCGCTGTCACAAACCTCGGCCTTTGGAGGTCTTGCGCCTCAGCGCGGACGGACAACATCGCAACAGGCGCTTCAAGGGACTTTGTTGCTCAGCAAATTCCCCCACATCTCTGCGCAACACAGACCCGTGCCACCCCCCGCAACACAGGTCCGTGTATTTTTCTGATTTCGGACAGGATTCTGCGCCTGTTTGGAAAAAGTGTCATTTGATCTTTGGTGTTTTTCGGTCTGCCTCAAATGTTAGAAGTGCTTTTGAATCAGGTTAGTGACCGCACTCGTTTTGTCTCGTTTCGTTTTGCTTGAATGTTTTCAGCTCAAGTGAAAGATACACACTCTGTTTTTCTTGGAAGCGGACTTCGGTCTCGCCTGTGCAAGGTAGAAGTTAAGAGTTCTTCTAGAAGGCACCTGTGCCAAGAAAGCATCAAAGTTACCTGTTTGGACCAGATTCTATTTGTCCGAAAAGTCCGCCTGCAGCTCAAAGGTGGAAGTGTTCTAGCTGCTGTGTCTGGAACACCTGTTCGGCCACCAGTGCCGCCGATGTCCACTTTGGGTGCGGACCAACTGCAGCACACGCAGCTCCAGCTGTGGGGTCGAACAAGCTAAGCAATTTGGCTTCGCTTGAGTGGCCCCCCTCTGTATCAGGAATTGCACCCTACAGCGTCCTGGTACTGCCCGACGTTCAGAGCAGCGATGGCATCGGAGATGGCAGAGCATTGGCGATAGACGTGTCCACCTTAGCCTTTCCAACACGACAGTTGCACGAAGGGCATAGCCTTTCCAAACACCACTGTTGCGCGAAGAGCGCAGCCTTCCAAACACGACAGTTGCGCGAAAGACTTCCAGCATTGCCTTTCTAGGTCGTGGATTATCCTGAGTGGCACTTTGGTAAGGGCTGCCCGCCACAGCACCAGCGAAAATGGAGATGAGCACCAGGAAGGATCCCAGCAGCAGGATCTCGGGATCCGAGGCCTCTCGAGAGAGAATCCTTCTTTCAATCTGACTGTGAATGTGCGTCTCCTCCGGACAGCCTTGTCAGTCAGTCCGTCAGTGCCCGAAGCCGCACCGGCGCCACGCCCGACCTGCCTGGAATAAAAAACATTTCCCGTGGTGTTGTGACGACGGCGCGGCGACGACGAGTTGGCGACGGCACAGGATGCATCACTCCCCGACCGTGATCCACCGCCGAAGGTGCACCACAGGTGCATCACAGGTGCACCACCCCCCGACCGTCGTGCACCACACTTCCCGTGATGTTCTGACGACGGCGCGGCGACGACGAGTTGGCGACGCGACAGCACAGGTGCATCGACTCCCGACCGTGGTGCACCAGACTCCCACCCGACCTGCCTGGAAAAAAAACATTTCCGGTGGTGTTGTGACGACGGCCCGGCGACGACGAGTTGCCGACCGTGATGCACCGCCGAAGGTGCACCACAGGTGCATCACAGGTGCACCTCGCCCCCAACTCACAGCGATAACCCGCACAGCCCTGAAACTGCATGAAAATGACCTCTCTTTTACGAAAGCGGGGGGAAGATCGTTGCTACGGCCTCTCTCTTGTGTAGCAGAGTGTTCGTTCGTTTCGCTCCGCTTCGTTTGCTCCGCTCGCTCTGTCCGTTCCGCTTCGGTCCGCTCGGGTACACAATCGTTGAGCTCCAATTGGCTCGTCCCAATGTTGGGCCTAAAGGGCCGAAGATCGTTGCGTCCTACGCCCCTGACCCCTGTCGATCTTTCGTTTTTTTGGCCCGAGGCTGTAGGCTCAACGCCCTTTCGATTTTTGATCAGCTTCCTTGTAGACGATCGATTGTGGGCCCAACACCCTGCTACACAAAGAGAGAGACCGTAGCTTTTTTTTGCGTTGTCTGGGCTATGCGAGATACTCTGCGTACTCTTTGTGGCTACTCTTTGTGGCTACTCTTTGTGGCTGCTCTTTGTGGCTTCTCCTTGTGGCTACTCTCTATGGCTACTGTGTGGCTGCTCTCTATGGCTACTCTCTGTGGCTACTCTTTGTGGCCACTCTTTGTGGCCACTCTTTGTGGCTACTCTTTGTGGCTACTCTGTGTATGGCTACTCTGTGTGTGGCTACCTCTCTGTGTGGCTACTCTGTGGGCTACTGTGTGGCTACTGTTTTGTGGCTACTCTTTGTGGCTACTCTTGTGGCTTCTCTTTGTGGCTACTCAATGTGGCTACTCTGTGTGTGGCTACTCTTTCCTGCCGTGCCTTGGTGCCTTCACTTGGTGCCTTCACTTGGTGCCTTCACTTGGTGCCTTCACTTGGTGCCTTCACTTGGTGCCTTGACTCTTTCCCGTCGGGAAGCCCAGACATGTGGCTGCATCGCAGTTTTCCCGAGAGCAGCGCCCGAGGAACAAATGCAGAACCCTCAACACTTGGAAACGGGCTAAACCAAAAAACGGCTTAAGCTCACACTCCTATCTCAGTGGATGCACGCAGTCAAGCCACGCTTTTCTCGGCTCGCCACTGTACCACTTTGGCTCGCCTAACCTCTCACGGGTTCCCCTGCATTTGTCGGAACCCGGATCGGATGGTTTCGAGGCCGATGGTTACCGGTCCCGTTCTGCGCAGTTCGCTCCTGAAGCTTCGCTTGCGTTGTGGTCTCTCTCATGGGCATCATGATGTACAAGCGGCTGTCCTGGATGCGATACACAAATGCGGGCTCCTGTACATCGTACCGATAAATGAACGCCGAGCCCTGGAGGTTCTTCAAGCGGATCTTGGCTTTACGTCTCTCCTTGCTAGACATGGCCACCCCCTTCGCAACTATCTTCTCCCAAGATTGGTAATCGCACTGACAAAACTCGACAGCCAAGCCCTTCTGCAAGTCCAGGGCTCTGTCGAAAGCTCCCGGAGCCAGTTGCTCTATCAGCTCATCGAATTGCAAGCCCTGTTGCAAGCCCTGGTTGATCAGGCCCCACCACGCTTCCTGCGCCGTCATGCCTGGCATGCCGTGCACCACCGCGATCCGAATCAGAGGCTTGGGAAAACGGTTTCGGGACCTAGAACTTGGACGCACGAGCACTACAGGCACTAGACACTCCAGGGCAGACTCGTGCAGGCTGCGACTTCCATCCCTGCCCGCCTCGAAGAGCTCCACGGAAGACCTGGCCAGGAAAACATAGTCTTACAGCGGACTGGCGGGCAACTGCAACGGTGCAAGGTGTTCTCAACGGTGTAACTGGTTTGTCGGCGGCTGTACGAACTGCCCCTTCACTCTGTTGTAGGTGACAGGAGCTGAGTGCACTGACTTCTATAAGCCCAATCGGCTGACTGTGCACAAGGCGAGGGCTCTAGAAGTGCAGTGATAAATGCCAAAGGCCTCGAATTGATCGATAGCTCGGACTAAACAGTTGCTCAGTTCGCGGGGTTCAACAGCTTTCTGAAAGCCGCTGTGGGCAAGGTCGCCGAGACCCTCCCGATCTCATGAAGCTCAACCGTTCGATCGGGGCAGCGCAATTGAGTCAAACGGATCGAGCACGTGTCCGCCTCGACTGTGAATTCTGCACCATGCACCTCGATCGTCAACATCTGGGTGGACTCTGGATGGTTCTTCACTATGAAAATCAAGCTGCGCAAGTGCTCGGAGCAAATGACACTCGGCCAAAAATAGACCGTCTCGCACACCACGAACCAACTGCAGCGGACGATCATCAGCTTTTTGCTGTGTCGGAAGTGGAGTTCGGCATCGGGCTCCACGACTGGGTCGAGCTCTTCAAAGCCCTCCTCCTCCAAGTCCTCCTCTTCCATGCGCACGTCCGGCTCGGCGGTCTCTGCTGCACAGCCGGGCTCGTTGTTGGGCTCGGTGGTCTCTGCAGCGCGGGAGTCGTCGGGCTCGTTGTTGAGCTCTGCGGCGTGGGAGTCCTCGTTGTTGGGTTCGGCGGTCTCTGCTGCACAGGAGTCGCCGGGCTCGTTGTTGGGCTCGGTGGTCTCTGCAGCGCGGGAGTCGCCGGACTCGTTGTTGGGCTCTGCTGCGTGGAAGTCGCCGGGCTCGTTGTTGGTCTCTGCGGTGTGGGAGTCGCCGGGCTCGTTGTTGGTCTCTGCAGCGCGGGAGTCGCCGGACTCGTTGTTGGGCTCTGCGGCGTGGGAGTCCTCGTTGTTGAGCTCTGCCGCGTGGGAGTCCTCGTTGTTGAGCCTGCCGCGTGGAAGTCGCCGGGCTCGTTGTTGGTCTCTGCGGTGCCGGAGTCGTCGGGCTCGTTGTTGGTCTCTGCGGTGCGGGAGTCGTTGGGCTCTGCGGTTTCTGCGGTGCGGTAGTCGCCGGGCTCGTTGGGCTCGGTGGTCTCTGCGATGCGGGAGTCGTGGGGCTCTGCGGTCTCTGCGGTGTGGTAGTCGCTGGGCTCGTTGGGCTCGGACTCTGCGGCGCGGGAGTCGCCGGACTCGTTGTCGGACTCGTTGTTGGGCTCTGCGGCGTGGGAGTCCTCGTTGGCCTCGGTCTCTGCCAAGTGCAAGTTGCCGTAGGAGTCGCTGCCGGGCTCGGTGGTCTCTGCCGTGAGGGAGTCTTCGGGCTCCTTGTTGGGCCCCATGACGGCCTCCAAGGCTTCATCCGTCGCCTCCGCGCTAGTGTTGGAGCGCGCCGGCAGGGCCGCTTCAATGCATTCCACCCTCATCCCAAAACGCAGGCTGTAGATGGAGGTCGGCGCGATCTTCTCGATGCCGCTGTACACCACGGCCTTCTCGGGAGACTTGCCTTTCTTCTCCATGACCAGGCGGACGTGCTTGTGCTCCACCACAACGGCCGTCTTGCGGGCTCTGGTCCGCAACTCAAGCGACACAATCTCCGTCAAAGGGTGGTCCAGGAGTCTCGCCAAGATCAGAAGCTGACTTGCGTTTCTCTCTTCCAGCAACTGCAGCGTCGCGGCGCCATGGATCAGGGCGACCAAGCGGACGCGGAGGCCCTTCACCATGAACTGGGCCGAAACATCGCGACCGGCCAGGAAGCTGAGACCCTGCTCTCCTCGGACGGGCACGCCGCAGAGCACTTGGTCCTCGGCCTCCGGTGCGACGCTGAAGGCTTCCTCCTGCTCTTGCTTTACCCGCTTCGCTTTCTGAGCTTCCCGATTTTCAGCTTCCCCGGCCTTCCTTTTGCCCTTCCAAAAGGCCTCCTTCGCGGCGGCCTGTTCCACCGTCACCGTCTCAGGTTCGGTTTCGGCGCCGAAAAAGGCCGCTAGAGGGCTGATGCCGTTGATTGCCTCCTTGATTTCCTTCTTGTCGATTGCCATCTGATTCAGTACGCGCTCGTGCTGTGTCTGCGACACGCCCGTTAGGGAGTCGATGATGCGATTTTCCGAAGCCTGCTTGTCATCCAACTCTTGCCTTTCTGTCTCTAAGGCAATAAGACGAGTCTCTGACAGGGGTTTGCCCCTAAGCGATCTCTTGGTCTCGAGCTGTATGTTGAGCTTGCGCCGGGTCTGCCAGTAATGTTCTGGCATGGTCTTGGGAACCGCACTACCAGCGAAACTGAGCAACGTTGAGCAAAAATGCTTCTGGTATTTGCAAAAGCGGCTCCTTGTTGCGCCTCACTCGGTCCTTACTTGCACCCGGCCGGCCTGCCACTGCTGACGTCGGCGAAGGAAAGACCTGAGCGGGGGGCGGGCAGAATAAGCCGCCGCTCTCGCGGCTCACCACACACGGCTCCTACCGCACACGGCCGCACACAGCTCCGACGGCTCCTACCGCACACGGCTCCTACGGCTCCTACCGCACACGGCTCCTACCGCACACCGAAAGCTGGGACCAGGCCTGCGTCGGTCGAAGATGATCGGGCCTCGAACCATGTTGAGCGTGCAACCACAACACCGTCCTACCGCAAGCACTCCTAGCACTCCTACCGCATCCTACCGCATCCTACCGCACACAGCTCCTACCGGAGCACTCCGACCACAAAGCACGCCTACCGCAAAACACTCCTACCATCTCCTACCGCATCCTGCCAGGGCCCCTGCCGATGGAAGAACAGGAGGAGCCTGCCGTGCACTGCTCAGCACTCCTACCGCAAGCACAACTACCGCATCCTACCGCACACAGCTCCTACCGCAAGAACACGACTGCACCAATTTTTCAAAGTACTCGGAAAGGTGTGTTTCGCGCTCCTGAGGGCCTGTACACGCCACCAAGCGCACTGTGCATGGATGAGTAAAAGCCGCAAGCATGCCCCCAGCGGAAAGCAAGCCCAATCGGGGCAAAACCAAGGGGGTCTACCTTCACGGTTCTGAGCCGATCTAGGACCTAGGGATTGCGCCAGACACGAGTCGAGTCGACACCGTCAGGGTCAAAGATGACATCTCTCTGTAGTCAAACAGGTTGTTGCGCGCGTCAAGCAAGCCCCTCTCTCCCGGCTTCATGCTTGCTGGATCCCATGTGATGTCCTTCTTCGGAGTGTGACAGACCACCTTCCCAGGACAGATCCTGGCGAGCCCCAGGAAGAAGTCCTTCTGCCCGCGCTCCGGGATCTCCATCTGCAACTTCGTCATGTCACCGCTGGCGTCGAGGACCATGGCGCGGCCAAAGGGGAAGTTGTACCAGCCCGGCTTCACCGGGTTCGCGGGCTTCGGGGGCGTGAGTGCCTGCTGCTCCATCTTTGGCTTCCTGGGTGGCGTCTTGCAGGCTTCGTCCGCTGCCAACTTGACCCGCTTTGCCTCCTCGGCCTTCTTCACCTCGTCGGCCGCCAGCTTGGCTCGCTTGGCCTCCTCGGCCTTCTTTGCATCCTCGGCCTCACGGAGCTTGGCCTCGTCGGCCTCACGGAGCTTGGCCTCCTCGGCCTCACGGAGCTTGGCCTTCTCGGCCTCACGGAGCTTGGCCTCCTCGGCCTTCTTCGCCTCGTCGGCCTCACGGAGCTTGGCCGTCTCGGCCTCACGGAGCTTGGCCTCCTCGGCCTTCTTCGCCTCGTCGGCCTCACGGAGCTTGGCCGTCTCGGCCGCCAGCTTGGCCCGCTTGGCCTCCTCGGCCTTCTTTGCCTCGTCGGCCTCACGGAGCTTGACCCGCTTGGCCTCCTCGGCCTTCTTTGCCTCGTCGGCCTCACGGAGCTTGGACTCCTCGGCCTTCTTTGCATCCTCGGCCTCCCGGAGCTTGGCCTCCTCGGCCTTCTTCGCCTCGTCGGCCTTCAGCTTGGCCTCCTCGGCCTCCCGGAGCTTGCCCCGCCAAAGCTCCCGGAGGTCGGCGTCCTCAGACTTGCGGGCGTCCTTCTCGGCGTCCTTCTCGGCGGCGTCCTTCTCGGCGGCGTCCTTCTCGGCGGCGTCCTCCTCGGCGTCCTCGTCGGCGTCCTCGTCGGTGTCCTTCTTGGCTCTTCTCTTTGCCTTCGCCTTCGCCTTCGCCTTCGCCAAGGGCTTCAAGTCGGCCTGTGCCTCTTTGAGCTTCTGCGCCAACGCCGCCTGCTCCTTCTTGAGCTCTTCAACGCGAGCCCGCTTCTTCTGCCTTTCCTCCTCCTTCGCTTGCTCCTCGGCCTCACGCTTCTTCAAGGCGCTCTCCATTTGCCGGCGCTTGACCACGGCTGGCGTGCTCTCCAGCAAGTCGAGGACCTTCTCCTTGAAGTCTTTGATGTCTTCCCGGATGCCGCTGGCCTCCGCGCTGGTGTGCTCCATGATCTCCGTCTTCGCCTCTTCGCCTTGTCCACGGTCCTGCTCGTGTGCTTGTTCACGCTCGCCACCGCCCGTCCTCCGCGACTCACGGGCTCGGCCTTCATTTCATCGTGCTTGGCCTGGATCTCGGCCAACTCGTCCTCCGTGAGCGCTCGAGGGTTCTTCGAGCGCGTGGTGCGGTGGGCAATCATCCAAGCCAAGTTGGACTTGAACTGATTCGCCGTGGTCTTCTTGCCCATCTCGGATCGGGCTCGCAGGAGCTTCAAACTTGCGCCGAAAGGTCTTGAACACATGACATGCCTGCTGGGAGAGGTGGGGCTGCAGGGCACTTTAGTTTACGCAGCCATGCACAGGCTCCACCACACTCCTAGACTTGCACTCCAAGACCACACCAGCAAGGCCTTGGCGATCGGAAGTCGATGAAGAAGCCGACGCGAAGAGAACCTGCAAGCCACAGCGGGGCCCGGGGTTTCCGGGAGAAGGGGAGGGGCGCAGGGCACTCTAGATTGCAGTGGGCAGACGCTCCTGCGCGCACACGGACCGGACCTCGCAGCCTAAGAAACCCCTTGCCTGCCAACCTAAACCCTGAACCTCCGTGGTGCCCGGCTCGCAGCGAAGACGAAGTCGAAGACCTGGGCCGCCAGAGGGGCCCGGGGTTTCCGGGAGAAGGGTAGGGGCGCAGGGCACTCTAGAGTTACAGGGCAAGGGACAGCGCGGGGCACTCCTGCACGCGCACGGCCACTCACACACAAACACCCGAAAATCGCAAAGTCCGAAAACCCCGAAACCCTTCTGAGGAGCGGCGCCACCAGCTGCAGACGCCAGGACCTGAGAGGCAGTCTGGGGCAGCGGGCACTCTAGCAACTCCTTCGGTCGACCTACCCGAACCTGCGACGGCTCCACAGTCCCACAACTGCACGTCTGTTCTGCACTCCGTGGCCCAGGCGCTCGGCGCTCTCTAAAAGCCGGCCCACCCGACCCCTCCTACGCCACACTGTTCCTCGAGGTGCGGCGCGGGTTGAAAACAAGCTCCCAGCAAAATAAGCAAGCCATCATGACGCCCCTAGCCATTTTAAGGACCAGCGGCCCCTTTGTAAAACAAAATCAAACACAGACGAAGGAGTTTTTTATTCGATTTTAGGGTTTAGGGACTATAGAGGGTGGTTTAAGGGTTTTTCGAAGCACGCCACGGAGCCCCGTGGGCTTGAGTCAACTGTACAAGGAGCCCCCGTCGGGCTTGAGCCAAACTGTACACGGAGCCTAGCTGTACACGGAGCCTAGCTCTTTGTGGCTACTCTTTGTGGCTACTCTTTGTGGCTATTCTTTGTGGCTACTCTTTGTGGCTACTCTTTGTGGCTACTCTTTGTGGCTACTCTTTGTTGCCTAACTGTACACGGAGCCTAGCGGTACACGGAGCCTACACTGCACACGAACTGTACAAGCGTCGTCGTCGTGTCGCCGCCGTCCGTCTATCCTATCCTACTCTATCCTAGTGGGCACGCTGAGCCGGGACTCGGTGCCGATGACCGACCTTCGGGCGGTAGGCTCCGGGAAGCGGCACGGCGGTCCAGCGGAGACGAGGGGGTTGCCCGACTGTTTTAGGGCTAACCACCGGCGGTTGTCAGGTTCGCCGGGACCCCTGAGGACTCTCCGCGCCGGTCCGCGAGGCACCGGGGAGCTCTCCAGGAAATGGGGGAGCTCCGAAGCCTCGCCGCCCCCGCCAGGCCCTGTGCCTGGGCGGGATACCCTCTCAGTCCCCTCTCCGGAGGGGGCTGTCGGGGAACGGAATGCTGCCCGTTTTTTTGCAGCATCTGTCGCCCCCAGTCGGGGCGTGCGGGGAACGAAATGCTGCCCTTTTTTCTGCAGCATTTCCACCCCAAATACCAAGGTCGGGATTCCGACCTTGCTCCCAAGACTCACATTCGGCCCATTCTTTCATCAAAAAACGGGCCACAGTCGCAACTCATCAGATTTGATGAATAACGACAGTGCCACAAAACCACAACTCGACAAATCTGTCGAACGATGGCACCGCCACCGGCGGCAGGCCTCGTTCATTCGCCCAGCATCTTGCCGGCCGCTGTTGAAAAAGAGACCCAGCGTCCGGCATTGCAGCTTTGTGAAGCAGACCAGCCATTCTCGGGACTTTTAGGATGAAGCGCAACGCGTTCTTCGAGGAGCTCGCCCCGTCGAAGCGCCTGCGCGCCGCGGGGGGGTTCGAGGCGCTGCCCGACGGGGTGCTGGGGACGGTCGTGGACTTCCTCGTGCCGGTCGCCGAGCGCGACGACCAGTTCTGCCAGCGCCGCCGCATGGCCGAGCGAATGTTCGAGGCGCTCGCGTACAACCACGAATTCATGCCGCTGGCGCGGGACGCGCTCGCGCTGTTGGGGTCCTGCCGGCTGCTCCGCTACGGTCCCCTGTTTGCGCGCACGGCGGTGTTCCACCACATGCTCCACCAGAACTTCCTGGAGCTCTGTTTTGACAAGCTCGCCGAGAACCGCCGCTTGCCGCAGCACGAGCTCCGGGCCCTGCAGATCACCGTGGAGAGGATGTCTCCCGCCCAGGCGCGTCGCCACGCCCTGGAGCAGGCGCTTCTGCGCCTTGCCGTCCGGTGCACGACGGCCCGCTACCGCTGCAACCGCCACCTGGCGCGCGGCGCCGGGCTCGACCGGCTCACCGGCCGACCCCTCCGGAGCAAGCTGGAGGACGTCGAGGACGAAGGCAAGATCAAGCAGCTGCTGGTCTAGGCCTCCGGGCCTCGTTCATCCGCCGAGACCGCCGACGCCTCGCCCTAGAAAACTCACACCATGTCTAGTTGGGCACAGCAACGAGAAGCCATCCGCCGAGCGGCCCAGGGCGGCGTCAGAGCGAGGACGAACGCCCAGGGCTCGCAGCGGCTCCCCCTCGCCAACAACCGCCTCCGCGAGGTCCTACTGTCCCGCCCCAACGGCGAGCTCACCAGGGCGGGCCAGTTCTACTACGGCCTGGTGGGAGGCCGCCCCCCCTCGAGGCAGTTCGACGAGGAGCAGCCATTAATCCGCGAGGGGCCCACGGACTACATCCTCCTCCGCTCCGGGCTGAAGAAGCCCGTGCGCTCCCTGCAGCCCGACGGCAACTACCACCTCACCAAGCTGGGCAGGGCCTTCTTCCGCGACAAATACACCGACTGGCTCGCCCACGTCCCCGTCCGCATCACCGGCACCCGCCAAAGGGGCCGCAACGCCGGCCGGCCCTACCAGCGCGACGACTTCCTCCCCATCACCGTGGTCAACGGGTCGCTCTCCCGGCAGTCCAGCGGGCTCAGCGACCAGCAGGCCCACGCCCGCGTCAAGGAGGCCGCCCTGAGGCAGCTGGGCGGCCCCAACGACGGAGACCCCATCCTGGAGCTCTCCCAGGAGGTTTACCGCTACGACGCCGCCCGAGACTGGGCCTTCTCCAAGCAAACCTTGGAGGTGGTCGACAACAGGGCCCAGGTGCAGGTGTCCCTGCGGCAGCCCATGGGCGCCTACCACGAAATCAGCTACCAGCTCTACAACGGCACCGAGATCCTGCCCAGCGCCTTCGAGACCCGGAACGACAAGCTCTGCGTGGCCAGGCAGCTGGCCGAGCTCTTGCAGCTCCCCCTGCCCGAGGTGCTCCTCCGACTTCGACGCCATCTGCGACAAGGGCTGGGAGCAGCGGGGCATCACCGCCCTGGAGATGCGGAAAGTTCTGCGCCTGGCGCGGCGCTCCCATGTTCTTCGTGAGCTGCCGCGGCGAGCTCCTGGACGCCTACCAGCCCCCCGTCAAGGAGAACAAGGCCGTGGCCTTCACGTGCTACCAGGCCCACGCCTTCTTCTACAAGTCGGCCCGGGCGGTCTCCCACTGCGACGACGCACCAGGCAACGAGGGCCTCTACCGCGGCACTCGGAAGGAGTCCACGGTGCCGCCCTTCTCCGAGTGGCGCCCCTGGGCCGGCCGCATCCAGTCGGGCCACTTCTGGGCCGAGGACCTCCGACGCGCCGCGCTCCTGGCCCAGGGGCACCAGCCCAAGGTCACCATGCGCTCCTTGTGCGACTGGCGGGGCCTGCGCGTCAAGGACAGCCCCGACTGCGTCGTCACGCAGTACCCCGAGGACGCCGAGGTCCTCCAGTCCTGGATGCAGAAGCTGGGCCTGCCGTACCGCGGGCAGCGCCTGGCCGGCGCCGCGACGGAGGCCTTCCAGCACCTCCTAAAGGCCAAACGCCTGGACCCACGCACCAGCCGGGACCGGATCCTGGAGGAGCAGAACTACCTGTGCAAGCTCTGCTCCGCCCCCATCGAGCTGGGCTGCTGCGAGCTCGGCCACATCGTCCCCGTGCACCAGGCCCTGGAGGGCCAGCCCCAACTCCTGCAGGCACTGTGCCTGGAGTGCCACCGGAACAAGACCCTCCTGGAGTCCTCCCGCGCATCGTGCCTGGAGAGCCGGGTGTGCCGCGGCGTGCACGAAGCCTACGTGCAGAGCCCGCGCCCGCCGGCGCTGGTCTGCAAGCTGGCCAAGTGCGACCCCGAGCGGATCTGCCACGGCGTGGACGTCGTGCGCTGCCGCAAGAACGCCCTGGCCAACGCCACCTTCCCTTTGCCGGTCTTCAGCCCTCTGGATTCCATAGAGCCCTCAAGGGACGGGCACCTGGCGGATCTCACCTACGTGACCTGTTTAGGGACGACCGGCAGGCCCTGCTCCCGCGGCTCCCCTACCTGGTACAGCAAGCCCGCGGCGGCGTACCTGCTCGACGTGGGGCTGGCGACCTGGGCCGACTTCAAGTGGTCCCTGGACGCCACGGCGCACGTGGAGCCCCGCTGCCTGGCGCAGGCGCTGCAAACCATGGAGGACGCCTGGCCGGACGGCGAGGAGCACATGGCCAAGCTCTCGGTGAACGCGCTCATCGGCCTCTGGGCCCGCAACCAGGAGCTGGTCTACTCCATGCGCACCTCGAACCACGAGCTGGACGGCCAGGGCTGCCAGTGGCGCCAGACCTTCACGGACGCCGCCGGCAAGGTGCACTGGGACCACGTCTACGCGACGGAGCTCTACAGCAACTACACGCTGCGTCCCCTCCACGACTACGTCATGGCTCAGGAGCGCGTGGCCGTCGCGAAGATCCGCCGCCACCTCCAGCAAGTGCCCCCGCGCTACATCGTCGCGCTCAAAACGGACTGCCTGGTCTTCCAGGACCTGCCCAAGAAGTTCCTGCCGGCGGTGCGGGAGCTCACGGCCCTGAAGCACCCCGACGGCACTCCGGTGTATCGATTCGAGGAGTGCAAGCGCCTGGAGGGCGAGTACCGGGAGCCCCGCATGGAAGCGGCTCGCCTGAGCTTCGCGCCGGAGTGGAACCGCGTGGAGGACCCCCTCCTGCACTGCCTCAACGGGAAGAGCCTGCTCCTTTCGGGCATGCCCGGCACCGGGAAGACGCACCTGGCGCGCCAGATCGTGGCGCAGCTCTGCGAGCTCGGGGAGGTGGTCAAGCTCGTGTCCAAGACCCACTGCTCCGTGCAGAACCTGGGCGCCGGGGCCCAAACGGCGGACCGCTTCGTGCGCCGGAGCATCCGGAACGGTAGCTGCCAGCTGGACCGCCTGGTCATCGAGGAGATCACCCAGCTGGACTCCAGTTTGTGGGCCGACATCGCGGAGCTCTCCCTGAACCTGAAGGTGAAGTTCCTGTTCCTCGGCGATTTCCGGCAGCTGCCGGCGGTGCTGGACGCCTTCGGGGGAGCGCCGGTGACGAAGCCTCTGAAGGACTCTCGGCTGCTCCACGACCTGGCGGGCGGCTGCTACCACGAGCTCTCGGAGAACCACCGGAGCGACGAGGCCATCTTCGGCTTCCTGCGGTACCTACGGGTGGACGAGGCGGAGGAGCCGCCGCTGCGCGAGGCGCTGCAGCTGGCCCGGGAGCGCTTCCCGAGGCGGGGGCAGCCGGACACCTGCCTGGTGATCAGCCACGCCAACCGCATGCGCCTGAACGAGCAGCACAACCGGAGGCTGGCGCCGGAGGATGCGGTCATAATCACCTACGCGGGTCGGGCCGCGGCCGGCACCAATGCTCCGCAAACGATGCGAGTCTGGCCGGGCCTGAGGCTGGTGGGCGCCGGAAGCAAGGTGCCAAGGGCTGCTTCGTCATAGTCGCCGAAGCGGGCCCCGACGACGTCAAGCTCGACACGGGGGAGCGCTTCACCCACGCGGAGGTCCTGCGCCACACTCGGCTGTGCCACGCCATCACCTACGCCAGCTGCCAGGGCCTCACGCTACGGGGGCGGGTCCATCTGTGCGACACCGCCAGCCCGCACTTCGAGCTGCGCCACCTGTACGTCGGCGCCTCGAGGGCCACCAGCGCCGAGCTGCTGTCCGTGCTCTAGGCGCGTTCAAACCGCCACAGGCCCCTGGGAGGGCCCAGAGGCAGGGCTGCGCCCTATAGGGTCAAAGGCAGAGGATTCGATTCCCTCCAACAATTCGCAGCCATGACCGGCAAGACGTGCCCTCAGTGCGCCAAGGTCTTCTCGCGCGCCGGCGTCATGCGGGCCCACCTCAAGGCGGTGCACCTTGGCGAGAAGCCGTTCCAGTGCCCGCAGTGCCCGAAGGCCTTCGGCTACAAGCAGGCGCTCGACGAGCACGCGCGCATCGCCCACCAGGACGTGCGCCCGCACGCCTGCACCGAGTGCGACCGGCGCTTCCACAAGGCTGCCGACCTGAAGAAGCACCAGGCCATCCACGCCCGCAAGGGCTTCGTGCACCGGTCCTCAAGGGAGGAGCGCGTGGCCCGCCTGCTCGAGGAGGAGGGCCTGGCCTTCGAGCGCGAGGTGCGCGTGGACTTCGAGGGCGGCGGCCTGGCGCGCCTGGATTTCCTGCTCCGCATGGACTGGGGCCTCTGCGCCCTGGAGGTCGACGAGGGCGCCCACTGTCTTCGCGAGCAGGCGGAGGAGGCGGAGCGCATGCTCAAGGTCCGGGCCCGGCACTCGAAGCAGCCCCTGCGCTTCGTCCGGTTCAATCCCGATTGCTGGCGTGGGCGGGCAGCTGGCGGAGGTTCCGCAGATCCATGCCCGGCTCCTGCGCGCCGTCCGCGAGCCGCCGCGCCAGGACTTCGAGGTCGTGTATCTGTGCTACGACCAGGCCCGACCGGATTCGCCGCTCCCGCAGGTTTGCGAAGACCCAGGCTTTCCGGAGGAGCTCAAGCCTTACGTCAGAACGGACACTGGATCTGGGGCGGCGCCGCCTCCATGAGCATCAAATCCGTGACCTCCATGAGGATGCCCCAGCTGGGCGGCATCAGCCAACACTGGCGCAGCTCGACCTTCACCTTGCAGCTCCGGCCGGCCAGGTCCCCGAACTCGTGCAGCGGCTGGCCGCTGGGGTCCCAGACGCGCACGCGGTCCCAGTTCAATTTGAACTTGATGAAGCTGTTCCCGCGGGCGCTGGTCCGCAGGCAGCTCTGCATGCGGGCTTCGACCTCGTGGGGCGCCAGGGACTTGCCGAAGATCTTGGTGTCCGAGAAGGAGTGCTTGGAGAGCAGCTCCACCACCTGCTTCTCGATCACCGCCAGCTCCCGCCCGGCGGTCTCCTCAGGTTCGAGGCAGATGGGCACGCGCTTGGCGTCGGCGTCGTTGTAGGCCGAGGGCTGCCGCAGAATCTTCTGCACTTCGGCGGACTGCCACACGACGGGCTCGCTGCTGTTTTCGCGGCGCAAGGGCAGGCTTTTGCCGCCCTTGGTGTTGGTCAGAAGCTCCCCGAGCTGGATCGCCATGGTCGGCAAGGTTCGCTGGTCTGAGCTCATCCCGGTTTTCCTTACGCCAGAACAAAGATGCGATTGTTTGAACGCGTCGGCCTGGAGCCCAGCGAGTGCCTCTGCGCCGGACTGGCCCTGGCCGGCGTCATCACAGCCCTGTGGCTCCTATCGTCCCCTGGGGCGCCGCCCGCTCACGGACCAATGCGGCTGCGTGGCCCGTGGCACGAGGGGAACATCACGTAAATGTGCAGCTGCTACGAGTGCTACAGGGCGCTTTGGTTAAAAGCGCATCATGGGGAAAGTCAAGCTCTTTCCGAGCGCGAGCTACGACGTCAAACAGCCCCCAGACGCGGTGGTCTGCAGGACACCCTCCAATGGCATACTCTGCGCGCCGTCCGCGTCCGGGAAGACCGTTCTCCTCGTTTCGATGATTCTTGAGCAGTACCGCGGCTGTTTTGAGCGCGTGTACATCATGTCGAATTCCATAGAAGGCGAACGCCTGTAAATAAGTAGTTGGTTCTGCGAACGTGCACGATTGGCCAAACGCCTGTTTCTGATCAGGACCCTATCTCTTCAGGGCAGGCTTCCCTGAAGACACCCGTGGCTTCAGGGATGGGTCTCTGAAGCATCCCACGGCCGCAGGATTTTGCTGGAATATATGATCCTTTGAGCAAGCGAAGCTCGATCAAATCGTCAGTTGAGATGTATACTGACCTAAGATAGAACAGGCATGGAAGCTTTCTCGAGATTAAGATTCTTCGGCAATGGAAATATTCAATATCAACTCAGGTTTGCAATATTGATGGGACCCGATGTTTTGAGGCATCATACCGTACCCAGCAGGAAAGCACAGGCTTGGAATTTGTAACTCGACCTGTCAAGCCTGAATGGCCTTCATGTGCTGATCTGCTCTTTCTCATCCTGATGAAGACCCGAGGTCTAGCTGGCATGTGTTCTATTCTGTCGAACCTTTTTTCTTCGCACAGAATCACCGGCGAAGCTTCCCAAGCCAGCCAGGCCCATCGTTCGGAGGCGGCAGCGCCTCGCACACAGGTGCCCGGCCCACCCCTATGCCTTCTGTGTGCTATTGCTTTGCAACGACAGTTGTGCATGGAGCCTAGAGAGCGAGAGAGAGAGAGAGAGAGAGAGAGAGAGAGAGAGAGAGAGAGAGAGAGAGAGAGAGAGAGAGAGAGAGAGAGAGAGAGAGAGAGAGAGAGAGAGAGAGAGAGAGAGAGAGAGAGAGAGAGAGAGAGAGAGAGAGAGAGAGAGAGAGTCAGACAGACACCGTGGGAGAAGGGGTATAGAGATGTATAGACAGAGACATGCGGTGGCAATTCAGGTTCAAGGTCGATGGCAGGTGTGCCGTTTGAGAGATGGCCAAATTGACTTTCAAGTCATGTTCTGCCGCATGGGCGCAGCACCGACTGTTGCGAAAGCGCGCGCGATCGCGACAGATGTTGGTGCAAGACAGCAAGAACCGAAATCACATATCGCCGACGTTGTCGAACTTGGCATTGAATTACAATGTTTTGAAGCCTTTCACAGAGGCGATGGCCGCTCATGGAAGAATTACGAAACCAATTGGTCTCATCAAGGAAGTGCTTCATGAATTCTATGCGTCGGAGAAGGATGATGAGGCAGACAAGCCCGAGACTACGGACATGAAGGTTCGAAAGGAGAAGAACATTAACAGAACAGCTGAGGCAATAAAGTCCATGCTGACCGTGATCAAAAGGAAATGGACGAAATGGGAGCTGCCACGTGTGCCATGGTCATATATTGTTTGATTGATTCAAGCCGTATAAGGTGCGTTTCAACTATAGAACCGAAGATTTCAGGATTGCGTGCCAATGTTACATGCAATCTGTAAACTTCATGTAGCTGCCGTGGGACATGTAAGGATGATTCTATCCGCAAATTGGTGTACGATTTGTCCGAAGCATACACAAACGCGTACAACGATCCTTCAATCAAGACAGCAATGTTTTCGTTTGGCAGGTGCTGTGTGTGCTGTGTTGTGACACGTTTGCATGCAGTGCATGCAGTGCATGCAGCTTCAATCCGTTGCACAATCTAGGAAGGCCGCTGTGCGCTTAGCAGATCACCCAAAGTTGCTAGCTGCTGTTCGACTGACGACCCGGACGAGTCTGATATGGGCGACGACGAGTCACTTCGGGAGAGCTTGCACTCCTCCTACGCCAGCTCTCGGGCATCCGGCCCTCTTGAAGGTTTCTTGAAAGCTCCACCGCAGGCGGAGATGGAGCGACTTTTGGGCTTCTCCTTGGACCCTGCAACCTACGAGGGCATCAAGAAGCAGCGTCTTGCGAATTTGGCTGCGCAGTCGGAGCTGGTCGAGCAGCAGCTGGCTGTAAAGGACGGATCGACGGAGGAGCCCGGAGACGGAGAGTGGCCGCCTCCGAACGCAAATGCCGCACCGGAGCCTGAGCCCCGATTGGCAGAAGCGGTGGGTCCGGTTGAGGAGCCGCTCGACTCGCTCGAGCTGTCAGTGCCAGGCACTGACAGCCTCGAAGTCGCCGTCCCGGCGGACACTCCGAAGAAGGCTGCAAGTTTGGCACTGTCGCCTGGAAGCCCCGAACCTTGGTGTGTACATGTGTGCGTGTGTGGGGTCGATTGGAACGACGATTGAGATATGCGCGTGCATGTAAAGCTCTGCAATGCAAGCTGTTGTTTGCTGCACGTTTTGTGTTTCGTTTGAATGCAGATTCCTTTAGGAGTTCGTCAGCTTCAAGCCTGCGCCGGAGCATGCGCCCAAGAAACCTTCTGGTGGTTTGGCTTCTCAGCTTGCCAGCATGGACCCTCACAAGTTGCGTCAAGTGTTGGCAGTGGTCAACGCGAAACTGCAGCTTGCATGCGCATTACAAGAGTCATGGTGTCCATGTGTGTGCATATATGCGCCGTTTGCAAACATAAAAAAATATTGGCTGAGGCAACAGGTGGGCTCCAAAAGAGTGCGGCCGAGCCTGCACGATGAGCGCGATTCGGTGCGGCGCAAGCTTTTTGATGAATCGGACAATGACAGCAGATCGACAGCTGCCAGTTCAGGTGAGCTTCCTGCTAAAGCAGTGCGTATAATTCTAGGGAGTTTTAAAATTTATGCGTGCGTTCTCGCAGCTTCCGTTGTGCAGGAGCATTGAAAAGGCCCGACGAACTGGACACCCAGACCTGGAATCCTGAGCCCGAGAACTACGTGAATGCCTGGCTCGAGTCTGCCCGGGCTGAGCATGCAGCTGCTATTGAATTTGCAGCTGCGAACACTGCGAAGGCCGGGGAGCCGGATGAGCTTCGGGGTGAGGACCATGAGGCAAGGGCTGAGAGCTTAAAGGATCGGCTTCGGAAGCGTGAGCAGCTGGCTCTGGAGAGCACTGACGACATCAAGCCAGCTGCCAGGCAAACTTATATTAAGGTCTGCAGCTTCTTGCACATGTCAGTATGACAGTACTCCCTCTAAAGTGTGTGCTCCCATGCTGGTGTCATCTCAGTCTGCCATCGTGGTGTCGCGTCAGCAGCAGCTGGCACTGACCAGCCGCAAGAAGGCCAAGGCTGCGGAGGGTGAAGGCGACGCCCCCGAGGGCGTGCCGGAAGCTTCCGAAGTTGCGGTGCCGAAGGGCAAGCCCAAGGCGAAGGCCTCGGCAAAGGCTCGTGGCAAGTGCAACAAGGCCACGGCTGCGGTCCCGGAGGACGATGAGACACCCAAGGAGACGGGTGTGAGCAAGCGGGGCAAAGGCAAGCTTGCAAAAAGGCCTGCTGCGAGGCTTGCGTTGGGCAAGCGTGGGAAGGCGAAGAAGAGCAAGAAGGCCGAAGCAGCGGACGCGGACAATGCTACGGTCTACTACGAAGAGGGCGGGACCGAGGACCAGGAGCAGCAGGAATGGACTGCTGAGGAATGGGCCGCGTGGGACGCCTGGGAGGCTGCAGAGAAGCCTTTGCGGCGTGTTCGCGGAAAGGCCTCCAAGAAGGAAGCCTTTGATCCGGACGATGAGGAGCAGGATGGAGAGCAGCAAGAGCAGGAAGAGGAGCAGGAGGAGGAGGAACCGGAGCCGGACAAGGATGACGGCGTGCCAACCTTCGCACGCCGGTACTGCGGATCACGGCCGTTCTTCAGAGCTAAGTTTCTGGCCATCCGGGATGCCTTCGTGACCCGCATCAAACCCTTCCTTAGGTACCCCGGCAAGTTCGAGGACCCCGACCACATGTTAAGCTGCTGTAGGATCTTCGTCTGTCTACTGCATGTGTGTGTGTGTGTGTGCACGATGCACCTCTGCATTCTGCAGGACCCCTTCTGGAAGCTGGTGGCACAGCACGTGAAAACAAACCCGGTCACGACTGCGGAGGGTTGGAAGGAAGCGGCAGAGAGCCAGACCTTTGTCTTTTTGTCGGACGACAAGATCAGTGTCTAGTCTTAAGTACGTTTGTGTCGGTCAAAATGATATTCTCGTGCATTTGTGTATATAGTCTCCGCCCCAAAGATGCTTGCAGGCAAGACGTGGTCGCCCGAGGGAGAGAAGTTCTTTGAACGGCAAAAAAAGCCGACACTCAAGCAGTACCAGACCATGCTCTCCAAGCGCACCGCTGACTGATGCTTTTAGTTATCGAGTGGCTTAGCGTTTGGATACAAGCTTGCAACAGGGGAGCAGGGGAAACCTCCTGTTGCAGTGCACACTTTGGCCTGGGCCGCTGATTTTGATGGCAGGGCAGCTGCCACCTCAGATTATGATTTACCGGCCGAACTTTTTGCATATCTCTATATAGCCGCCACACAGGCAATAACTTAATCCCCCGCGAGCCGCAACATCGAACCATGCACACTTTCAATGCAGTGTTGGCTGCCTCTGCTGATAAGCATCATACACGGCTCCTAGCTGTCCTAGCTCTTTCAAGTTTTGGATCGTACAATCGGTTCGTTTGCCAGCCTTTGTGCACTCTGCAGCTTGCGAAATCGAGTGGAAAAGATCCCAGGGAGAGTGCTGAATGCTGCATCTGCACAGTGCCCCGCATGTCACATGTGAAGACTTTGTAGCTTTCGACAAACATATGCACACATGCGCAATCTGTGTCCCTGCTTGTAACCCATCTGTGCAGCTGAGAGCCCGAATCCAAGACACCCTTCGAAACTCGGCAGCCGCCGCGCAGGTGATGCCACGTCGTCCTCGTGATCCTTCCGATGCTGACAGTCAAGAAACTCCCGAATCAGATTCAGGCACGATCCGACGGGCAGGCACTCTGTCAGTTGCATGCACCTTTCGACGTCCTATATACATTCTATGGCCAGCATAAATGCAGAGTGTGTTGCAATCGGTTTATGCATGGCGGCTTTCTGCTGCACTTTGGGACACAACTGCACGAGAGCACATGTGACTGATCGAGCTAATACCAACATCGACCGCCTCCCCAGAGCAACTTCTGGTTCTAGCTGGTCCTCCTGTGTGGACATGGAGCTATACCAGCTCATCGAGAACCTCATGAGGCTTCAAGCGCCGAAGGCCAGCCAGGATTGTTTTTTGCACGGGTGGCCCGGATGTTCATTCTATATTTTGTGGATGCATCCATAAACGGTTCTCTGCGCATGGAGGCTGACAGTACTGCGACAACAGCTAGCTACATACCTACTAATGTCAGCCACGTGTGCTGGGGTTTGGGTTCCGTCAGAGATCTTGGATTTCAGCTCTGATGTAGATTGAACTGCTTGGATCGAGCCGATCGGGCTCCACAGTGGCAACTTCCAACCTTGAGTCAAATAGATGGCTGCACAGTGGCAGCTCCCAACCTTGAGTCAAATACATGCTAAAGTCATACCGTCATACCCCCTCGAGATGTATACATTGTTCCTTACCGAGAGAATTTAAGCAGTTGCAATGGCCCACAGCGGATCTGCATGCGTGTTGCGATGTGGCAGCACGGAAACTTTGTCGTCATCGTCCAGCTCAGCCGCCAACCACCCAGTTCGCGGGTGGCAAAACCCACGTCTGGCCACCAAAATCATTTGGTGTTTCCTGAGAGAAAACTCGTCTGGGACGTGCCTCGGCTGACTTGATTCTTCTTCCGCTTGTGCTCACCTGTCGCTGCCCTTACCCATCCGAGGCATTACTGCGAGATGCACATTGTCAGATGTGGGGATTCTGCAGAAAGTCACGAGCTGTTGTTCGAGGGGCTTTTGAGCCCCAAACTACGAATTAACAATGTGATCCAGGGCCGCAACCAGATGGCAAAAATGTCGTACCCAGACCAATGCATGATTCAATCTCAGATTGCCCCTTGCATGCAGTTTGTTGTGCGACCGTGGCGCGAGGAACATGCAGACTTTTTGCATGTGTACGTGGAGATCGCTTCTGGGTGCATTGCATGCCTCAGGACAACATCACTGCAGGAGGAAAAACTCTCGCCACTTTGGAGGCGTCTTTCGGAAAAATACCTTGGCAAGACGGACGGGTCAGAGTTGCGGTCAGGGTGACTCAAGCCGACGTCCGGGCATCTAAGCAAGTTGCTGTCCGTTCATCGTCTCGCAATTTCTCTAGCGTTAGCCTGCCCTGGCTGGTTTCTGAGGGCGCTGGATCTCAGATAACACCCGCATGCAGAACAGATAGAGGAGTTGAGGCTCAGACAGACGCTTCCTTGATTGGTGCAGTGGATGCACTGTTTGCCGAGATTTTGGAACATATTTCGACGGGAGAGTTGGAGCCTGCAGCAGCGAGTGTGCGACGCCTCAAGTCGTTGCTGGTGTTCTCATCCGGGCGTCAATCACGAAAGAAAGGAGGTAGGGTCCTGTTGTGCATCTGATTTGCGCGGTCTAGTTTCGCAGTTTCGCACGAAGGAATCCACGCACAAGAAACACCCTGCCTGAATCTCCAGCGCCCTAAGCTGAGGCACCTAGGCCTCGGAATTTGTTCAGATGTATCCCTGCAGGTTGGCAGTATGCTGCTGATTACATGCTTCACACAGTGTTGCTGGCCGATTGCCTTCGGCCTCTACAGCACGAGGACTGCATGGGACCAGCAGTTCGAAGGCAGGCGGGCGGTGTTGGGGCGATGATCTGTAGCAGAGCTGATTTGAGACTGTTTCGATAATACTGTGGCATCGCGGCCCCGCTTGAACCCAGGTGCTTGAAAATGGTTTTGCAGCCGGACGTTGCCGAGCATCTGTTGCAGGGCGACACTTCGCTGCAAATAGAGTGAGTTTCGCGGACGTCGCGAAGTCTTTGCGTGGTGTTTCCAGCTTCGTTTTAAGTAGAAGCTGGCTTGTGGCCGATGAGCTCAGGACTTGTTGCTCCCCCAGCGCACATCGATTTATGGGTTTCGAATCAAGATGGACCTTTGTACAATGTTGTTTCCTGGCCAGCACATGCAGCGACAAATTGAGACAAACGCTTTCGATTTGTTACTTCACGTCACCTGTGCAGGTTTGCCCGAGAGTACGTCTACGGGGATGGCGGTGATTGGATCATGCATGTGCGTGTCGATTCTTCACCCCAATTCAACCGGGATTACCTGGTATCAGAAGTGGATGTGGTTAGCTTGGACAAGACATTCTCTAGTGAGTTGGACACTGCGATGCAGGATGTCGGCTTCTCCACGCGCATCATGCCTCTCCAGGTTCTTGGCCGAAGGGCCACAAACACTGCTTACAAGTACAGGGCCTTACTAAGGGCTTTGAGGCTTGAAGTTGGAAGTGAGGATTTGATCAAAGCCAGGACCTTCAGCATGTTGCATGACATGGGGGTCGAATCGAAATTGGCCATGGTTCCTGGGTTCAGCTCAGACTGTGACGATCGCTGGTTCGACAAGGCGCTGCCCTTGCACGATCTGGACCACGGCTTGCACAATGTAATGCTGGAGCTGAACGATTGTTGGAAAGCTGATTTCTACAATGCATGGGAGCGGCAGTTGAACACGATGGCTAAGCATTTCAGCAAAGCAGACAACAATGAACGTTTCGTCAAACAGTGTATTTGGGATAATCCTAAGATCGAAGGGTATGCCCGGAAGAAATCGATTGCAGGAATGTTCAAAAGCAGTTGCCCAACACTTGTCCAGCATCGCTGGCAGTATATGCACGATGTTCTCTTGTGGGTCACCGATCGCAGAAAGTTTCTTATGTACTTGGACCCCCATGTTGTTTCCAGCAGGGAGGATAGTGATGGCCGGCCAGGGCAGTCTGACGATGTCATATCCGAGATGGATGCGGCTGCGTTCAAGCTTCTTTACACTGACAAGCTAGTTTGTGCTACGTTCTGGGCAATGTGTGCGGTTATGCTTATCTTGTGCAAGTGGGGTCACACGGTTGTGGGCTGGCTACATGGCTGCTGGTGTCATCCAACCAAAGATGACAGAGCCCAGTATCGGAAAAATAATAAGGGTGCCAACTGCAAATGGTCTGGCAGGCGGCTGATTGAACTGTCGTGCGGTAGTGCTTTGGAATTCATGGGTGACTTACGCTCGTTGAGAATTGAGAACTCGTCTCTCGCTATGGAGTCGATGGGCCTCCTGGTAAAGGAGCAGCACAAAGTTTCAGGAGCTTCAGAGGCTGCAGGCTTTGATTTGGCATCGGACATTATTTCGGTGGGGTTTGTCACGGCGAAGAGGATGCTTGAATCCCGATTCTCCCAGCTGACATCTTTTGTTAGGGAGCCACCTTGGAATCTGATCAGTCTGTTGCAGTTTCTCATCGTGCCTGCATCTGTCCGTTCCGGTGCTATTGTGGAAAGCCGGCAAACTGCAGCAACAATGCTCCAGAAATTTGATCAGGGAAGATTCGGAGATGTCGGTGACATTGGACGTCGTTTTCTCCAGACCACTCACAGATCGGCGTTGAAGCGCTGGGCAAATTCCCAGGACAAGTTCATGGATTTGCCCCTGTTCAGGGCACTATTGGCTTATGCTTCCAGCCTGAATGTCATGCAGCGGCTGGAAGCAAAGCACCACCTAGTTCAGGCCGGCGCAGCCGTTTTTTTTCTGCAGCAAGAGAACTGTGAGGGACAGAACATGCAATCTACTTGCATCTTTGCCCTAGTAACTAGTACATGTGCTTTTTTTTTGTGGCTGTCCAGGTGCGGATGTGTTCAGCGCGAGCCCTGGGCGTGGCGCACCTTTCTGCAAATATACGACGTGCTTTGAACTTCGATCTGGAGCGGCCGGAGTTTGAACGCAATCTGGATAGATATCTTTCCAGCTTCTCTTGTCTTGTGCAAGAAGAATGGGGGTCATTTAAAGAGTTGCAGTCTTTCACGACGGGGCACAATCTTGAAATCATGTTTGCCGATCGCTCACCTGATATGCAGATGATTGCTGCCGCGAGCAAAGATACCACCGAGGATGATCCATCTTTTCGTGACAAGTTGGATCATGTCATGAGCCTCATGCGCAAGTCGGGGCATTATTGCATGCCTTGCTTGCAACAAAGCAATCCCAATGTCACACAGTATATGTGCTTTCAATTGTTGGGTTTTCGTCCAAGCAACAAGAAGTACATGCAGAGGCTTACAAACTGGGGGACGAACCGTTGGCACGGTCAGCTTGCGTGTGCGGTCTTGGGGTCGTTCAGCGTAGACAACCCATGCGTTTGTTTGGAAGATGGCGAGAAGGTGGACCCCCCAACAGTTGATGCTGCCCGAGTGGTCCGATCACAAACCTGCAGTGTTCAGACGATTCCACTGGAATCTTTTTTTAAGAACAACAACATAGATCACCTTCATCAGTTCCATGTTGTGGAGCATCGGGTCGATTTCGACACGGAGATGGTAGATGACATGTTGTCTGACGAGACCGAGTGTCATGACTTGGCCCTCACGAGTCTTGCCTGTAGCGAGCTGAACTTTGACGACAGTGCGAGCCTCCTTGTGTAGTGTAATCGAACTTGCAAACAGCTGTTTCTCAGGACTGCCATATGCCATCTTGGCAAAAAGGCTGTGCAGACAGGACTGCCGCTCAGTGTACCACCGTCGCATCAGAGTGCTGCTGATTGGATCGTGGAGCACGAGCTCGGCGAGTACAATGACCGCCGGCAGCTAGTGGTGCAATCGCTTGCGATGAGCTTTGAAACGCATTTATCAGCTGTCAGGCCGCTTGATGAGCCCGGTGACCTAATCGACCATAGCTTGTGGTCGCTGCGTCGTCAGCTTCGGTCTCAGGGTTGGTGCGAAGCTGAGAAAGGAAAGAGACTGTCAGCCGCACGGAAATACTTCTCCGGGAGCAACAGGGCGCCCAGCTATTATGTCATCTTGATTGAATGAAACTCAGCTGCAGCTCTTGCTTGAAATTTGGAATAGAGTCTTTGAGTAGACACCTTCTGCATCCCAGGTCCGCAGCAAGCCGCAAGTTATGAAGAGAACCAGAACTTTGCTCATTCTGGTCTGCGCGCCTATTTTGACACGCTGCTGCTTGCGATGCGAATGCAATCACCTGCTACCTTCATGGTGCCAAGAGGGATGAATGCAAAGGGGTATGAGGCTTTGGCGCAGTTTTTGCAAGGCCGCAAACCGAAGTTCTTAATGGGTGCACGTTGGTGTCTTGTTTCGAATCGCGAAATAATGTTTGGCTGTCGTTCGATTGTGCTAGGCGGGTGCTGTGGAGCTGACCCACGGCGAGATGAATCTTTTTTTCACAAAGTGAAGCGTGCCCGGCGACCTCGTGCACACTCCATTCCTCCACGCAAGAGTCGCAAAACTAGCGCTGCCGCACCCGAGGTCTTGTCTCGAGAGTCTCAACCCGGCAATTCTGGCGATCCTCTAATGGTTATTTCGTCTGGCGAAGAGGATTTGGAGGATTGCAACATCTTCGACCCTCAAGATGATGATGATGATGATCCGCCGATTCCGCCAGAATGGTTGGAGGAGTCACATGCCAACGAGGATGCGACTGGCACTGACGATGGTGCGATGAATCCAGACACGGACATTGGCAGTGTTCCCCCGGCTGACGTGGAGGCCCAGCTTGATGCTGGCAATGCCGGGAAATCCGAGAGTGTCCCTGTGCCCTTCTTTGAGCCTCGATGCCGCACTGACGGGCATCGTGCGGTCTGTGAAATCCTGCTACCGGTGCTGCTCGAAGTCATGCGGGAGCCTGCATGGTGTGCTAGAGTTCCTCGAGAGCAAGTTCGTCAGGCTGCTCACCGTCGCTTGATCAGCACATGTTCGGCGCATGGCCGGGAGTGAAGGGTCCATGCGAACAAGACCTGGATTCTGAGGTGTGGATATGAGTGGTCGGCGGTTCTGGGGAGTGCACCAGCTTTATTCACGCAAGCGGACTGCAGAAGACGTTGAAACTTGTCGTCAATTGTAGCCCTAAACATGTGAGTTTGGTCGTTGAATGTTGTGTGGGCATCTGTTGCTACAGCCTGCAGCATGCAAGGTCTTGACTTGGTATTTCGACGCTGTCAAGAGACTGTGTTGACGTGGCCAGCCGTATCTTTTTTTGTGGAGCGATGCATGGTGTAGTGTAGTGTAGTGTTGACAGGGTAGCGGTGCAAAACAAAAGAGCACCAGGTGAGACTGCGTGAGCATTAGGAATCAGGACTGTCTGTGACACTGAAACCTCATGCGATGCATCCTGACAGCATGCCCTCTTGCTTATGTCACGAGCTTGTCGAGTGTGACCTTGAACATGGAGTCTAGAGGCTAGAATGTCGGGAAAAATTCGGTCATGTGGTATGTATGTCCGAAATGCTCACTTGCCTGTATCTTTATATATAACCTGCAAGACTCCTTAGGAGTTCGAGTATCCTCAGGTGTGTAAACTCATGATGTAGATTCAATGTAGACCGCACAGTGCTGATGGACTTGGCAACAGCAGTTTTCGACTTTGATGAGGCGTCTGAGTGCCTGGTCCGTAAAGCGAAACTGAGCCCATGCACAGCCTGTAGAACAGATGCTGGCAGCAAGCGGAGAAAATCTTCAAGTACACCGGATGCTCTGAAGAGCTGGGACTGGGCACGCCGACTCGTTGATGTGCTTCAGGGCGACAGCACATTCTGTAAGTACGAGACCGTCAATCTTTTTACAGAGTTCACTGGCAGTGCCTGTGCCGAGAGCGCGGTGGAGTCGGTAATCAATCATCTGTGTGGTGCGATACCAAATCTCCATTTCGTGTCAATGGCGGACATCAAACCCCAATGCAGGACGGTGTGCATGCAAACACGTCTGGGCCTTAGGCAACTCGTTCTGTGTTGTACTTGGAAGGGCATGGGACTTAGTAAGTTGGTTATAAGTATAGGGTTATTTTAGGGTACTTATAACTCAATTTATAACCTACTTACTAAGTCCCCTGCCCTTCCAAGTAGTATTCCGAAACCGTAAAGCATCAAGTACCCAGCAACGTGCGACACAAGAACACAAATGAAGACCCACTGTCCCTCCGGACCGAAGGAGGATGCGGTTGCTGGGGTTTGAAGGTGTAGAAATTTAGTCTTTTGGGTTTCGGGCTTAAGCTTAGGTTTAAGGCTTATAGCTTATAATGCTTCGGAATCAGGGGTGAGTTGGGGTTTGCAAGCTGTAGGTTTATGCATTGTGGACTTCCAATGCTGCAGACGCCCTGAAGCAAATCGAAGCTTATCAAAGGTCTACGTCAAATACCCACCTCGTCTGTGGTATGCGAGGACTGTCAAAAGTAGTGCAGCCGCTAAACTACATTTGACCACCCAGGATGTTGGAGTTTGAAGGTGTGGGCTCGGGGTTGCTTGTTGCTAGTGTAGGTCAAGTGTCGCTGACTAAGATCCTGATGCGTGCTGCTTTGGAAATATTCTCGACCTACTACCTGATGAACTTCGTGGACAGATAGATACCAAAGTCCTGGAACATGCCGCTCGGCTCAGCTTGCGTAAGTTGAACACAATTCCAAGCCCCAACACATCGATAAGGAGAGAACGTCATCATGATGACCATGGTGATGATGGCGAGATGACGGTAATGGTGATGATGGTGATAATAACTCCCTCTCTCTCTCTCTCTCTCTCTCTCTCTCTCTGTCTCTCTCTCTCTCTCTCTCTCTCGCTCTTTTTCTCTCTCTCGCTCTTTTTCTCTTTCTCTTTCTCTCTCTCTCTCTCTCTCTCTCTCTCTCTCTCTCTCTCTCTCTCTCTCTCTCTCTCTCTCTCTCTCTCTCTCTCTCTCTCTCTCTCTCTCGACACCAGTGGCATGCTTTTGTTTTGGTTCCATGCCAGTCGTGTGAGGTGACAGTTTCTGCTGATGACGTGATTGCCGCTGTAGGGCGAGAATGCTCGTGTGTCAACGACATGCGGTCCAAGCTGTTCACGAAGGACGCAAAGTTGAAAGTTCGATTGGGTGGCACTCATGGTGCGCACAGAGGTTGGGTGTTGGTAGGTTTGCCAGGGCATGATTCTGTGGAAGATGCAATTGCGGCCTTTTGGTCAATGTTGTCGAGTACAAGACTTGCAAGCTGTGAGATGTGCTTCTCGCGCGCGATTCACGACAGAACGTGGGCAAGGTGTTCGGTTTTGGCATAACTACGCAGTTCGCATCATAGTTCGTATCATAGTTCGTATCATGGTTCGTATCATGGATTTTTAGTTCGTATCATGTTCGTACTATATAGCTCCTTTGGTTCGTATCATATGATACGAACTGGTTTCCGCGCTACGAACCATGATACAAACTATGGCTGGCCACACCTGAGGAAGACGCTGGACGAGTTGGTGCCTCTCATCCTGGATCCCAAGTATGCATGCCGCCGGTCTTCATAGCGCCTGGCTGCAATCCCGACATTTTCCTGTGGTTAGGCAGTTTCCCAAGACGTTGTCAAATCCTCCTGCCCGGAACTAAGCTTTGCCTTGAGTGGCCGTAGTTCTCCGCGTGCGCACGTTTTTTCTGGGGGGGGGGGGCCTGGTTTGAGCACTTTGATCTCCACGCTCCATCAGTTCCCCCACACATTGGCCCCACAGTTCCCTGGGCGGCTCAACCATCCCAAAACGGTGCAACTTGGTGCTCATAATGCTTGTCTGCTTGCCCCGCTTTTGAGGGTCAAATATAAGATTGAATTTTGACCCACAAACTCGGCCCCCACAAAACCCGCTGATGCTCATGATGCGTGGCGCCCGTCCCCAACAAGGACCCACTGATGCTCATGATGCGTGGCCCTGCCGCGCGACTTTTGGCCAAAAAGGGGGCGTTCATTTGGATCATATATCGGATCGCAAAAGAACTGCCGACCCCGTCCCCAACAAAGACCCACTGATGCTCATGATGCGTGGCCCCGCCGCGTGACTTTTGGCCAAAAATGGGGCGTTCATTTGGATTAAATTTCGGATCGCGATCTGAACGCAAAAGAACTGAGGGCAACTTACAGTACCTTGCTTTCGTAGATGCTTATAGGGAGATATCATGGTAGACACCCCAAATCGTTTTTGTGCTTGTGCGCTGACCGCTTCCATCACTCCTCCATGCCGCTAAACCAGAAATACTAATTTTTCAGCTTGGCCCTGATCAATCAGATCCCGTAGCCCGGCGTGAATCCCAAGTTGCTACCGGCACGATCGAGAGTGTTGCCGTGGAGCTAGTCACACATCCTCCAGCAGAACATTGAACATTGGTATTATGGGGTCACCGTGTGTTGAGCCTTGACGGCATTCATTTCACGAAAACGCATGTCGTTCCAGCTTGATCGCTGCATCGTGATCCATGTAAATACAAGGACTGGTCGTTCTGGGGCCAACGGCTGGGTGTTGAAGGAGCTTCGGCGCCAGTGCTTCTGACGATGTGTCTTTGCGAATTATTAGGCTGCGAGGTTGAGGCAGTTTTCAGCATCGTGATTCGAATATGTTGTCGCATATGGTTCGTCCAGCTGAGGATCAAGATGCTGCGCGAGTTTCAGTGGGATTTGGTTATCCATGAAAACGTGAAGACATTCCCAGAGAAGAAGATGATGGAACTTCTAGGTGCATACCTCCAGCAGCCCCAGACTAAAACTTTTGACCTTAATCCGGGCAACCTCAGATGACGTGTGTGCGGGTGTGGGTGGGTGACGTATATCTCAAGCACTTTCAAAGCCATCTTGTTGTGCTGTCAAAGCCATCTTCAGGAACATGCAGTTGTGTCAAGCTCAAAGTTTGTCGCGCTGTTGTCGCCGAAGAACATGCATGCATGCGTGCACGATGTAGTTAAGGAAGGTGTCGCTGCGAGCATATCTCATGATGTTGCTATTGAGGCTTGTCTTGACGGTCTTCCGACCCTAACTAAGCCCGACGCCCTCCGGTTCTTCCACGGGAGGCGATGGTTGTCGTCTACTGGCCACAATGAGCTTGGATCCTCAAGATTCCGGATTTCCCGTATCGCGCCACAGGAAATACATGGTGATTGGCCGGCGCCACATGGAGCGCATGCCTCAGCTTGCTAACCTTCGTGCTTCTGATGCGGCAGAGTCAAACAGTCTGTACGTTTCTTGTGCAACGTACGGATCCTAGGCTGAACTGTGATGTTGGCAAGCTCTTGGACGCAACACGTGTGTCTATGGAAGAACTCCACACATCTTCGTTTCTGGATCTGCTCCCGATGTCCGAACATGTGGACGAATGTGAGGGAAACTACAACACCAGCACGGTGCCTACGCGCGCGTGTGCACGAGCACTAGGCACGTAATGTTGGAATGTCCTGCTTTGGTAGCGTGTGCTCTCAACCAAGGACGGCTGCAGTACGAGCGTATGTTTCCAGACATGGTTGCCTTTGACCTGCACCAAAGCCCGTCTCAACGTGCCCGGCGTGCTTCGAAAATTTTGTTTCCCCTGACAACCGGGTGTAACCGCGTGTGGCTGAAAAACCACAAGCGGTTCGTGACCGGTGCCGACCTTTTATCTTTACATTCCATCCCAATCAGCACCGATGTGGCTCGGGTCATGAAATGCAGACCCAGTCGAATGGAGAGCATTTCTAACACAGGCCGGTGCACACTTGTCGGAAATTCGATGCATGGAGCCTCCGTTGGAAAGGCTTTCGCGATTGCTTTGCTGTACAGCAAGAAGACGAAGTCATCGACTCGCGACGCAGGACGTGCGAAGGCAAGCCGAAACTCGGATCACCCAGGTTTTCATGGGTCATGCTTCATGTCACACGTCACCCTGGAGGTGTGTGAAAAGCAGTGGGCTGGTTCTTGATTAGCATTCACTTCTTTCCAGCTTTCTGCTCGCTCAATCGGTACTCCGCGAGTTTGTTGTTGTGTTTGAGTGCATTAAGCCAACAGCCATGTCAGACGGAGAATCATCTGACCTCTCAGATGGTGCGTCGATCAAGGTCAACTGCTTGGATTGTGGCAAACTATGCTCGATCAACAAAGCTGTCAAGTTTGGGAGGCGCTTCAGAGACCCCAAATGCCATTCAGCTTACAGGTGGCTGACCACGAACGATCCAGAATGGCAAACAAAGTCGCCAGAGGAGAAACGAGAGACAGTGATCGCAAACCGCGGCCAAGGAGGTCGTGGAACGGCGAGGAAGCTTGTCGCTATTCACGAAGCTCCTAGGCATAATCGTGACACAGCAATTGGTGACACTGTGCAGTGTCACTCCGATTTCTTCATGTTTGCGCATTTGCAAGGTTGAAGTGGACAAGTATGCCGACAGTGCTACAGCAGTGCCTTATTTGACAGAGTTAAGGCGGGCTTGATGTGCAATGTCGCATTTTTGCATGTTGCGATCAAGTTCTTCTTTACCAACCTGGTCAGGTTCAAGCGCAAGGGCGCGAAATGGTACGGGTGGAGCGAAGAGCGGGCGCAACAGGAGTGGGACAAGGCAGTTCGCGACAAGAACGTGAAACGCAAAACCGATCAGTACGGGAACTTGACCATCGCGAAGCTGGCCGAAGAGTCGGATGTGTCTGGCTTACGGATCGGCAACAAGCGCAAAATCATGGAAAAGAACAAGCACAAAGTTGGTGATGAAGAAGCTATTGAGAATTTGTCAACAGGCCATGTCCTTACCACTGCAACTGTTAAGCTAGAGCTCAAGTGTCGAGTTGTTTCGTTGCAGTGTCGAAGCGTTTGTAGTCGTGCTTCCCATGCTCAGGTCTAGCTCAGTCGCGGCTAGATGTCGAGGTGAAAATGTCGGCAGCTTCAGGCTGATGTGGGTTGAACAATACATGAGCATGTGTTGTTAGTTGTTAGTGGTAGGCGATCTACTACACGGCTCGTGCCAGGACTCAATCTCCTGACTTTGAACGACAACACGCGGGCCGGCGCCAAGGCCAAGGCCAAACCAAACAAAAGTAGCAAAAGGTCGCGAGAGGCAGGTGCTGAAGAAGATGGCCCACCATCTTCCTCAAAGTCGCGGATAGACCCAGAGGCAAAGAAGAGACTTGATCAACTGAAGATTGACTCCGAAGTGGTCAAGGTGAGTCAGAAGTGGGTTGGTCGCATCAAGAACCTCAATGTTGAGGCCTCGCAGTCCTTGGCTGCAGCTGAACATTTTCCAGAATTGTCAGCGCCCCTCGCTCTGCACCCAGCCCTTTCAGTTGAAAAAGACATGATGCGCGCGCGTCATGTTTTTTCCACCTCCGCCCGCCGCCCGCCCTCCCACCCGACGGTCGCTGCTTGCTCGCGTGATTTGTTGCTCACACTCCGAGGTTGAGCGACGAGGTTGGGGAAGCTTTGGAGAAGCTCGCGCTCAGCGGGCCGATTGTGCCCATGTCACCCAGCATGAAGTCGACGCGACTGGGTATGCTGGGCGACAAGTTGCAAACAGACCGCAGTCCTGAGGCAACGCATGCACTCACACAGTGTAGATCAAAGAAGGATTTGAGTGAGTGGGACAGGCGCATGGCAGGCCATGAAGGGTTGTTGAAAAAGGCGCTGACGCAATTGGACAAGGATATTGAGCACCACCAGGAACAGGCAGAGAAAGAGAAGGCGATGAAGGAAATGTTAGAGGCGCGGCTGGAGAAGAAGAAGAGAGCAATGGAGTCACGGAAGGCAAAAGGCAGGGTAGCCGGCATCAAGCAGGGTAAGGCGCATGAGGAGCTCCAGAGTGGGAGTGGGGAGGATTCGGATGGATCCGATGCAGTGCCGGGTCAAGACAAAAATGGTCACGGTGGTGGTAAGAACCCCGGGCATGCAGATAATGAAGATACCAAGGACCAGGAGTGGCGGTTCGCGCAAGGGGCTGATGCTTTGATCAGGAACAAAGCAGTCGGTGTGGATTATGTTAGCCGTGGCTCTTCTTCCGATTCCGTGACTTTCGTGAACCCAACGATGCTCACAAGCCTGGACTTGAAAGGGTTCGGGTTTGACCAAGAAGTCTCAGATGCTATGTACAAAGAGCATGTTATTGGGAGCGATGATGAGGACGAGCATTCTGCCGATGATGACGGTGATGAGGGCAAGCCAAAGAACTTGACATATTTCAAGTCAGTGATCGCATCGCCGGTGGATGAATGGACCAAGAGTTTGCCCGAAGTACTCGAGAAGTTGGTTGCAGGTGTCGCGGCTTTCGTTCTGAGTCGGTCCATTGGGTTGTTTCACTTGCCTTGGGTGAGGAAATTTGCTTAGATGATGCTTGCTGAGGTGTCGACGCTGTGCAAGGCTTGCTTGAGCACGACTTCATGCCGTCTGAGTGGTCCAAAGTGCTCAGTGGAAAGATCCAGTACTCAGGGCCGCGTCACAAGTGGATGGGCTTTTCCGATTTGCTGTGGGGCAGATTGGTTTGGGCTGTTGGAGGAGAACGTGTCTGTGTCGGGATGCCACTTATGGCTTTTCAAAAGGACATCGCAGATGCCAGCGCTGACATCGGTGGCATCTGCACAAGGTTCGCAGGCATGTCACGTGAAGAAATCAAGAACTCTGGAGGTTTCGCTTGCCTCGTGGAGTCAGGCGATGTGCTTGTGATTCCACCAGGGTACTTGCTGGCCGACGTGAACACGGGGTGCTTGGAAGATTGCCCGGTGGAATCGGAGGATGCCCCGGCTGATGTGGGGGCAGCTCGACTGCTCGCTTCAGAAGAAATGCACCCTCAATCTCGAGTTCTAAGATTTAAGTGTTGGCAGGACTACAAGGCCACATGCTATGTAGTAGATCGCAGGTTTGAATAGACGTTTGACGTCTGAGTGTCTATGAGTTCGTTTGCCAGGTGTTCCCTGTATTAACACGGGACCAGCTCATGAATTTCGACCTCGGGGTCTACGATGCCGCCATCCGTCTTTGTACTGCTCATAGGGGCTTGTGCGACAACTTCAAGCATGGTAGAAAAATGGTGTGTCATCTTCAGCAGAAGCTCAACGGTGTGAAGGATGAAATCCAAAGCCCTGTTCGCGGCGGTCGTGCCCCTAAGTTTGCTTCAGATCCAGATGCTTCGGTAACTCCGGAGACGTCCAGCCTCCTGGAGCTTAAGCCACACGACCTGCAGTTGGTTCCTTGGGTGTCGGATGACGATGATGCTTCCGTTCAGCTTGCAGTTCATGAAGCATTATCATTGGTGACGACGGCTGTCACGAACGAGGTTGGGGGTGCAGCGTGATTCAAGTCGAGTTGAGAGGTTCTAGCATTTGATGTCCAGTGTCATGCAGGATTCCAGCATGTGCGATGGTCTGCTGGACTGTGCAGCTGTTCGTCTCGAGCGTGTGTTGAACGTCGCTGGAGTGACCATCGATGCCTTGAACTCGCAGGCCCATGCTATCCTTCAGCAGACCCACGAGGATTGCCATAAGGCACAGGAGTTGTGGCACCAGTTGGTGGAGCGAGTGAGCCACCGTGCAACTGCGAGCAGTTCAACATCCGCTCATCCTCGCCCTGTCGCCCTTTCGGATGCTCCTGGCGCTCATCGTGACTATGCTGCCTTTGTCGATGCTTCGCAATGCGAGGCGCTTGACAAGGAGTTCGACGAGCTGTCCCAGAGCATGACCGCAGCTCCGGAAAACGAGCCGCAAACACCTGTCCCAAAACCAAAACTTTCAAACACATTCGTGGACACCACACAGGCGAACTTTGACAAGTTCTTTGACGCGGACCTACGCAGGCAGGAGAAAGAAAAGGCGCAGGCGAGGAAGCTTGCTGATCCCCCGGCCCCGACCCCAGCCCCAGCAGATGCACCCAGCACGAAACCCAACAAATCTAAGCCATCTAAGCCTTCGTCTGCGGCCAAATCCAAACCAAGCCCGAGCGTGAAGAAGGCGTCCAAGTCACCCAAAGCCAAAGGCAAGAGCAAGGCGAAGGCAGCGCCTAAGGACAAGACTAAGGAAGCCCCAACCCCGAAGGGGGCAAGAAGGAAGGCTGCATCGAAGTGATTCAGTCTCTTCGGCTTTCGGAAGAGATGCCCGAGCGGTGGCATGTTTCCCAGAATCAGTTTTGCAGGTTTGATTTCGAATCCGATGGCTTCAATTGCTATGCTATGTCGATGTATGCACGATCGAGACGATCCAGAGGGGAATTAATCTTCAGTTCAATTCAATTCATTCATTCCTCTATGGCCTATGACGCAAACTTCCGGTTCATGTTGTTCCACATCGCCTACGGTGCCTGTTCCACATCGCCTACGGTGCCTGTGTACCTGTGCATCTTCGGATTCGCATGAACATCAAACCTTTGCTCGCTGGGTAGCCCCATGGTTGCACCTTACTTTAGAGCCCTCAAAGAAGCGCGCTATTGACATCGTTCCTTCATGTTGCTGCTACCGCTGAGGCCGCCTCTCATTTTGGATTTGGGGCTGCGACTTTAGACGTCGAAGAGACTTCTCGCATGCTTGAGATGAAAAGCCAACTCTCTGCTGTCAGTGATGCGTTGCGTCCACTCAAGCCAAGTCACGGGATATTAGATTTCAGGCACTCTGTTACGCAATCGCTTCAGCAACTGGAATCGCGATTTGGTTGCGACCGGTCTTGATTGCATGGTTTCAAGCCTTACGGCTTCTGCACGGTCGTTTTGGATACAGTGTTCAGGCACTTTCGCCCGGTAGTCCTAAAGGCCATATAGACGGAGGCCTGGAGCAGCAAGTAAGAGAACTTGTTACGTTGCGAATCAGGCGTCGGATCAACGATTCATGCCCATTTGTGCATCTCAGCTTGTTGCACGTGTGATTGGTTGTTGTGCGTGTGATTGGGCGTGCTTTTGTGTTTGAACCCCCGTAGCCATATGCCTTCATTCACCCGCCGCCCCAGGACACCTCGTTGACATTAGTATACATACCTATGCCAGCTCTCGAACACTGTAGAAAACGTGCTAATATACTGCAGCAAAATTTATGGCCTGCCTGGGTCTGTAGCTCGAGTCTTCCTAAGCCAACACATGCAGGCCTTCATTCTGGTCGTGCTGTGCCTGCTCTTCAATGACCGGCTCTACACAGACCGGGACTGCACTCAGTAAGATAAGCTTGGCCGGGTCGTTATTCGGGATCTTGAGATTCTATAATTCAGTATATTCGGGCCATATAGGAGCTATATAGGTCTTAATACGGTTCCTAGATAGACTATATGGTAGTATCAGTCCGGGCTCTTCGTTCATATAGTTCTGGCAATTTGGAATGGAAGTTTGAAGGAGTTTCCGTTCATCGAGCATTATGCCGGTTCCGCAACAATGAGTGGGCAAGTCGACAAGATGTATGGCCGGGGAACTGCCGTGTCTCTAGACATCAATCTTCACCCGGCCATGGATATATTGAGGCCTGCGGGATTTGCGTCGCTTAGACTGGGTTATGATGTATATATAGTCTGTATAGTGAGGCTGCCTAGAAGTTCTAAACACTCAATTGAGATCAAAGGTTGCATCTTCTCTCCGTGCTCAGAGGATCCAGTTCAGGCTTCACTTTGTGGCAGGGACTACAGTGCTCCTCCTGGGTTTCCATTTGCCGCAGTTCTACCGGACGAACCTTCTTGAATCCCTGTGGACATAGAGAAGCGCCCAGCGTGTCGATGGGCAATGCACAGCTCTGCAGGATACGTCGTGGGTATTGTAATTGGCTAAACCTTCCAAACAATCCTAGAATCAATTATGATTAAACACCCACACTATAAACCCTAAACCTAAACCCTATATAAACTCTATATAGGAACCTCTGTAGAAACATCGGCAAACAGGGTCCCTGGCTTTTCCTGCCCCTCGAAGATGTGGCCCTGTTCCGTGCCTTGGTAGGACCATTCTCATTTCACTATTGTGCGTGGCCATGTCTGCTAGCTGGGTCATCGAACAGCCTGGTTCGTCATTGATATATCGCCACCCACGATTCCAATGGTTCTGTCGGATCCACAAGGCTAGAATCTTTGCTATTGCATGCAAGTTGTGAGCATTGTAATCATTAATTTCGTAAATAATTCCTATAGCAACTATATACGGTGTTTACTTTTTTACTGCTCGTATGGGGCAATATACTTGGAGGATCATGGGACTTAGTAAGTAGGGTTACCATAATTAAGGTTACAAGTAGATATAACTATAGTTACCTTACTTATAACCCTATACTTACTAAGTCCCCTGATCCTCCAAGTAGGGTTTTAAGGCAGCCCAAACCCCCGCACCCCGCAGGTATATATCTCTCGTTTCTGGATGATGCATTACGGACACAGCTGCCCGAAGAGAACGGCTTTGTGGTCTTCGAACCCCAAGATCCTGAAATTCGGCAAAGGTAAGCTTTCCCCGGACTTCAAACTGAAACAGAGGCGACTTCATGGTGATGTTCGGCCTGTGACACGTAAGATTGGGAAAGACGGCAAAGAGAAGTTCACAGGAAACCCATCGTTGAAGGGAACACAGAGCCTGAGTTCCATTAAAAACCGTATCATATCATCTATAGGTCGATCCCCATTACAATCAAATCTTCAAGATCCCCTATCTTAGCCCAGGACCTACACTACAGCCTTCGGTGACCACATGGCCAGGATTCTGCCTTCCTTCAACAAGTCCCCGGCGTTGCGGCCCGCCTCCATGGTGGATTCCTTGACCGTTCAGAAGCTTCGGGCAATGGATATGGGTTTCGATGACTGGTCTGATGCCGGTGTTCCAGAGTTATTGAAATATGTTTACGGGGCCAAAGGTCTACGTATCCCCGAGGAATGGAGACCCTGCTTCCCCAAAAGTCATTTTGCATAGTCGTTTCGACACGTGCTGCTGCCACTGCATCCCATGCATACTCTACACCATGCCACACACACACACGAGTTGGCAGCATGTCTACATGTAGACGTGAACACAGCATGCTTGTGCATAGCTAGCTAGTTTGGTCCGGAGACTTAAATACTGCACTGTGCTCACGCGTGTCTTAATTCGGAGTGCAGTCCTAGCTGCATGCATATACGACCATGGCTGGTGTCTGAAGCTGGAGGTTTCCAAACCCATGATAAGTATAAGGTTTTGAAATTACAGGGTTTCACTTGGAGGCCCTTTTGACTTAGTAAGTAGGGTTAGTAAGGTGGGTTATGGGGATTATAATGGGGTTTCTATAGGGGATACTAAGTAGACTTACTAAGTCAAAAGGGCCTCCAAGCAGAGTCGACCTTAATCAGCTATTGGGTCCAGTTGTGGTCCTATCTAAGCTTCGAGAGGAAACCGTGTGCCATGAAGACACAGCTGTGTAGTCTCGATAAATTTAATTCATCGATCGAGACTTTAAGCTGCACGGCTGGGTGCTAACCTGCATGGCTGCGATGCGTCATGCGGGACGTATGGTATGGTCTGAAACAACCTAAATTCGTTAATTGAGCTATAAACATAGGATCCGAGTACGCTTTCCTGTCGAACGATTCTATACAAAATACACCCTACATAAACCCGGCCTACATAATCCTATAAAACCCATATGCAGTTAATCCATCCTACATGCAACGTTTTGCGGTTGCAGTGCTATCTCACAAGGGAGTGCAATGTTCAGGATTCTCCACAAGCCTGCTAGAGCTCTTAAATAAACTGTATACTAGCTCAATATTTAATTATAATTTTAAGGGTTCATATGGGGGGTTTCTACAGTGGGTATAGCTAGCTACTTAGCTGGGTAGCTCTATATTTATATACCCGCGGATGCATAAACGATCTTCACCCCTGGGTGCTGCGGTTTCTTACATTTACCCAGCACTGGCCCAGTGACCTTGGGCGCGCACGGTGATTCGAATGGCTGCAGATCGAAGTGATATACACCTCAGGTTTGTGCAGCGGTTTGTATGGTCATCTTAAGGCGAGCTGAGAATGTGCCGTGTGAACACAGCTAGGTTTGGAAGATACTGGCTTCAGCTTGCGTAGGTTTCGATCGAAGGGCTCCGGGCTTCAGGGCTGGGAGTTCGATCTATATGAATTAAGAAGGGCAGCCGGAATTCAGGTTGCATGTCGTATATAATATATATATATATATATATAGCCAGGCACGTGGCTTCAGGGCAGGGGCTTGCAGATTGTGTGGTGGGCTTGCGGGCTTCAGGGCTACGTGTTTCCAGGTCGCGTGGCTTCACGGGGCTGCGGGGATTCAGATTTCAGGGGTGCCGTGCGGGACTTCAGAATTGCGGGCTTTGGGCATTTCAAGGTTGCGTGTTTCCGTCTTTAGCCAGCTAGGAGTTGCGTGTTTTCAGGTTTCAGGGTTTCGGGCTGGCGTGGCTTCAGGCTTGAGCTTTGGACCATTTCAGGGTTGCGTGTTTCTGCTAATCGTGCAGCGTGCTTTTAGGGGCCTAAGGATTTCAGGTTTCAGGGCTGCGAGAATCGGATTTCAAAGCTTCGGGCTTCGGGGTTGCGGGCTTCAGGGCTGCATGCTGCGCGGTTTGTGCACTTCAGGGCTGCGTGCTCTGCACTTTCCAGGCTCCCGCTTCAGACCTGCAGGCCTTTGTAGGACTGCAGGCTCAGACCAGCGCGGTCGCGTGTCCCTTTGGGTGGATTAAGTTAATTTATGTAAAAAACGCGAAATCCAAACAACCACTTTTAGGCACGCAACGAGCACTTTTAGGCACGCAACGAGCGCTTTTCGGCACGCAACAACTGGTTCTGTTTTGGGCCACATTTTGCGCTACTTTTGTGCGCTTGTGAACGAATCCGTTCTTGTGTAGCCGTGGAAAGCCTGCTGCGCAATGGCTTTGAACAAAGACGTGCACTCTGCAGCCACCCTCGTGAGTGGCTTGTCCTGCCTCCTGCGTGCTGCTTCTGAGGGCAATTTGGGCCCATTGCAGAGCGTTGCCGAGGAAATCTGTGCTTGTTGGTATTCAACTTCGGTCCTATATTGTCCTATATATACACTACATGTTCGGAACAATTGTCTTGCAGCCCTGAGGCCCCCCTAAGATCCCTAAGCCCCCCCTATGGACAATAATATATCGATATCGATCAAGTCTATTAATTCAGGCCGGGATTACAGGGATTCAGGTGCAGCCTTGTATGGTGTTAATGGTAGATATCTCGCTCCATTCAGGAGCTCCAGAGCGCCTTGGAGATTGCCCAAGCCGACACGAAAACCGAGCCCGGCACAGAGTCGCAGGTGGCTGCCCTTCAGCTGAAGCCTGTGCCCGGGAGTGCAAAGAGTGCAATTCCATGTTGAATTAAGGAGCTAGTTTAGGGAGTTGTGTGTGTCTGTGTGTGTGCATGTATAAATTATATCTCTACGTTGGCATATCCTTCTTTTATCACACTGTACTAGAAACCTATATATGTCGATCCGTGTGTGCATTAAACTTTCTACACGCAGCACATGCACACATGTAGTAAGTTCGCATGTCTGTGATGCACGATATCTGCCTGCATGGGGTATGCGTCTTAACACAGCACACAGGCATGGCTTACGTAAAATTAAGTTGTATATAGGAACACGTACACAGACATGGTATGAGGTCAAAGAGGAGCCGGGGACCACTCAGAAGCCACCGCGGTCACTGCCATCCAGCTCCTCCTTGCAATCCCTGGGAACTCCGACACCAACCCCAAGTGACCAGACGCGTGCCAATCTTGAACAGGACCCGAAACTAGTTTTGTACTGAAGACATATACCGACTAGTGTGTCGCACTTGCATCCCTGGGTCTACCATGCCAATAGGAGCTGCTCTACAAGATGGAGCTGCTACAGGCCACCGTGAACGCGCAGCATGCCGAGATCACGAAGCTTCGTTCGGGCAACGGTGCTCAGGTCACACACAGACATGTTGCAACAGCTGGTGCAAACTTGGTGCGTGTCACTGTGCGGCTTGCATAGTCAATCGACTGTTCTGATTCTACCCGCAGGATCCATCGAAACAAGCGGCTGTGCAGCCCCAGAAGCCTGTGAGCAACACAGTGGAGAAGCCCGCACCGGCCTCCCATGCGGAGGTTCTGCCGGACCCCCGCGCTGGCAGCCCCAGCAGCCGAGGAGCCAAGCGACCCCATCCACCGACCCCGGGAACAACTCCAACCAAGCCCAACCCCAAGCGAGGCTCCGAGAAGGTCGACAGCGACAAGGAGGAGGCAGAAGTGCCCCAGGTGATTCGTGTGGCCGACATGACGAAGCTGCAAAAGGAACAGGTGCGAAGGATCGTGAGCCCCAAAAAGGGGTCAGGGAACTTGGAGGTTCCGGAGAATATCTTCGATATGTGGAAGGACGTTGCCAGTGGCCGGGACAAGCTTCTGCGTATGTGGTGCAAGGCTGGAGGTGTCAAGGCAGGGATGGGTCCTATATAGGTCGACTACACTTGGAGTTCGATGTCATCCCTTATATCCTCAAAGAGTAAACATCGAAACAGCTTGGCAACCATTGATCAATTGATCCCTGTAAGGCCGTGTTCATGGAATCTCTTACCCTCCTCTCTCGCTCGACAAGAAGCAAGAAGCTGGAGGTCAAGGGAGGCTTTTACTCCAAAGACGATATGAAATCCGAACTCGGATACAGTCAGAAACCTCGTTGCAAATCAAGTTAAAATCTATTATAGTACTCTCCCCTTCCCGAACAGGCCCCACAGCTAGCCTCACACGAAGCCCAGGACTCGCATCGACAAGATCGTGGCCTGGGCAGAGAAGAAAGGGCTTGTCAGGTCGCGTGGTTTGCAATTCTATTTGTTTGCCTAAAAAGTGGATGGGTCGGTGCCACTGGAAACTCTAGTGACTTCAGCTAGTACTATAGTCGATCGAAGCTACATATATGCAAGCCTACACAGTGTCGTTGCTACATCTGCAATTGAAAATTAAGAGGTGCAGCGGGATTCCAGTGAGCCGTGGTGGGTTCTATAAAGGTTTATATATAGGCTATATAGGCTTGTATAAATCCCATAACGAGAACCTAAAGTGCAAGAAGCTCAGGGTGGAAGGTTTCGGCCCATGATACTTCAGCAGACTTTGGGCGCAGCTATACAGATCTGCTAGCCGTGCAGTGCATGGATTGCATATATAGACGATCCAGAGTCCTCGCAGGGCCTTAGGGTGATTTGGAACCTCGACTTATGTAGGGTTTGCGATGCAATGGCTGATTCGTTGCTGATTGGTTTCTGCTGGGGGCAGCATGTACCCTAATCAATTAATTCCAGCTAGTATATTGGTTCGTGCAACAGAATCCTGACGCACCCACAGCCCAAGGACCTGTGAGTATGATGACGAGACACTCGAGTACTGGGTGAACATCAGAACCACGGGAACCATGACGAAGGAGGACCTGGAGATGCTTGAGCGCAAGCAAGAGTACTCAGGTGAAGGTGGGGACGAGCTCAACTTCAAGTCTGGTCTGGATTTTAGCGGCTTTGACTTCTCTGACGACGACAGCTTCATCCATAAGAACTCCAAGGACATGGAAGGTGATCACCACAAAAGTGTGCACCAGACTGAATTTCACAATCCCTATATAGGTATAGTAAAACCCCCGGGTTCAGTCTCATCTGAGGTTGCAGCACAGATGAAGGAGTACATGAAGCAGGTGCTGAAGGCCAAGAGCTCGATGGAGACTTTCGTCGATAAGATCAAGCCTGTAGTGGCCGGGGATGCGAAAGCGGGGCAGTGCCTGGATGGAATTAAGTTATATAGATTTGCAAACCCTATTATAGAACCCTCCCCATAAGCCCTAAACCCCGTAATCTGAATGAGGTCGGTGAAGAAGATGGAGGCTTTCCTAAAGGAGTACGAGACACTCTACGAGGAGATGGCCGAAGCCAAAGCCGAAGGGGGCACCTCCGGTTACACTGACAAGCTTTCGGGCTGCAGTACCCTATATAACCCTATATAAACCCTGAACCCAGAACCTTATATAAACCCAAAAATTATGTTATCAAGTATATAAACCAGTTAAACCCAGCTTGTGAAACTGCAGAAACCCATATACAACAATCGCCCTTTTGAAGCCCCGCTCGAACTGAAACAATATGTAGTACTTAGAGGATCATGGGACTTAGTAAGTAGGGTTATAAGTACCTTAATTCAGGTTATAAGTAGATATAACTATATAGTTACCTTACTTATAATCCTCCTCACTAAGTCCCCTGATCCTCCAAGTAGCTTAAAACGAAGCTTGGGAATGGCTCAGGCTGCAAGCAGAGTGCAAGGGCTACTTCGTCAAGGCTCAGAAGCTGATCCTTTGGCTGGGATTATATAAAGGAAGTGCATGCAGACTTGCATTAGGAAGCTTCTCGAGTTGGATCCATGCAGTGAAATCTGTAGTAAACTTCGTCGATCTGAGTGACGTGCAAGCGAATGATGCTGAGGACGGCGAAATCTGCATCCTTGGAGGCGGCCAACAAGCTTGAGTCTCAGTGGACAGCCATGAGCCGCATTTAGTGACTGATCTTGGAATGTGCGTGAATCGATCAATTAAAATTATATCGGGGTTCCTAGCTGGCTTCAGGCTTCATGTGGGTGGGGAAGTGTGCCAGAAGCCATATTCGGGCCACCCAAAGTTGACAGGGCTTCTGTACCGAAATGCAGTGCTGCAGGGCATGAGACTTGTGATTCTTTAGAGGCGCATTTTTACGCAGCATCTATGTGTCGAACAAACTAAGTCGCATGGTTTTCTTAATTTTGTTTACTGCATGAAGCCCTTGTACGATGAGGTTCTGGGCCCGAAACCAAAACCCAACTAACCTTTCTCTAGCTAGGTGTATATATGTTTATATATTTAAACCCATCTACAAACGATCGGCTATCACCCATACCTCCTCCGAGGTCGCTGCTCAACCGGGCTCGCAAGGCGGCGAAGAAGAACGAAGAGTGATCTCCCCGTCTCGGCGGCGGGAGTAGACACGTGAATTTTGATTTTGTGTCGGTGCTTCCATGCAATAGCTGCTGAGAAGCTGTGGATTGCCTATCAATCCTTATGTCTGGGATGGTTATGGACATGTCATGCTTGTTGGAACCCTAGCATTGACCTAACGAACTAACTAATTGCGTGGTTTATTAGGGACTATATATATAGGGTGGTTGTATACTTGGAGGCCTTTTTGACTTAGTAAGTCTACTTAGTAGAAACCCCATTAGAATCCCCATAACCCACCTTACTAACCCTACTTACTAAGTCAAAAGGGCCTCCAAGTATAGTCATGGGGCTGTATATAGGAAGATATTAGGCTTGCAAGGGAAAGCATGATGTGTTTGGGTGCAGTCGCATCTGTGGAAGCCAGCGCCCCACAGGATGCATGGCGCAACGGGTTTCACATAGGTCAGTGCAAGCTTTGTTTCAGGCTGCAGCAGCCGTGCGACTGGCGAGAATATGTTCCCTATATCAAATTTACATGTGTGCGTGGGATGCATGCAGAGTGCTTGTTTGGATGCTTGTCATTGTAATTGTCGAGTCTTCATAGTTCGAGTTGCTGACGCCATCTAGAAACAAGCTAGTTGCTCTACTGTTTCCTCGAAACAGTACCTTAGACTGCTTACGGGCAGGTGGTGACCATGCGGCTTCACTCGCGTGAAATGTGACTTTGGTTTGGGCGGGCTCGGGCCTATCGGTATGATCCCATGCTGGTGTTGATTCGATTGGTTACACTGTGCATGGTTTCTGCAAGCTTGTGCAAAGTCGAGGAAGCAATCGAATTCCAAGATGTTTTGACTTGTCACATCGTCTCTACGCAAGCTAGGAACTTACACGTGTAAATAGATGTGGCCCCGACGGCTCTAATCAGGTGATGCACGGAGAGTTTCGTATCTTCGCAGATAGCTTCAAAATCATGTATAAACTGTATGTAAACCCACCGAGGAAACTCAAAGAAACAGTTATGAACTGCGTGGAAACCAAACCCCAACCATTCCCAGTATCTTCGAGCTTTTAGTGTTTACTCATTCCCGTCCTATGCATGGCCCGGCAACTCTAAAAAGAACTATATAGCTAAAACCGAAGCCTGTCAGGCGACGACACCGCTCCCAACATCAGCCAGCAAGTCTTCTTGATTGCCGTGAAGTATGGAAAAGGTGCTGGGGCCCCAGCGGCTAGGCAAAGCCAGCACAGCGAACGGTTGTATCATTCCTGAGCGATGTAGACATGAGAGCAAAATAAATTTCGCATGGTGAATATGTCAACTTCTTCGCAGCTGCTCCGCGTCTCGACAACATATGTTGTTTGCAACAATGCCCAATCGGAAGCTTGCTAGTTGTGTATATAGTTTACATGCAGAAGTGTACGACTGATATCCTAGGAGTTTAATTGTTGTCATGTCGGCTAGCAATGGTAAGAAGCTCGCAATCTTTCCCTGGAGTGAGTCTGAGTCTGACGACGAAGACATGAAGCACAACTCGGACATCGATATGGCTAGCCCTATTTCGCATGCTTCCACTCAGCTGCCTGAGACGCCAGCTGCAGTGGATCGATGCCAAAGCTCCATCCTGGATGCGAGGTTGATCTCTGAAACTGCTGTGGCTTCCAAGATTCTTTGGCACTGTGTCAAGGTGATCAACAGAGTCCGGCAGGAACATGGGGGGAATGCTCTTTGTGTGTTCAAGATTGGGCTAACTGCGCAGCCACTTCGGCGCAGGCAGAGCTATATGGAGCAGAATTTCGAATCCTTCGTGCTGTTACACAAAGTATGCCGACCAGATCTGCTAGGCATGTTGGAGATGCTAGAGGCTGCACTGATCGCTGAGTTTCACGATAATGAGCGGTGCTGTAGAAACAAGCAACTCGGTGGTGAGAGCATGCGTGACAAAAGCTTCATGCCCAGGTTTCCGCCTCCTTACTATGCATACTGTGCAGCTGCATGTGCTGCACAACGCAAGCCCATCTTAGGATAATCAGCTAGCTGCGTTGACCCATTGCTCATGTGTGCTTTCACACAGTGAGCTTCAAGTCCCGTGGGTGCACAAGATGAAACAATTGATGTCCGAGCGAGTGTGCATGCACTGCATGGGAACTGTCTGTAGCTTTCATGATCGGTCTCTGAAGTGCCAAACTTCCCAATTGAATTTGATTGAATCTCGCTCCGCCAAGGTCCCGGCGAAGGATCTGGTGATTGATGCCCAGGCCGCCATCAAAACTGATCCTTGCGAGGTATTGGCTAAGATAGCTCAGTTTCCACTGTCCAATGCTGATCAACCCCTCTACGACCTGCTCTTCAAATATGGATTGGCATTGCCGCTTCCGTTTAGCTGGGCGAAGGCTGGCGAGGTTCACAGATACCCCTATCTTAACCCGAAGGAACAGCTCGAGGTTCTAAGCGAGAACTACTTCCATCGGGTGCTGGGGGTGCCTGTTTCCTTGGCGGAGCAGGCATTTGCACAGTTTTGGGCAAAGTTTCGCTCCATCCACCCGAACCATGATCTATTTCGGAATCATGCTGATATCAATTTTTCCAAGCTCATCCCCTACTATTTGCACGGGGATGGTGGCCGTGGCTTCAAGAAGGATCCTATCGAGATTGTGTCAATGTTTCCAGCACTTGGATCCGGGTCAAGGTCGAGACAGGTAGACTTGAGTTCAAAGCGCAAAGCTGAAGGCCCCATCGAGTTGGGCATCAATCTGACAGGAAATTCTGGGGCGACTCGTTTTTTGTTTACTGTGCTGAGCAGCTTGGTGAGCAAAAATGATTCGAGAATCTTCGACGACCTCATGGCCATTTGGGGACGATCGCTGAAATCTTTGTTCGAGGATGGGTTCCAAGCTCATGGTTCTACCTGGCGTGTCATGATTTTGGGCTTTGCTGGCGATTCCCCTTTTGTCAAGAAGGTCGGAAAGCTGACCCGTTCGTTCAACAATGTCCGAAAAGCCCACACGTCTGTAAAACCCCAGAAAGGATGTTGTTGGCTTTGTCACGCAGGCTACGAGCTGCCCGCAGACGATGTTTACATTCCTTTTGAGCACATGGGCTACACCTCCCCCAAATGGTTGGCAACCACAAAGCTCAATAATCCCGAGCCCTGGCTTCGAGATGCTGGCGCACTTCTGCCATGCATGTTACTTGACAGGGATGACACTCCGGCAGCTTTTTGGCGGGCTGACTTCTTCCATGTTTTTCACGCAGGCGTCGCCAAAGACTTTGTCAGCTCTGCTTTGATTTTTTCACTCAAGGCTCTGTTCGGCCGTGGATCGGTTGCGAAGGACATGGACGAGCTTAATGCAAGGCTCAAGGTCTGGATGAAGACCGAAAAAAGGCGACTGCACTGCGGCGGACATCTTACCGAGGATCTTCTAGGCTACAGCAGTACGAGGGAGTTCCCAGAGGGGAGATGGTCCAAAAATATGGATTCCGCTACACTGATGGGCTTCGTCGTCTACCTTTTGCAGCGAGATGAGTTCAAAAGCAAAGTCGAACAGGACAGTGTGTTGAAACAAATCTTGTCCAGTGCAATCGCAATGGGCAGAGTGGTACGAATTGCTTTGGGCGCCGAGTTTTTCATGTCAAGTGAGGATTGTGAAATTCTTGCGGAGTCTGGTCACGAGTTTTTGCTTGGCTACGCTGACCTGGTGGCCCAGTGCCACGCGCGAGAATTGTGCCTTTTCAAGCTTCGCCCCAAAGTTCACTACCTCAATCATATTTTCCTTCGGGTCTACCAAGAATGGTTGTCGACAGGTACTGCTACGAACCCTTTGGCTGAGGCCACTTTTATGTCGGAGGACTTCGTCGGCCGTACAGCAAGACTCAGCAGGAAGATCAGCACCAGAGCGGTTGCTACAAAGACTCTTCAAAGGTATCTCTTATTTATGAAGACGTGCTTAGACAAGGATACCTTTACAACGATGGACTTCTCATGGCTGGATTGAGCGGCTTTGCAGCATATACTCTGTATACAACATGCATACTTTAAGTCGTGTAACATATCTATACTGTGTTTTTGCACGACCCTACTCCCAATAACCGCGTAAATCCAAAGCATCCAAAGCAAGCTTCACCCACAAACCCTGGGCAGGTTGGCGGTCCTGAAGCGAGAGCACGCAGTCGAGAGAGCCGCCGTGGAAAACATCGAGGGATGACGGGAGGGAGATCGGCTTTTAGGTTAATCGCACGGTCGGGGCTAGTTTAGGCAGGTACTGAATTGTACATAATACCATCATATATACGTATAGTGAGAAGGATCCTGGATATGTATTCAGTCAACCCTTTCGGAGCTCGCAATTTCGAAAGATCTGCGCTCTTGAACGTCATTTGGCTGAGAGGGGCCGGGCAAGATACGATTCGTGGCAAACCCAAACCCGTCGAACCCTGAAGCCCTGAAGCCCTGAAGCCCCCAAGTCTGAACCCCTGAACCCCCCAAATATAGTGGTTTGGGCAAACGCTCACTTCCTCAGCCAGAAGTGCGTGCGCCTGTTTATTTCGAGAGGTTTGGTTTCACAGGTAGACATGGACCCCCAGTGGGACCCCGTGAAGGAGTATATCCGGAAGGACCTGGGGGTCAACACGGACCGGGAGCAGTGCTGGTGGAGCGAATGGGACGAGGGCGCGCTCCGAAACATCCTGGCTCAGCAAAAGCGAATAACCCAAAAATCCAAAGAGCTGGGAATGAAGCGCCTTTTTCAGGTTTTGGTGGTCCTTGACGATATGGCCGATACACCGCAGGTGCACAAGAAGACCGGGGACGGCATCCTGGACACGCTTTTCATCCGTGGCAGGCACTACATGTGCAGTTGCTGGGTGAGCACCCAGAAACTTCGCTTGATGCCCTCGGCCGTGCGCGTGAACACCATGTTCTACTGCGTCTTCCGACTCCGCAACCAACTCGAAATCGAGGCGCTCGTCGAGGAGCTCTCCGCCATGCTCCCAAAGGAAGTCCTGTTTAGCATGTATGAGGAGGCCACTCGGGAGAAGCACAGCTTCTGGTTCGTGAATCTGCGAGCCCCGAAAGAAGACATGTTTTGGGTGAACTTCGAGCGCAAATTCCTCGTAAACGAGCATGGGGACAATCCTCAGCCAAGTGGCGGCCAAGCTCCTCGGGGCCGGCCCGCTCTGCGATAGTGAGTGCTCGAACATCCACTGCTGCTCGAGCTCGCAACGGGTCGTGGACCCTAGGTGGCCCTACCCGGAGCGACTCCGGCAAATCAGCAACGAGTCCGACGCCTCGACGGCGCGGAGTTTGTTCCGCCGCTACAGGAAAAGAGCCATGAGCGCGACGATCTACGTGGACTCCCGGAAGCGCGTCGCAGGGGACGACAGCAGCTTCACGTACGATCTGGGAGAAACCCTGCACCTCCAGACGGGCGCCAAGCTCTCAGTCTTCAAGTTTCGCGTGGCCGACGCCTTCCTGTCCACGGACAGGGGCCAATACCTATTCTGGCGGGACACTGCCCTGGGCACGCTGAACTGGGCCACGCTCCCGGTCGGGGCCTACACGGGGGCGCGGCTGGCCGCCTGGATCAGTAGAAACTACGCCTCGGCCACCTACGTGGAGCAAACCAATGAAATAGGCGTGGCCTACGATGGCAACAGGGTCATCCTCCAAGATGCCGAGCTGCGCGAGCTCTTCCCCGACGCCGCGAGCTATCCCGCGGGCGCCACACCCGCCCGGCCACTCTCAATCAACCACCTGCTCGGGCCCAGCTTCATCGACGGCGCGCTCCAGATCTTTCCTTTCGTCGTTATGAACTGCTACTCTGAACTATACCTGCGCTGCAGCACGCTGGCCACCGCGGCCGACATCCGAGGGCAGCTGGGCTCCGACATTTTATGCAAAATGATTATCGACAAAGGAGTGGGTCATATTATGCAAGCGAGAACAGACGAGGGGCATTTCCTCAAATTGCACGGCCCCATTACCCTGCGCACATTGCGCTTCAAGCTCACCGACGTAGATGGCAATGTAGTGAATACTCGCGGCACCAGCGTTTCTTTTGCGATATACCTGGACTTCGAAAACTAATATGTTTATTCATAAGAAATGGCCGAGAATGCGGAGCCCCCCATGGCTCCTGAAGCTCCGAGGGCTCAGCCTGAGGCTTCGCCACAGCCTCCTCCGGAGCCTGAGCCCTTGGAGCCTGACGTGGCCACCGTGCCCGCGCCGGCAGAGCCCCCGGCCGAGCCCCCAAAGCCCGCGGAGCCTAAGCGCCGAGGTCGCCCGCCCGGCTCCAAAAACAAACCGAAACCGCCGAAGACGGTGCCCGCCGAAGAGGCCGTCCCAGCACAAGCTCCCGAGCGTGCTGCCCCCGATCCTCCTCCAACGCGAGCAGTTCCTCCGAAGCCGCCGAGGGCTCAGCCCGAGGCTTCGCAGCTCCCGGCTGAGCCCGTCAGGATGACGCCTGCGCAAGAGCGGGCCCTAAGGTACATGCAGCGCCAAGACAGGTACATGGAGCTGCTCGCACGAAACACTCATGAACTGTAAAAGGATGATGCCCATCGAGCGGCGCAACGAATCCTTCATGCTTCGGCAGTTCCACAAGATGTACCCCAGCTACAACATCAATCCCCTTCTCTGGAGAAGGCACCAGCAGCTGGTCGAGGCGCAGGCCTTCAACCAGTGGCTCTCCGACCGCCGGTTGCGGCAGGAGGGCGAGACCTACGCCGACGAATTGGGCCGCATGACTGAGGCGGTCAACCGCCGCATCCCGCAACTGCGCTATGCCCCGGCGGAGCGGCAGGGCGTTCACAGGATGGCGCGGGACGTCGCCGCAGGTAGAAACACCAGCGACTCCCAAGTGTATGGCGGTCTACTCTGAAATGAAGCTGGATCTGCAGCTCGCGAAGCGCGATGGCATGTGGCTGCTCGAAAACCCCGAGGCGGAGATCCCGCTGGCCTACGACCACGACCTGGAGGACGAGGAGGGCCAGGAGATTGTGCGGCTGCTGGCCCGGCGGTGGGCGCGACCCCAAAGGGTCCTGGTGCGCTACGACCCAGAGACCAAGACGGTGCTCAGCTACCTGTGCGAGATCGTCCAGCGGGCCAGCGAGCGCTCGTACTTGGGCAAGCGAGGACTCAAGATCCATGTAAATGGAGGAGCGTAGACAGAATGGTTTCCGCGTCAAACCCTCATTTGGTCAGGTGCTAGGCTTCATCCAGGAAGGCGAGCCCCTCGACATCCCCTTGCCCAACCGCAAGGCCAGCATCTACACATCCAGTCACTTCTACTTGGACGATTACCCCAATGCACCCGAGCCCATCAGCGAGGCGCCCATGCCCCACACGCAGTTGAACCCAGCGGATGCTTTCGAAACAGGAGATGAGGGCTACTCCGGTACTGCGTTTCCCCGCCCGCCCAGGGAGTTCACCCGGCCCTCGTTTCTGCCGGACTCCGACAACGGGGGCATGGACCCAGGCCAGGCCCTGCGCAACGACGGGCTCGATGCACCGAGGCCACCGAGCCTCGGAGGCCGCATGAGGGAGTCGGGCATTCAAGCCGCGGAAGCGATCATCGCCAGGGGCTGCGGGCGCCGCGGCGGCGACCCGAAGCGTGGCCGAGAACCAGACCTTCAACATTTTGCGGGGAGGAGGCGACTGGCTCGACAGAACCCTCAGGATCCCCAGGAGGCCGCCGGGACTGGCGCCGCCCCCGGACGAGGTCCCGCCGCCCAACATCATCGGGAGGCCCAGCGAGGTGGAGCCCCTGCTCGAGCGAGCGGGCCAGAGAGCCGCGGAGGTGGAGCGGGCGGCCGCCCAAGACATCGAGGCTTTTGCGTCGCAGCAGGTGGCGGAGGCAGAAGCGGCGGAAGGCTTTGCCACGGCGGCGGAGGCTGCGGCGAGCGCTGCCGAAGCAGCAACTGCGGCGGAAGCGGGCGGAGGAGCTCTTGCGCTCCTGGGCGAGGGAGCCCTCGCAACCGCGGGCACGGTGGGCGCTGCGGCGGGAGGCCTGGCCGTTGCGGGCGCAGGCGCAGCGCTCGTGGGAACGGCCTGGGCCATCGAAGGAGGGTTGAACGCGGCTTCGCACATGATGGGCTGGGGTGCGGCCACGGGCGGCGGGACGGACTCAGACGCCTCGCGGCCGAGCCAAACCACGGACCTTGTGCGACGCTGAACGGCATGCAGGAGTCGGGCGCAGTTGATCATTACTTCATCCAGGAGCAGCGCCGAGCCCAGCGGAGGCCCCAGGTCTTCCGGATCGACACGGACTCGGAGAGCGAGCCGCGGCCCCAGGCGCAGCAACGCATCGTGGCCCGCCCGGCGCGGCGCCGGCAGCCCCAGGCCCAAACCCCTTTCGGCCTCAACAACATCCCGATCCCGGTCTCTTCCGGCAGCGACCGCTCCCGCGTCAGCCGCCAGTCCCGCGGCGACCGGGGACCTTTGGGCACCCAGCCGTCCTTCGACGCCCTTCGTCAGGCGAGCGAACCGGAAGCTGCATAGGTATGTAAAGAGTGATGGAGCAGGTTACGCAAGCCGTCAATGACGAGCTCGTGGCCAGTCTCGACTACAAGCTCCAGACGGGGAACACCAACTACATTCAGTCCCGCAAGTCCGTGCAGTTCTTTCCGAGCTCCCTGAGCACCTTCACGCCAAGCACCAGCCGCGTATGCCGAATACCAATCACGCCAGGATTGGACTTTGTTGATCCTGAATCGATTAAGCTGGCCTTCACCTTCCGCAACACGGACGGCTCCAGCGACATGCTCTGCGGCTCGCCGGACCCCTCGTGTTTCATCGAGAGGATGCAACTCTTCGCCAACGGGCAACGGGTGGAAGACATCAGCTACTACGGGCGCAGTTGCTTCATGTATTCGCTACTGAAGCCGTCCGACTGGTGGACGGAGCTGCACTGGGAGGGCCTCCCGGTGGACGCCGGCGGCTGGGCGCAGCCGGTGCAGCCGGGGCAAAAGCGCGATGTGCTCATGCACCCGCATCTTGCTGCTTGGGTCCTACCAAAAGTGTGTTCGAGAGCCTTGAGGGGGGGTGGGGGGGAAAAACAGTACGACTCTGAACGCTTGAATCCTTGCGGACATGTGATCGACGATTTCACGCATCCATCATGCGTGCGTGAATGGGTTTTATTTTCCGCCGAAAGTGTAGACAAAGTTTGTCGAAAAAGGAAAACAGTGTTTTCACTTGTGTGTGAGTGACACTAGACAAACTTTGCCGTGCAGCTTTCGGCTTGGAGTTGGATCTGTGATCCAAAAAGTTTTTGTAGAGTAGCTTGTAGTGCTCCGCAGCAGTGGGGGTCGTCAGCGACGTCCTTCCACTCCTCTTTTTATAACTGTCAGTGGCAGTTATGGTTGACCAAGCAGCCCGCAATTACGCGGCTGAGTCGCCAGAGGCGCCGTACCCTAGAAGGGACGGTCGAGAGAATCAGCTGGCAGCGCCACAATGTTTGCAACGCGTGCGACAGTGTCGCTCCTGCCTCCGTTTTTTGCAGTGCAATCCAATTTTCGTGCTAGAGCAGGCCATGCGTGAGGAGATGGCACAACAGGAGATAAGTTATCTCCTTTGGGCCATTAGCTGTGCCATGCGGGTAGACCCCGCGGTCGTCAGCGACGACCATGAATCTCTGAACCGCGCAGGGGAAGGGGAGTCCAAAGTTTGGCCTCCCTTTTACCCTTTCGCGCAGATGCAAGGGGAACAACCGGACACCTCAGGCAGTGCCTATCCGATGCACCGGTATACCATGTCGCAGCGCGACGTGCCTATGCGGCCAGCGGCCACACCTGGCTGGCCGTATACTGGCCTTTTTGACTGGCCCCCCAGTGGGGAGGAGGATAATGTGCCCAAACTCCAGTGGAGACTTAATTGGGTGGACGCCCTAGAGGGCCACGTGGCCACCAAGGTGGAAGCCAGCGGCTTCCATTGGCACCCAGAGGGTAAGGGCAAAGGCAAGGGCGGTTGGATTAAGATCATCCCTTCGGAAAAGAAAAAGAAGAAGTCTCACAAAGTTGCCAGCGGCAGCACCGACCCTACCGCCTCGTCCAGTACCGCTCTGCCGACAGCGTCGGCATCGGCCTCGGACCCTCCCTTACCGCCGCCAGCGGCCGCCCCTGCTAAGCCCGCTGCGGCCACAACAGGCAGCCCGCCCGCAGCCGCAGCTGCCGACGTCGCTCCGCCAGAGGCGGAGCCTGCCATTGAAGTTATCGATACTGACAGTGATCAGAACTCGGGAGACTCCGAGGTATCCCTGGCTAGCAGCCAGGCCGCAACGGCAGTGCCGTTCGCTCCCAACGCGAACACTGTGGTCGTGTCCCGACCGCAGCGTCGCAATCGCCAGCGGGGCTGGCAGTTCCAGCCCGGGGAGGACCCCCAAAATAACGATTGGCGCAACCTGGGGTCAGCGACCGACAACAGGTACCCTGGCCTCCGTGCGTTAGTGACGCACGCCAGGAGGGTTTCTCCGCAGTTGCACGTCACAGACGTGCACGAATGGCCCTATTGGGCACAACCCAACTCAGAGAGATGGGATAGGTACCCGGAGAGGCGAGGCGACCTCATGTGCTGCATGCCCTGCGCGCAGCAGGGCTGCATTTCCCAAGGTATGGCAATTTGTGGGCGGCACTGCTCAGTGGGCAGGAGCCCCCACAATCATCACGAATGCGACAACTGCTACCGCAGCAGCCGGGGTCAGCGACCCCGAAACCACGGCGCCCGGGGCGGTCGCCGCTAGGCTCTGAGCGCAGCGCGCAGCTGCTGGCTTCTCAGTGAGTCGCCCCAGTCACTTTTGGTGCAGTGCACCTCTTTTTGCTTCGCCGCCGACAGTTCGGCAGCCTCTGCAGGGCGGGCGTCTCCGAGGCTTTTGGAACCTCGCCCACAGCGGCGAGCCGACGGCATGCTTTGAAATGCGGCAAAAGTTTGCCGCTCGCCTTTGTCAGTCGTGTGTCACGCGAGCCTGGTAGGTCTCTCCAGCTGAGTCAGCTCTTTAAACCGTGTCGGTTTTCAAGCAGTGCTTTTCTTCCGCAGCCTTTTCAGCTTAGTAAGTCGCCCCCTTCGTGCCCACAGCTAACAGCCTTTGTATGCTATCAGCGATGGCGAACCCAACGAACGAGCAGATGCTGCAGGCGCTCAGTGCAGTGCCGGAGGCCCAGAGGGCCGCCATCTACGAAGCCGCCGTCTCCCTATCAGAGATAGGAGACGTGGTGGTAAATGCGGCGGAGGCAGCGGAACTTGCCGGCTGGACCAAGCCCGCCAGTGGCGGCTCAGAGGCCAATGCAGTCGCCCTCCAGCGACTTCTTTTGGGCTACGAGCCCCCAGTGGTTCCTGCGAACACCGAGCCGCCAACGGCGGCCCGTGGTGTTTCTTCCGACGACCACCGCAGCGCGGTGGCAAACTCGTCTCCCACGTCGGCCGCAGCGCCGGCCTCGCAGCGCCGCTCCCCGACCAGCCCCGCTGAGGAAGCGGGCTCGGGGGTCAAAGAAGAACCGCTTCCAGCGGAAGCTCCCTCGGCAGCGCCGGAGGATATGGATGTGGAGGAGCCCAGCGGGCGGCGGGATGAAACCGAAGATGACCAAGGCTCCCGCTCGGAAGAGTCGGAGTCGGAGAGCGACTCCCCGCCACCGCCAGCGCAGCCGCACCCTCCCCTTCAGGGCAAGGTGGCGCGCAAGTCCTCCAGCCCGGCAGTGCCGGCAGCTGACAGGGATCAGGCGCCAGCGGCGCCCCCGAAGGCCTCCGCCCCACGCCAGAACAAGCGGCCTCCCCCGCCGCCAGTGGCGCGTCGTGGGGAGAGCTCTCGCCCGCGTCCCTGTCAGCAGCCCCCGCGCAACAACCCAGCTGGCGTCGCTGGGACCCGGGCCAGCGGCCCGGCGTCAGATGACAACGCTGATCGAGACGATCAGGAAGCTCGCCCGCCAGCGGCGGAGCGTCCCCGAGCGGGGGAGATTCAGCGAGTCTTCGCATGTTCAGTCTGCGACAACATGCAGATGAACATTTGGAGCGATCCGTCTTCGGAATTCGTATGCAGTGCATGCGGAGAGCTCCACCCCTTCGTGGCTGCAGTGCATGCCTACGATCAGCCTAGCGCCAGTGGCGCTGTGGGACAGTTTTCCCACGAGCGTCGCAGCAAGGCCTGGCAGTGTCCAGAGTGCGGCGTGATGCATTGCACACGCTGCGCGAAAAATTACTCTTGCCCAGGCACTGTCCCGCGGACAGACGGCAAGCTCGAGTACCGTGGCGAGCGCCGCCCTACTAGGGGGCCGCCCGAGTCCCTTCGGCTGACCTTGCAGCGCGAGGCAGCCGAAGCCCGTGAGCGCGAGCACCGCGAACGGGAGTCCCGCCGCAGAGACGGCAAGGGCAAAGGCAAAGGCAAGGACCAGAGGTCCCGCCGTGACGACGAGGACCGGGACCAGTGGTCCCGTGGTCGCTGGTCCTGGGACCACGACCGACGCTGGAACCATCGCGAATGGTAGATACGCCAGCGGCGTAATCCAGCGCATTCCGAACAGTGTTCGGATAAATTTTTTGACGGGCCAGTGGCCCTTCCGTCTGCGCCCTTTTTCACACAGGTGCAGAGCACAGCAGTGCCGGCACAGTCCGGCCACAAGAGCCTTCGCTGCTCACCGGCCTGTCTGCGGATCGCAGAAGGCAGGTGCAGCGCACCTCGACAACCGGGCTCCGCCCAGGGACTCGCACCGCGAGGTTGGTAAAAAGAACACCGCAGGTTGCGTGTGCACACAGACCTTGTAGGACTGAAGCTTCTTTTGCCTAGTAGGCTCTTGTTGCCTAGTAGGTTTGTGCGCAGTGCCCCGAGACCTGGTAGGTCCTCAGGAGGTAACTCTAAGTGCAGTGTCACCATCTGAGCCTGCGCTCTTCAGTGCGTTTTTGCCGCAGCCTTTTAAGCCTCACTCTTCCCAGCTCTCTCTTTTCCTCCTCTCCTCCCTCAGGACTGAATGGGGAGGGTGCGGGTCGCAGCGCGTCGCTTGAATTGAGCTTTCCAGAGTGAGTGCACTTGTGTTCGTGTGCTGGTAGCCTTTTCTTGAAAGCCACCTGGACAACAGCCGTTGGCTTGAGCAGTGCTCCCCTTCCTTGTGTCAAGGATGCTGCCCAGGGGCAGCGCCCCAGAGGGCGATTTCAACGACCAGGTTAGTAACCTTTGGTCGTCTATACCACGCCGAGCCGGTGCTCGTCAGCCGTGGGAATCAGCTTCATGGTTTGCGCGCAATGCAAGCTGGCCCTGGGAGCTGTCAGTGACTCGCCCCGCCTCCGTGGGCCCCGTGCCAGTGTTGCACGAGTCAAGCCTGATGCTTAAGCGGAAAGCTTCCGCTAGCACCCAGCCGCTAGTAGCGGAAGACACGGCCTTCGCACTTAAGGTCTGCTGACGTCGTACAGCGTACGAAGGCGACCGCCGCGACAGCGCGGTTTTCAAACTGACGGCTTTGGTAAAAGCCTGGCCAGAGGCCTTCGAGATCGTCTCACAGTGTGCTGACGAAGCCGGTTGCGTCGACCTGGACGAGCTCGACTTCAGCATAGAGGCAGCGCTCAGCTACAAAGCCACCAACACAGTGGTTCGTCGTCTCAACTCCCTCAGCAATTTTGTCCAGTGGGCAAACTGCCAAGACCCAGTGGTGGTGCCCTTCCCGGTGTCAGAGCGCGCCACCTGGCGATACATCCAGTGGATGATGAGGAATGGGAAAGGGGCTAGCAGCCCCTCCAGCCTGATTCAGAGTCTGAACTGGTGCTCGGGAGTTTTCGGTCTTTCCTTCGAGTCGGAGGTGACCAGCTCCCGCATCGTGGGCCTTTGTAAGAGCACGGAAGCCAGCGCGCCTCCGCCGAGACGGGCCCCCGCCCTCAAAGCCTCGGAGGTGGCTACTCTTGAGCGCATCGCGCTGTCTGGCTCTGTGTACGACAGTGTCGTGTCTGGGGGCTTGTTGTTCATGCTCTTCGCATGCGCCCGTGCCAGTGACGCGGCCCGAGTTGCCTCCTTTTCGGTTGAGCTCCCAGAGGACCCCTGCGCCACAGTGTGGATGCAGGCGAATGTTCACAAGGCGAAAACAGCCGTAGGGGCTAGAAGCCGCCTGCTGCTCCCGCTGGTAGCCCCGGTAGTTTTCTTCGAAGAGTCTTGGGTGAGTCAGTGGCTCGCAAATCGAGAAAAGTTGGGCCTCAGCTCCAGTGGAGACATCCCGCTCGGGTCAGTGATCCCTGCCTTCACATCGGATGGTGATCTAGCGGATCGCCCGATGAATTCTCAAGAGATTACCTCCTGGCTGCGCAGCGCGCTGTCCAACGCCGGCTGCGAAGACGCAGAGCGCCTTAGCAGTCACAGTCTCAAAGCGACTTGCCTCACGTGGGCCTCGCAAGCTGGCGTCAACCTGGATCTGCGCAGGCTCCTCGCCCACCATGTGCACGACAGTGCTCGGAGCACCGAGACGTACAGCCGTAACGTGCTCATCCCCGCAGCGCGGGCTCTGGAGGAAGTTCTCATTGCCATCAGAGATGGCGACTTCCTTCCCGACCAGCCGCTCGGGAAACAATTCGCGCTGCCAAGCAGCCAGCTCAACCTGAGGCGAGAGAACCTTAGCAAGGTTTCTCACAGGAAAACCTCCTCTGGCTCGGCACCCCCAGTGGGGGTGGAAGCCCTGAAGGTTTCGCAGCAGCAGGAGCTCAGCGACACAGAGGACAGTGCCAGTGACACTGACAGAGAAGACGAGTTCGTCGCCGAGCCCGAGGTAGAGGAGCACCCTCGCCTCAGAAGGGAGGTGCAGTGCACTCTCCCAGACTGGGCCTTTTCGTGGTGTCATCTTGCCAGTGGCAAGCTCCACGCGAGTCGCGGTGAGAATGCCAAGAGGCTTCTCTGTGGTCGCTGTTTGAATGAAAAGTATAAGAGTTGCGAAGTTCGCGACCTGGCCCCGGGCCGGCCGCACTGCAAGACGTGCTGGAGCAGCAAGTCTTTCGATGCAGAGTGAAAAGAGAGCGAGTTCTTGCGCCTGTCTATCCTAGTAGGGTCCCGCAGTCGGCACAGTGTGTGTGTCTCTCTCTCTCTGTTTTCTTCTCTTGCCCTGCAGGACAATGGCGAACCTCGTCGACAGCGTCGCGGAATTCTCCAGCAGAGCTGGACAACTCCTAGGAGCCGCCGAGTCGGCGAAGCTCCTTGCGGCAGACATCCGCACCTTCGGCACGCTCGCTTACAGCGTCGCCGACCAACCCGATCGCATCAGCGATGCGAAGTTTGAAGAACTCATCAAGAAGGTCTTCGGGGCGGCAGAGCCGACCTTAGGCACCAAGGCCGCAGCGCGGCGCCTGGCCTTCGAAAGCCTCACCTTCAGTATCCAGGATCTGAAGATGAGGGTCGAGGGTGACAGCGTCACCCCAAAGAGCCTGCCCCTGCACGAGCGCGAGGAGCGCCGAGCCGCGCAAGTTGCGCGCCTCAAGGGCGTCGTCATCGAAGGTGACTACGACCCCGCGAATAGCCTCGTGGACAAGGCCGCGCTCATGCTGCAGGACGGCATCGTCCGTTACATCCCGCCGTCGCAGTGCGTCAGCCGGGATGCAGAGATCGCCTCAGTGAGGCGTGACAAGGACTTCCTCTCCCTAGAGTCTGGGGAGATCACGGTAAAGAAAAAGGAGCACAGCGTGCACGTGGAGATCGGCAATGAGCTAAAGCTCACGCAGGCGCTGACGCGCCGAGGTCTCGCGCTCGACAGAGTCGGCGTGTTGGATTTCACAATTCACGAGAGACTCGTGAGACAGTTTTTCTCCGTCCTGAACCGGCCAGCGCCGCCGGGGATGGAACGCGGCAACAGCTGGCACGTAGTACGGGCCGACAAAGAACTGTGGACGCTGCTCGCGCGAGAGTGTCGCAAAGGGTGCAAGCCGGACAAGGATGGTAAGAGGCCACTAGATTCTCTAGTAGAGAACATGTGGTCCGATCCGATTGTTACGCTTCACCTGCTCCCCTCGCCAGTGGCGGACAGGGGTCGCAAGGGCAAAGGCCGCAGCTCGGCGCGCAGCGAAGAAGACCGCAGTCGTAGCACGACCGGCAAAGGTAAGAAGGGCGGCAAGAAAGGCCGCGGAAAGGGCAAGGGCAAGCGCCACGAGAGCGCAGACCGCTCCAGGCCGCCGAGCATGCCTAAAGAGCTTCGCCACTTGAACAGTGTTTCACAGTCCGGCAAGCGCCTCTGCTACGGCTTCAACCTGCAGTGCGGGTGCGACCTCGAGACCTCCGGCTCCCCCAAGCAGTGCGACAGGGGGTTGCACCAGTGCATGAGCTGCGGCAGCACCGACCACGGAGCCGCAGATTGCCCAAAGAACGCAGGGGCCGCCTGACTAGGCACCCTTGCACCGAGCGCGGCAGAGCCGCAACAGCCCTCAGAGACAGGGCCTGCAGCTCTTATCCCAGCAGCGCTGGGCTCTTCCGCCATTGCTCCTGGTTCAGGGCAGAGCCCTGACCCTTTGGCCTCGGCACCGCCGCTGCACCCGCCTGCAACAAGTAAGCCAGGACGTGCCACCGCTGCGCCGTCTCACGACGCCGCGCCCGCGGTTAACGCCGAGCCCCCAGTGCTCCTCTTGTCCGAACAGCACAGCGTGCCGGCAGACAACGCTCGGAGCGTTACTCTTCCCGAGCCGGCTTCGCAAGCGACCCCTCGGCCTCCGCTTTTTGTGGAAGTTTTCTGCGGCCTCGGTCGCCTTAGTAAGGCAGCCATCGAGAAAGGCTTCTCGAATATCGCCGTGGATCACAGGACCAAGGCCAGAGGCCTCAAGGTCCTTCAGCTCGACCTTTGCACCCAGTTGGGTCGCAACTTGCTGAGAGCAGTGCTCTCACACCAAGATTTGAGATGGGTCCACTGGGCCCCCCCGTGCGGCACCTTTAGCAGAGCTAGAGAGATTCCCAGGCCGGGAGCTCCGGGCCCCTTGCGCAGCGAAGCGCGCCCAGCGGGCCTTGAAGGCCTCAAAGGAGCCGACGCCGCGCGAGTTCGCAGCGCGAACAGCCTAGTCGCTTTTATGGCACAGTGTTGCCACTCCCTGTCTCAGCTCGGCGTTTGCTGGTCCATAGAAAATCCGGCTCTAGCCTCCTGTGGAGGATGCCCTGCCTCAGAGAGGCCTTGCAGTCAGCTCACAGAGTAGAGTTTGACTCGTGCATGTTCGGCAGCATGCGCCGCAAGCGTACCGCAATCCTCTCCAACTTGGATTGGTTCGCAGGTCTGAGCAGAGACTGCGACGGAGGCCACAAACACCTGCCGTGGGGCAGAGCCTCAGTGGATGGTTCCACAGTGTGGTCCACATCCCTAGAAAGCGCCTACACTACTCAGTTGAGTTCCGTCTGGGTTTCCCTCGCGGCCGACCAATGCGCAGCAGCACTCCAGGCAGCGCCTCTCAGTCGCAAGCGACTGCGTCGTCTGCGCTACGAGCCAGACTTCAGTGACAAAGTCGCTCTCCAAGGCCCCGCAGGGCGGTGCTTTCGAGGCTGGAAGACTCCGCAGAAGCTTCCACAGTCGTGGACTTGCTTCCCAAAAGGCTCAAGGCTCATCCAGTGGATTGAAGCCTCCCAGAAAGCCATCATCGCCATCCCGCTGCAGCCTCTACACTGGGTGCGCAGAGCGCACCTGACATCGAGGCAGTGCCTCTATCCCTGAAGCGAGCCATTGCCGCCGAAGTCCACGAAGACACTGTCCTGCTGGCCAAGCGCCGCACGGTGGCATCGATGCATATCTCTCGAACTTGCACAGAGTGCCAAGCCCGCGAGACCGAGGTACGTTCGTCGATTGACGCTCAGGTGAACAGCGTCACCAAGCCTAAGCAGACAGTAGCTTTAGCAAAGCTTCTGACCGAAATCGACTTTCCGGACAAGACTTTGGCCCAGCAGGTGCGAGAAGGCTTTCCCCTGCTTGGCTGGATACAACCCAGTGGGTTGTGGCCAGTGCAGATTCTGCCACCTTCTCTAGACGAGAAGTCACTACTGGAAAACGCCCAAAGCATCAGTATGCGAGGTGTTCGCAGCGCTCTGCGCCCCTCGCAAGACGGGATCTCGGACAGGGTCTGGGAAAGCACTATGGAGGAAGGCCAGCAGGGCTGGCTCTCTTTGGAAGACTTCTCGCCAGAGCAGCTGCACGAGACGATAGTATCGTCCCGCTTCGGCGTCGTTCAAAAGGGCAAAGTGCGCCCCATTGATAACTTCAAAAGCAGCTTCATTAACAGCTGCTGTGGGACCACAGAGAAGGTCCAAGTCGATAGCATCGACGAGCTTCTTGCAGTGTGCCTGGAGTGGCTTCGCCAAGGTGTTCCCGCAGAGCGGGCCCACCGCATTGTAGGCAGGACCTGGGACCTTAAGAGTGCCTACAAGCAGCTTGCAGTGCAGGCCGCACACAAGAAATTCGCGTGCATCGTCATGCTGGACCCACAGAGTGGGAAGGTGAAAATCGCCCACCTGCATAGCATGCCTTTCGGCGCCGTTGCCGCCGTGCACGCTTTCCTCCGCTGCAGCGAAGCGCTCAAAGCCATCGGCCGCGAAAAGCTTGCTTTAGTCATGACAAGCTTCTTTGACGACTTCACCGTCCTTACGCGCAGCGCGCATTCAAAGCTCGTCACGTTGGCAGTGTCCAACCTTTTTCACAAGCTGGGTTGGCAAGTGGCCACAGAGCCCAAGAAGAACGCAGACTTCAGCGAAGTCTTTGACGTGCTAGGCGTGCGAGTGGACTTGTCCAAGCAGCACCTCGGAGAAATCTCAGTGAGCAACAAGCCAACCCGTGCAGCAGAGCTGGGGTTGGTCCTCAGCGAGGCCCTCGCCCGCGGAAGCATGTCCCCTTTGGAAGCGCAGAGCCTGCGCGGCAGGCTCATTTTCGCTGAGCAGCAAGCCTGGGGTCGTAACACTCGCATGGCAGTGATCTGCGTAGGCGACGTCCTTGGGGATGGACCAGAGCAAGTCCCCCTAACAGAGCAGCAATGCCAAGCCATGGCGTTCCTGCTGCAGAGAGTCGTGCACGGACCGCCCAGGACAGTGTCCATCCATGCACGCCGCAAAGTGCACCTGTACATCGACGGGGCCTGCGAGTGGGAGACCCCGAGACTCGTGCCCAAGTGTGGCCTCGGAGCAGTGCTCATCGGAGAAGGCATCGCCTTCACCTGGGGGCTGCAGATCAGCAGCCAAGTCACAGCCCAGTGGGCCGCCAGAGCTCAGAAGCAGCAGCTCGTCTACGAGTGCGAGCTGCTGCCCTACTTGCTCAGCCTCCAAATGTGGGCTAAGCACATAGCAGGCAGCGACCTGTTTGTCTGGATAGACAACGACGCAGCGCGTACCTCCCTGCACAAGGCCTTCACACGCAAGGTGGAAGGAGCTGCGATAGTTTCGCAGGCGGTGGACTTCGAAGAATCCCTGCAGTGCAGGGCCGCTTTCTTTCGAGTCCCCACAGACAGCAACATAGCTGATGGCCCCAGCAGAGACTGGTGGGAGGAGACACAACGGCTTGGCGCAGAGCGCCAATTTTTGCCGCCCAACGCAGTGTCGTTGGCTTTGTCACTCGGCGCGGACTAGATGGGGGGTGAGTAAGGCTTCGAGTGCCTTCAAGGGGGGTGAACCAGTCGTTCGCCTTACCACCGACCAGCGGTCGAGTTTTGGTTTGAAATGCCAGTGGCATCGTTTCGACATAGCCCGAAGATCGGGCCCGAACCGACCCCCCATGTCCGCTAGGAGAAAAAAGAGAGTGCTTTGCACAGGGTCCTTTCTGCAGCGCAGTTAGGGTTTCCCAAACGCGCGCTAACGGAAGTTTCGTTGGAAAATAAGCATCCATCATGCGTGCGTGAATGGGTTTTATTTTCCGCCGAAAGTGTAGACAAAGTTTGTCGAAAAAGGAAAACAGTGTTTTCACTTGTGTGTGAGTGACACTAGACAAACTTTGCCGTGCAGCTTTCGGCTTGGAGTTGGATCTGTGATCCAAAAAGTTTTTGTCCCACCCACCACACCCTGTATAGTATGCGGGGTCCGGGACACCGCTTCGGCAGCAGAGCTGCCAGGAGCAGCGCTCCTATGCTCTCTCCCGCGGAGAGTTTTCAGCACAGAGTGCGCTTTTGTATATAGGCCGTAGGCCGTGCAAATGCAGAGTAGCACCTAGTAGCTGCAGTGACCCAGTAGGTCCTAGCATGTTTCACTTTATCTCCCCGTGGTACGGGTTGTCCCCTAGTAGGGGGGGTGAACCAGTCGTTCGCCTTACCACCGACCAGCGGTCGAGTTTTGGTTTGAAATGCCAGTGGCATCGTTTCGACATAGCCCGAAGATCGGGCCCGAACCGACCCCCCATGTCCGCTAGGAGAAAAAAGAGAGTGCTTTGCACAGGGTCCTTTCTGCAGCGCAGTTAGGGTTTCCCAAACGCGCGCTAACGGAAGTTTCGTTGGAAAATAATTGAGCTTGATTTTACCTCGGCTTGATTTTAGATTGAGTGCTTGATCACTGTACAGTGTGAATGAGATCCTTGCACGGCAAAGTTACGACTCAAGTTCTTTTGTGAGTGGGTGGGCGTAGGGGACCTCCGGCGCTATGGCTCACCATGAGTGAATACCGGCAATGGGCTCGGAGTGGCAGCAGCTTCGAGAAATCAACCCTGTTTTCTGCGAGCGTGTTTCGAAGGTCTTCTTGCATATTGGAAACTTTTGCTTGGCTGCAGCTACGCTTGAGGATGTACAGGCAATCGTGGATGATTCGATGAGTGATGTTCTTAAGATTGAGGATCGTGTGGCGCTTACAGAGTCAGTGCATAAGTGGTGCGCGCTTCATCAAGGGACAGTGGAAAGGACTGTTCGCGAGATCGGGCAGAATGTCCGACGTGGGCCTTATATCCGTCGTGGGCCCAGTGTGACGGCTGCCGATTTGTATGAGGGGCTTTTGGCTTCTGACCCTGTGCTGGGTTTGGCTGCTCTTGAGAAGAAGTTAAAGCTTCGCAAAGCTGGAACAGGGGCGCGTGTGGAAGCAGAGGACTTGTGCAGGCGCCGCTGGGGTCTCAAGCTCGCGGGCTACATCCAGGAGGCGGATCTGCCTGCATCTGAGAGAATTGGGTCGCTGGCTGACGCGGAATCGGCCTGGCTACGGGCGCGGCAAGACCTTGAAGAATCGGGCTCGCACGTGGGAGCCGGTGCGCGAGTGGATGATTCAGGCGACTGGGAAACCTTGGCCAGGAGACGCATCGCTGTTGCTGCAGTACTTTGATGAGAGGCATCAGATCAGGCCGATGGGGAAGACTGTTCCGCAGAGTATCTTGTCAAGCCTCGGTTTGCTGGAGCTGGTTGGGCAGAGGCCTTCAGCAGATAGGCTGTCGGAGGATCCTTTACTTGTGGAGTCTGTGAAGGCATGGACGATGCAATTGGAGACAGGTGCCGAGCCGGTCAAGCAGGCGGAGCTCGTTACGGTGGCAATGGTGCTCTCGGCTGAGATTCTGCTGGTGAAGGTCGGGACACCCCCTGGGCTGCGGTTCGGATGCTTCATTTTCTTGCTTATGTGTTGGGGAACGCTGCGATGTGACGATATACAGGGGATCGATCCTTCGAGTGTTACGCTGTCACAGCTTGGAATGAAATTTGTTCTTTCCCGGACCAAGACCTCTGGACCTGGGAAACGGATCGGGCAGCTGCATGGATACCTTGTGAGGAGCATAAGCCTTTCTGGCTATGACTGGATTGCGCATTCATGCAAACTCTTGATGAGCGAGGATTTCAAGTTTGCTCGGGATTTCTTGTGTCCAGACATTGGTGAGTCGTGGGAAGTCAAATCGAGGGAGTACGTTGGAGCAGAGGGCGTCGCCAACCTTGTACGACGTGTGATCCTGGAGCTGCCGGTCCCGGGGAAGAAAGATGGAGTCTGGGGTCTGAGCAAGACAACGAAGCTGGTTCCGAAGGAGCTGGCGCTCTTCTGGTCCGGGCACTCGCCGAGGCATTTCCTTCCATCCTTGGCGGCAGCAATTGGGATCGACGAAAAGAAGCGCGACTTTCTCGGACGGTGGGCGGCTGCCCGGCAGGGGTCAACCGCTTATGTGCTGACGGCCAGACAAATTATTCAGCAAGTTCAGGCTGAGGTGTGCGAAACACGCTTGACTGGGAAGAACCAGCCCGGCTACATCGAGGAGGAGCTGCTTCTTCGCTTAAAGGCGTTTGCGGAGCAACATGGAGTTTCTAACGGGGCTGTTGCACGCCACAATGTCATGGTGTGGTGTGCACTCAACTTGTGCTGGAGTCTTCAAGGAAAGTTTCCGGCAATTGCAGTTGACCCCGGAAGCCATCAGCAAGCGGTGGCCGAGCCACCGAAGGACCAGCCGGCGCCTTCTCCGGAGGATGCAGATGCGCCATACTTTGTTGTTGTGAGTCGTAGTGGGCACAGACGTCTTCACATGTCACGCACTTGTGCTGTAAGGCAGGAGCGTTGCTTGGAGACCATTCCTTTGTACAGCATCACTCAGGATTCTGCAGATGCAATTTGTAAGTTATGCAGGCCCCGGCTAAAGGAGCAAGGGGCGGTCAGCAGTGAGTCCGCATCCTCAGATGCAGTGGAGCCGTGACACATGAGGGGTGTGAAAATTTCGTCGCATCAGGGGCTTGTCCCGTGAGTCGAAGCAGGAAGTACTTCGGTTGTGCCACGTCCCGTGAGTTTCAGATTGGGACATTGCATCAGATTGAGAAGAGCCGCAGTCACGTCAGTATCAGGTGCAGTGCTTTGACATGTCTTTCTTGTCTTAACGTTGTGCGAATAGAGGTGAGCCAATCAGACTCTTCAGACACAGTGGCATTCCTTCACACAGTGTGTTCGGTGGTAGCTTGCAGTGAGTTCCAGACATGGATTTGCCAGCTGGAGTGAGTGAGGAAGCGGCTTCGAAGTTCTTGTCCACTGAAGTCGATGCTGAACTTGCACACATCCTTCAGGAAGCTGGAGTCCCGCTTGGATTGCAGTACAAACTCACACAGTCTTTCAAGACTGTGAGGCGGTTTCAGTCTTATGAGGACACCCGTGCAGGGATACGAGATGCATTGAAGAACGATTTCGCTCTGGAGCCTACCACTCTTGATAAGCGCGCTGGGATCTCAGCTGTGATTAGTGCTTGGGAGGCATGTCAACAATTTGCCGCGAAAGAGCAGGAGCTTCGCGCGGAAGCGCGCGTGTTGGGGGTTTCAAGGCCCGTCACACAGACAGATCGGAGTGCGATGAGAGCCGCCTTCGAGGCGACCCACGGCAGGCTTGAAGATGCACATGAGCCTTCCGAGGATTACATCTCACGCAAGATGGAGGAGCTTGAGGCTCATGAGCCGACGGCCTCGCCGCTGTCCGAGGTTACATCACGCAAGACTGTGAAGACTCAGGGGATCCAGACTGCAGTCGATTCTTCAGGCCATGTTCGCATCGTGCGGACAAAGGTCAAGGGATCATTGCCTCAGGGCACTGAGGAATTGCGCACGGTGATGCGTGTTGAGTGCAACTTGTGGTGCTTCTTGGCGACCAAGTATCGCAACCGCGAGTCTTGCGAGGCATGGACCCCGAGTGCTGGAATCAGTATGTTGCTTTTCTGCTGTCTGACAAGGTTTACCTTATGAAGGTGCCGATGGCAGGGGGCAAGGGCAATCAGACCGAACATGTACCATTGCGGCCCCCTTGGTCAGTGTTGCTGAATTTCGAGTTTGAGTTGCGAAAGGAGGCAATCAAACGGGCTGTACAGGGCAATCGGCCTTTGAAGGATACACTCGTGGAGGTGACGTCCGATGCTCAGCTCAAGGAGCAGTATTTCACATCGCCCATTGCCCTTCAGCAGGTTGCACCTCCACCGCGGCCAGATCCTTTCTGGCCACAGCGACGGTTCCGACAGTGGGACAATGATTGGTCCGAGAGCCCGGCCAAGTGGCAGCGAACAGGCAAAGGACGTGGCCATGGAAAGGGCAAGAACGGCAAGGGGGGCAAGGCCAACCGCGATGAATCCAAGGGCGATGGCAAGGGCCTCGGCGGTGGCAAGGGCAAGAGTGATCATGCGCTCTGGACACACACGCCGGATGGACGTCAGATTTGTTTTCCATATAACGCTCAGGGTTGTGATGGCAGCTGCGGTCGAGTTCATGTATGTCGCGTCCGAGGGTGCATGCAGTCCCATCTGATGTGGCAGCATTTCCAGAGCTTGGCAGCAAAGGCGGCAGCACCGACCGGGGCGCAAGCCACCAACTGACGTTCCAAACTCACCGTGCTGTATCTTTTCGCTGGGCAGGCACGGGATGGAGATATCCGTTCACACTTACAGCAGCTCTGCACGTCGCGGGGACTGGATTTAATTTTGCATGAGTTTGATTTGCTGCGGGGTCCTGAACAGGACCTATCGTCGCACAGGCTTTGGGAGCGTCTTTTCAAGGACATTTCGTCTGGAACCTATGATATCCTTATTTTGAGCCCGCCTTGTTCCACTTTTTCGCGGGCTAGACATCGTTTTGCGGGGGCATTTGGCCCACGCCCACTTCGTTCACATGGCCATCTGCTGGGTTTTCCTTGGTTGCGTGATTCAGATCGCACAAAAGTTGAGCTGGCAAATTTCTTCGTGCAACAATCTTTTGAGGCCATCCGTTTACAGAGGCAGCAGGGCTTGTACTTCATTCTTGAGCACCCTGAGGATCTGGGCCGTGTGCCGTCTGGTGAGAGGCCTGCTTCCATTTGGTCCTTTGATGAGGTTCGTCAGATTTGCGCTGGAGGCGATGTCAGTTGCTGGGCATTGCATCAATGCCTTTTCGGGGCTATGTCTTGCAAACCCACTCGCTTGTTATCCAATCTGCCCGGAGCATTGAACTTTGGGATACAGATGCCATGTTTCAATGATGACGGGGACTACGTGGGGCCGCTCTTGCGCTGTCCGCATTCACATGCAGATCGAGCCTGCGGTTTTCAGGATGGCACTTGGAAATCGGCCGCCACGGCGGCTTACCCTTCGGAGTTCGCTGCTTTCTTCGCCCGTCTCTCTTTGAGTGTGATGCCTGAGCTGAGGGCCGTGGCTGACTCCGACCTGATCCCAGCCAACATCCCTTCATCCGCCGAAGCCTTTGCCACGGAGTGCATCGCACGCGGTTCTTTCGATCGTGCTTCAGTTCAGATTCTTTTCGACTTGCTTCCTAAGACTCGGCCTCATAAGATCACGGGCAGTGCAGAACCTGGCACCGCTTTCTTTGGAGGCACTGTGCACCAGGAGGGTCTCACCGCACCGCGGTCCACTTGTTTTACATTCCCCGAGTCCATGCGTGTGATCAATGCTTTTCTTCACTCCGTGGACCCGCACCACCGTTACGCTGCTTTTGTTCTCACAAAGAACGTGACTAGTGAGGTTCATCGTGATCCGCGAAATGCAGCTGTGCCCAACATGATTGTGGCAGTTTCCTCCTTTACTGATGGTGGCATTTGGATACAGGATGACTCAGGTACCCAGGTGCGATCCTTTCACGGCTCGCCCGTCACAGGCACTGTACACTCCTTACAAGACGGACCCGTCTACCTGGATGCCCGTGGATGTTTGCATGCTACCCAACCTTGGGTTGGGGATCGTCTCATCGCCATTGCATACACCCCTCAGAACATGCACCTGCTCTCTGTTGATGATTCGGCTTTTCTGGCTTCATTGGGCTTTCCTGTCTTGGATTCCTCTCCTGCGGGGGGGGAGGCACCAGCGGAATCCTTCGTTTCCTCAGACAACTTCACCTTGGCTGCAGCAGTGCCGGCGATAGACAACTCAGGCACTGGAGATGCTCAGGAGGTCGTGGTGATCGATCATGAGGAGTCGGCCAGGGAAGCTTTTGACCCCAAGACTAGTCGCGCTTTCGGGCAGCCCATGATCTGCAAGTTTGAAATGGGCAAGCAAGAGTTTGTGGATGGCTTCGGGTTGTGTTCGCCTGGCCGTTGGGCTCCCGAGGCGAGAGAGAAGTTGGCGTCGAGTGATGAGGTGGCACATGCAGAGGGAATTCGCGGATTGCTACGAGACTTTGTGATTGATCAGCTGAAAGACCCCAAGGACATGGCGTTCCGTCTCGCGACGGGCCATGTGAAGTATTCTCCTTTCGCGGAGGCTGCCTTGCAGAAGTTGAGGCAGAGGATCGTCGGGTTGATCCCAGGGGCGCCTTCAGACCTGCTGCGTGTTCCCGAGCGGCAGCCGTTCCACTTGTACATGCTGGCCGAGTCGCTGAGGCTACTTGGTGACCCCGACTGGGAGATTCTTGCCCTGCCGGGCTTGCCCGGCGGCGCTGTTTAGAGTAAACGTTTTGGGTGGGCGGGGCGGGGTGTCTCTGTGGGTAGGAGGAGTTCCCTCGACTGGACCAACTCGAAGATCTCCGCAGTTTCAAAGAGAAAAGTTTTATTGAGCAGTTTTGAGTTTCTATTTTATTTACGTATCGTGCGCTTTTCAGAATGGAGCCAGAAGCTGAGTGCGCGCACAATCTCAATGCTTATCATGGACGCAGAGCTCAGGCTCAGGAGCAGGGAAAATTTTGATTGTATGGGGCTAGCATTCACAAGCATCGTTGTGACGCATGACTGGACAGTTTAGCTTCACGGTAGCTCCATACTTTAGGACTACGAAAGCGGTAGAAGGGTGGCCCTGCGGCCCATGGTCGGCCATGAGTGGCACAGGACTCGGATGGCCCGCTTTAGTGCCACCATACCGCAACCGCCTTGAAGAGTGGTTTAGAACGCCTGAGAAATTGCATGCCTCATTCGACACGAGGGAAGAGCTTGTATCATTGCTTAGGGCTTGCGATAACACGCTTCTTGAAAGTAGCCTGCAGTTGATTGCGGATGCACTTCTTGAATGGCATGCAGACAATGCTCGCACAGTTGCGAGTGGGCGCAGGGAATCAAGGAGGCGCTTGACAGAGTGCTTGCCCAGTGTCCCGGGAACTGGCCTTAGCTTGCATGAGCATTACAATCAGATTGCACTTCAGAGTCCACTTGCGTTGCTTCCGGTTCTTCGCAAGCGGAAGTTAGCTACTGATAGGGTCGTAGATCGCGGTGCCAGGGCCACTGAGGAGATACGGCTTCGGCAGGAGTATGCATTGCGTCTTGCAGCCATCATGCAGGAGGCGCAACTGCCGGTGTGCAAGGTGCTTGCAGGGGTCAGCAATGCCGAGGAAGCCTGGCCACGGCTGTTCGGGACCCGTCGATCCAAGACATTGAGAAATCGCTTTAGAGCTTGGGACAAGTTTCGGGAATGGTTGCTTTATAGCCGTGGCAGGAGCTATCCGGAAGGGGTAGCTGATGTGCTAGATTATGCCAATGAACGATTCCAGGAAGGATGTGGAAAGACAGTTCTCGAAAGCCTGCAAGCCTCTCTCAGTGTAATTGAAGGTGTAGGGCGCGTGCCGTCTACGCAGCAGATATCTCAGGATCCCACATGGCAGGCGCAGCTCAAAAGTTACACGGCCGATTTGGTTTCGGCGGCACCGCCGGAGCAGCCAGCCAGCATGCTCACTGTTGCTATCGTTCTTGCATGTGAGATCTTCGTTTGCACGCCCGGGGAGCCTAGTTACTTGAGAGCATTGGGCTTTGTCTGCTTATTGATGGTTTGGGGATCGCTTCGGGCTGATGATGTTCAGGGGCTCTTGCCGCAGACCATGCTTCTGGACGAGCGAGGGCTTAGCATTGATCTCGCGCGGTCCAAGACTACAGGGCCCGACAAAAGGACCCACACCGTCAAGGTCTTCGTGGAACGGAGTATCTCTCTGACAGGGCATGATTGGCTGAAGGTCGGATATGCACTTTGGAAGGATTTCGATTTTGAGAGGGATTATCTGGTTTTGAAGGCCAATGAAGGTTTCACGGAACCCCTGGAGAAGTCGGTGCCTTCCTCCACGGTGGCCCTTTACTTCCGCAAAGTTCTCAGTGAGTTGAAAACGCCCAAGCGTGAGGGGCGCACATGGAAGGCCAATGATCAGCGTCCGCTGCTCCCGGGATACACTTCCAGTCATTTTACGGGACATTCTGCGAGGAACTTCCTTAGCTCGGTCGGAGCGGCCATCGCTGTCGACCCCAGGGAGCTTGATTATCTGGGTCGCTGGAAGGTAGGTGGCGAAGGTTCTGCAACCTACATTCGCACTTCTAGGCAGGTTGTGCATCGTCTCCAGAGTCACATTGCTTGTTCCCTTGTCACCGGACAGCCAAAGCACTACATCGAGGTGGATTCCATCAAGGCTTTGACGGATTATGCAGCTAAGGCGGGGGAGAGCGAATCTCAGGTTCGTCGCCGTCACACCCTCCTCGAGGGATCCAAAGGCTTGGGCGGGTCGTGGCCAACTCTGGCATTGGAAGTGGGTGTTGCGGCACCACCTTCTCCAGTCGAGCAGGTTTCGATGCCAGGCAGCCGGGGGGATTACTTCATCGTTACCTCTCGCACCACAGGCCTGAGGCGTCTGCACATGTTGGGCTGCTATGTCAAGCCTGAGAATTGTTATGATGTGAAATTTGTCAGTCATGTCGGCGCGGAGGACGTCGATAACATTTGCAAAGATTGCAAAGCAAGAATGAAGGCTCAGGCCGGAGAGGAGGAATCAGACCCCTCCAGCAGTGACAGTGGGAGCGAGTCGATGTGAAGGCAAAAGATGCTTTCGACTGCTGTGGATAGGCTGTGCCCTGCAAGTCCTAGCCAGAAGTTGGCATGAGTTGCTTATGCAAGGGCGCCTTGAAGTAGATCCACGATAACAGTCCATGCTGACTTTTCTCAGGGCATCTTGAAGTTGTTTCGCGATAACAGTTCATGCTGATGAAGTGCACGTGCTGGCGCTGTTCAAGCAGGAGGAAGTCTCACTCGGCGCAGGCCGTGAGGTGCCGGCGGATTCCGCATCCTGTCACAGGCCTCAGGGCGACGGGTGGACACATCGCAGTGCAGCTAAAGGCCTCAGGGCGGCTAGCAATCCAAGTCCTACAGGGCCACAGGCCGGGGCGCGGCCTTCGCATCAGGAGTAGCGGGAGTTAGTTATTGTTGTCGCAATGGCCGCCACAGATGCCGAGAAGCGCGAGCTCATAACCAAAGCAGATAGCGATTTGCAGTTTGTGCTCGGAGAAGCTGGCTTGTCTCTGGATGCCCAGTATCGCATTGTGCAACGACACACAACACTTAGGCGATTCCAGGCAATCGCCGATTCCCGGCCGGAAGCTCGGGCTGCTGGGAAGGCGGACTTTGGTCTTGATGATGGGGCTGCTGATGGGCGACAACAAATCGCGGGGGTCGTCGCTGCATGGGAACTTGCACGCGACGTAATCAGCAAAGAGACGGAAACACGAGCAGAGGCGAAAGTGTTAGGCCAGCCGCGAATCTTGCAAGTCACAGAGAGGCAAGCAATGCTCAAGGCGGTAGCGGCCGTTCACGGGCAGCTGGGAGAGTCGGAGACTCCATCGTCTGAGTACCTCGCTCTCAAGTGCGAGGAGTGCGAAGCCAATGAGCCTCAGGCTTCAACCTTGGATGCCATAACTTCGAAGAAGAACACGCTCACCACGAGCATCCAGTCCAGCCTTGACGCTTCGGGGCGAATTCATATTACTCAGCACAAATCCAAGAGCGAGCTCCCGACTACTACAGAAGCTTATCGCAAGGTCCTTCGCGTGGAAGCTTTCACGTGGCTATGCATGGCATCCCGCTTTAAATCCAAGCAATGGCTTCAGGATCTTAAGCTGTCTGACTTCGACCACTTCGTGAACTACATCCTTGGCGAAAAGGTCGCTCAGCTCTCAGTGCCTACGTCTCATCAGCCAGCCGATGTGCCTTCACTTTCGCCACCTTGGGAAGTAGTCTTGGCCTATGAGCACCGGTTGCGCAAGGAGGCTTTCCGTCTGGTCAATGATCAGGGTTATACTCTGGCAGGCGCTCTGGCTTCAGTCATTTCTTCAGCGGAGCTTAAGGAGACCTACTTCACGACGCCGCTCGCCTTGTCCATCATTGAGCGACCACGCAAGTGGCACAAAGGCAAGGGCAAGGGCAAGGATGGCAAGGACGGAGGCAAGACAGGCAAGGGCGGCAAGGGCAAAGACTCCAAGGGGGGCAAGAACGGCAAAAGCCCCTCGGACCCGGCGCTTAAGGGCCTTCAGTTGGTTTGGCGCACGCCGGAGGGCCGCGACATTTGCTTTGCATTCAACTCGCAGGGCTGCACCAATCCTTCATGCGAACGCTTGCATGTGTGCCGGGTCAAGGGCTGTTATCAGCCCCACTCAGCGACCGAGCATAAGCTTAAGACCAGCAAGCCCAAGGAGTGACTATCGCATGATTCGGTTTCTACCATTGAAACATCAGACCACATCGCCTACCAGCCTCAGCTGTACAGTCCGAGCGGGCTTCGTGTGCTCTACATTTTCGCGGGGCCCCATCGCAAAGGTGATGTGGGCTCTTACCTTCAGTCACTGGGCAATGTCACTAATCTTCTTCAGTTCGATCTTCAGCGCTCCACGGAGCATGACTTGACTAAGGAAGGCTTGTGGCAGCACATCTTTCAATTGCTTGGCGAAGGGGATTGGATCCTCATTGCCTCTCCTCCTTGTGAGACATTTTCCAGAGTCCGGCATCGCCACCCCGGGCCAAAGCCACTACGTTCAGCATTTTATCCTAGAGGTTTTCCATGGTTAAGCAATTTGCACGCGCAGCAGGTGGAGCAGGCTAATTATTTTCTTGATCAGACCGTGACGGCATGTCAACTTGCATGGCAGTATGTTCTGGAGCACCCGGAGGATCTCGGCGCAACGCCGGATCACGAGTTACCGGCTTCCATCTGGCAGCTACCAGCTCTGCGTGAGCTCCAGGTTTCCACTCAGGCCATCACTTTTGCTTTCTTTCAATGCAGCTTTGAGGCTCCCACTTCCAAACCCACACGCCTTCTCACTAATCTACGGGCCTTTGTCGAGCAGCCTCCGCCTTTTGCTTCCTGGCCACGCTTCGACTCCAGTGATCGCTACGTGGGGCCGTTGCCGCCACGCTGCCCGCACGGGAAACATGACAAAGTACTTGCAGGCCGGGAAGGCTCCCGCTGGGCGACCGAGTCATCAGCAGCCTATCCTCCTCTGTTGTGTGAATGGCTTGCGCATGCTGTGCTTGCTTCCGCTTCGCAGGGGGGACTTGGGTCAGCGCCGCACAGCTCCGTTCCAGGTGAGGCAGGTCCAATGCAGGAATCCCACGAGGCGACGCAGGAGGTGCATCAGGATTTATGTGAAGTGCCGCAGGGGCTGCACCAGGTGGTTTCCGATAGGGTAGAGGCGGTTACTGATAGGGTAGAGGCGGTTGGCTTGATCGAGTCGGAAGCACCTCCTTCCACTTTGTTGCCGTCGCCAGACTCTTCGGGGCCAGACTCTTCGGGGCAACCGCAGCCGAAGGCAGCACCTAGGGGGGTTAAGAAACAAGTTGAAGCTGAGGAGTTCGCACGCATCATTTCTTCATCGAGAGCCCCGACTCGGGCCGAGGTCCATGCTCTCTTCAAACTGCTGCCGCATGAGACTCCGCCTAGGTCGGCGGTGTCCTCTAATTGGGTTCCTAGCAGCTTTTCGACAGGCTTGTACCGGAAGGGTGGAGGCCTGATCGGGCTCAGGTCCGCGTGCAAAGGCTTCCCGGCTTCCACAGAAGCTTTGGCATCCTTCGTGCGTAGCAACATGCCCGGGCACCCCTTTACCACGATTAGCCTTTACCTTAACACTGGCACCAAGCCCCACAAAGACTCCAGGAACGCACCTTTGCCCAATGGGATAATAGGGGTTACTGACTTCGTAGGAGGAGAGATCTGGGTCGAGGCCCAGGATGGGGAGTCTGTTCAGATTGTTGACGGTAAGCGCTTAAGTGGTCACCTTCTTCCGATCAGTGAGACACCCACCTACATACATGCCTACCGCGATCTTCACCTCACAATGCCCTGGAAAGGTAAGAGATTAGTCATCATAGCTTTCAGTGTATCGGAGCATACTCAGGCATGCGATGAGGATCTCGCGTTTCTTCGCGGGCATGGTTTCGTCCTTCCGGGCGAAGAGCACAGTGTTGATCTTGAGGCGGTCCAGTCAGATGATTCGGAGGTGCTGGAGGGGGGTGAGGTCGAAAGGCCGGAGCCCTTCAAGCATCAGGAGTGCCACAACATCGGGCTGCCTTTGAACCTCGAGTGGGATGGCAAAACTCAGCCGATCACGGATGGCTTTGGACTCTGCTCACCCACTAGATGGCCTCCGGAAGCCAGGGGGGCCTGCTGCCCAAGCAGGCTTTGGAGTTCGCCACTGCCATGCATCAAGTGCTTCGAGACTTTGTAGCGGACGTTGTGCCTGATATCAAGCGCACGGCGATGGAGCTTGCGCTAGGCCGCCTTAAGGAATCGCCTTTCACTCCCGAGATGTTAGGGGTCCTTAGGAAGGATTGGTTTAGTTGCATAGAGGTTGCTTCGGGAGGCAAGTGTACGGATCTTGATGTGGTGCCGAGTGGCCAGCCATTCTTCTTGCATGCTGTGTCTGCGACGGCTCGGCTGTTGCAGGACCCAGATTGGAAAGCCGTTTCTTGCCAGGAGGACTCCTATGTCAGCGGGGTCGCGATCGGTTATGACTGCCCCGCGCCTCACTTGCCACAGGTGTACGAGTACAAACACAAGTCCCGCAAGCTCGATGAATCGGATGCCGAGTGGCATCGCGAGAACTATTCGTCGGCAAACGAAACATCGGATCAGCTTGAGAAGAAGTTTGCAGAGGAAGAGGCTCTTGGTCGCATGGCGCCTTCCACGTTGCCGGTTCTTGAGCAAAAGTACGGGCGGGATAGGGTTAGGATAGCTTCTTTAGGTTCCTTGATTAAACCAGACGGTTCCGCTCGGCCATTACACGATGGCACCCACGGTGTGCATGTCAACAATGGTATTAGGCTACTTAATCAGCAATCCAATCCCGGACCCCAGGAGGTAGTTCACCTTGTGCGCAGCGCAAAGCAAAGTCAGGAGGCCACCTTTTGCCTCACCGGCGATGTGACGGCGGCTCACAGGTTGTTCCTTGTCAGAGAGGCCGACTGGCCTTTGTTGTGCTGTAAGGTGCGCAACGACACGCCGGTCGTTTGGTACAACAAAGTAGGAACGTTCGGTATATCATCATCCGCCTTCCTTTGGTCCAGATTGTTTGGGATCATCGGCCGCTGCACCGCGCGCTTTCTTTTGACATTGTGGTTCTATCACCTCGTCTTCGTAGATGATGTTCACGCCAACTTCGCAGGAAGGGAGAAATTTCATCATTTGCTCATGTGGCTAGCATGCTTCGAGATGTTTGGCACACCTTTCGCATACAAGAAGTTCCGCGGTGGGCTCACTTCGGCTTTTGTGGGTTACGAACTTTCTTATCCAGACCAGAGGGTCGGAATTTCCGAATCGCGGGGCCAGTGGCTCTTGAAATGGATCGCTGAGGCTCGGTCCTCGAAGTTTGTTGTTTCGGTTCGCAGGTTTGCTGAGTTCTTAGGGAGGCTGGGCTTCGTCGCTCGGCTTTTGGTTTGGCTTAAGGCACACCTTGCACCGCTTTACAGCTGGAGGGCAGCGGTGAACGACAGTTCAGTCGCTCGGATGCCCGACACCGTCATCCTTACTCTTGAATATCTTGACCTCACGTTCAGGGACATGACGTTCAAGGTCGCCGCAGCAAGATCGGTCAAAAGAGAAGGCGTGGCCTTCCGCACTGATGCAAAGTGCGCGGACGGGTACGTGGTCCTTGGGGGTTGGGATTGCGCAGGCACAACTCAGGAGTCCAGATGGTTCTCACTTCGACTTACTCCCTCAGAGGCCCCTTACCTCTTCGACTCAGAAGGTCACAGTCAGTGGGCTTCGGCATCGGCTGAATTGCTGGCCACGCTGGCTGCACTGCACATCTTCGGTCACCTTGAAGCCGGGCCAACTAGGCGTTTGATGAAGGTTGAGGTTCTAGCTCAGACGGATAATAAGTCTAACGAGGGCTTGACTCGCAAGGGTTCTACAACGCGCTGGCCCTTGCTCATGGTTAACATGCAGCTCACCCATGTTCTCATGAAGGCCGGCTTGCGGTTGAACTTGGGATGGCGTCCACGGGACGAAAATCAGGAGGCCGATGATTTAACCAACGAAATCTTCGACCGTTTCTCTGAGGAGTTGCGGGTCCCAGTGCAGTACTCCGAATTGCCGCTTTCCTTTCTTCACACTCTTTACGAAGCCAGGCGTTCACAGCTGAGCAGCCGTGAAGTGGATTCCATCCGCGACACGGTCGGTGGCAGGCCACGCTTCAGAGGCAAGAGAAAGAGAGAGAAGTCTCCTTGGTGACGTGCCGGCCTGCGGAAGGGGGGGCACAGGCACACAGGTGCGCCTTCCCGACACGTCAAAGACCTGTTCAAGAATTAGATGCCTGCGTGAGCCTGCCGCCATCCGTTTGAAAACATCCTGCGTGCTCCTTTCGGCAGTTGCTATCTCTTTAGATATTCATCATTAAGTGGCGAGGATACATTTGATTGGAGTCCCAAGAGGCGAAAGCAAGATATGAGAATTTATACCCCATATATTCTCTGGGGATACCGTCGGTGCATTTATACCTTCGCCGATATTTCCGTTTGCCCAATATATCTTCTGGGCAATAAAATTTCTGATGAGGGAACTGAGTTTTGTAAACTTCGCTCACAGCGCCCTTCCTAAACACAACGGTTGCGGAGAACAGGCGTTTTGGCTTGCAGTTAGCTCCAAGCGCTCCAAAACGGGCAACGGCGGGGTAGCGCCGGCTAAAACTGCTGTGCGTGGGAGGGGGCAGGCAATGGCTCCTTCCTCTGGTGGCATGGCCACCTTTTCTTCAGATATGCGAAGGCGACTTAGAGCTATGACAGCTCAACTACATAAGGACGACAACGACGGCTTGAGTCTACCCCTCAGGCCTTGGGCTCGCGGGCCCTTAGCACCATGGAGCTGGTCTGGCCAGCAAGGCGAAGCTTCCCCTCTGGAGGCAAGGCACAAATTTTGGAAACAATGCTGCTTGGGAAGCAGCAACTGGGGTGCATCCGGGGCGCCAGGGGGCGCTAGAGATGCAAAAGTGGCGAGGGCCATGGGTCTTCTTGTGAATTTCATTGTGGAGAAGCGACAGGCCTACCTCCTTGGTGCGAGGCAGGTTTGGCAAAAGATGCTCGCCATCGGCATTGGACCAAGCATGCTGTGGTCTCCTGTGGGCGAGTTTGGCATCCTGCCTTTGGAAGGTGAGCTCTGGCCAACGGCTGCCTTTTGCAACACCGAGGCCAACAGAGCTTGTGACAGTGAAAGAAGTGATATGGCCCGGGGCAGCGATGCTGCCAACAGGGCCGGCGAAACAATCAGTGCAAGTGCTGCTGCAGTGGGCGGCGGCGAGATTATCAGTGCTTGTGATTTCTCGGCTGCGGGCTGTGGCGAGGAAAATGGAGACAGCGATCTTGTTGCTGTGGGCAATCATTTCGACAGTGATGCTTTCACTTGTGGACATGGTGAGACAGATTGCCCTGGCTTTTGTGCTGCTGCGAGCGGCGATCGGCAAGCCACGGCATGTATCGCTGCTGGTCCCTCTCTTGATGGCCACATTTGCTGGGAAGAGGTGCACGATGAAGGCAGCCACGGCATTGCTTTCAGCATCTACGACTCCACCATCGACGTTCCTGCTTTTAGGTCTAGGGGGAACCGGACCCAAGAACCGAGAAGAACAACAAAAGATCCGCGTGAGGACAAAGAGTGTTGTAGGGTAGGTAAGGTGTCTGTGTCACGTCGACCAGATGCCGGGGACCGGACCCTAGAACCGAGAAGAAACAATCAAGATCCGCTCGAGGACAAAAAGGGTGAACATGCTAGCTCCACCGGCCCGCCCATGGGCCCCCCGGGGCCTTCAGCCTCGCAGTGCGGAAGCCATGGCAACAGTGTTGGCTTTCAGGTTCCTCCCGCTTGCGCGGCGGCGGCTGCTGGCGGCCAGTTGAGCGAGCACTTCCACCCGAAGGGCAAGTCCACCGACACGTTTCTCGAGGACCTGGAGGGCACGATCACTGGCGACGGCGACGCGAGAGGGCAGCCGTCCCAAGACGACAGCCGCTGGCGACGACTTGATGTTGGCTCCGGTGCCACCTGCATGTGCATCCCTGGGACCCCCCTAAGGTTTAGTCCTGCTGGGTTCCCCGGTACTGCGACGAAGCTGCATCGCAAGAGACTGCCGCCAACTTTGCGGGCTTACACCAAGCCTCGCAAGCGCTTCTGCTGCAGTGTGACAGGCACTCTGCAAATCATGCCAGGGCATCCAGGACAGGGTTCATGTGATCATGTGCGACAGGTTCCCTTGTGCACAACATGTGTTGCTTCTTCTGAACCCTTGCTTGATCCGACTTCCCAATGTTGGTGCTGTGGCGCAACCGGCCGGCCTTATCCGAGGTGTGGTCGGGCACCCTCGAAAGAGAGCGAGAAATCCCACCAAGGACAGGTCAGGACCTCTGCTGCCCGCACGGATTTGCATGATGCCTCTTTTCTTGAAAGTGCCGAAGCTAGCCTGAGGTGCGGTCAAGATTGGTCGAAAGATCCTAGCATATCCCACCGAAGGATCGCTGAAGCAGATTGTGCCATCTCGCATGAATCCCAATCCGACAATACCCAGTCTTCTCCTGCTCTGGCTCCCTCTGCTGCTGCAGGTCGCAAAAATGGTCGAAAACCTGCAACATCCTTGCAAGCGCCCCGCCGATCCTCGTCTGGAGGCTGGCTCCTGCGGTGCACCACTTTTCGTGATTGTGGTCAGGCTGTGTTAGGCTGTTGCAACTGTGAGCTCCCTTTTGCATTTTGGAACCCCAGCCGGGGCAACCAGCACGAGGGCAACGCAGGAGAGAGAATCATTGAAGCAAGCCACCCAGGGCCGAGTTTCGATTGCAAGCGGCAGCTCCCAGCACTGAAAGCGTACACGAAGCCTCGGAAACGCTGCTGCCGAAGGGCTACAGGTTTTTCGGTCAGTACCCAGTGCCGTGACTGCAAGCGGCCTTTCCCAGCGCAGTGTGCTTATGTGAAACCCCGTAAACGCTTTTGCCACAGCGTCGCTGGTACCCTGCAGTCGAGGACTGGACACCAACAACAGAGCTTGTCTAATCAGGTGCCGCCGGTTCCCCTGGTCCCCTTAGGGTGTAGTCCCTCTTGGTCCCAGGCGAGCTTTGAGCGCAACGCATGTGTTACATCTTCAGCCCTTTTGCTTGATCAGACACACAAGTGTTGGTGCTGTGGCGCAACTGGCCAGCCTGGTCTGAGGTGTGGTCGAGTCTCCTCGAAAGAGGGCGAGAAATCCTGCCAAGGACGGGTTAGGACCTCTGCTGCCTGCACGGACCCACAGAACGCTCCTTCTCTTGAGAATGCAGTGGCCAGCCCAGGGTGTGGTCAAGATTGGTTGAAAGACCCTAGCATATCCCGCCGAGGGTTGGCCATAACGGCTTGTGCAGCCTTGCATGCACATCACCCCGGCAATACCCAGATTCCTTCTGTTCTGGCCAACGATGCTGCTGCAGGTCAAGAGCGTTCGTCAGAGCCCGGAACATCCTCAGCAGCACCCTGCCGATACTTGTCGCGAGGCTGGCTCTTGCACTGCCCCACGCTTCTTAATTGCGGTCGGACTGTTGCCAACTGGTGCGCCTTTGGTTTCAACTTTACAGCCTACATACCCAGCCGGGGTAAGTGTCACGATGACAAAATTGGGGAGCGTATCGGAGAAGCCAGCCATCCCGGCCCGAGCTGCAACCCTACTTGTGGTCACAGTCTGCGCACTCCCAGCCTGGAGCAGTGCCATAACGACAAGGTTGGCGCCCGAATTGGAGAGGCCAGCAACCCAGGACCTGGTTTCGACTTAGGTGGTGGCTTTGCCGATGCACTCAAGCAGCAAATCATGCAGCTTGTACAGGAGGCAGTGCAAAAGATCCTAGCTGATCTTAACTTGGGCTCTCTGTTGGGAGGGCACACTCAGGCGCCGATTGCAAACAGCCCTTTTGCTCCTCTGCTTCCGAATGCTGCTGTGGCCGGTGACAGTACCTTGCCCAAACCTCGTAGGAAGCGCAAAAAGAAGGGGCAACAGCCCCCAGCAGAGCAGCCGGAACCCCAAGGGAAGGCCAAAGGTAAAAGCAAGCACAGAGGCGGAGGTGAACAGGCCCAGACTCCCCCTAAGCCATCTCTTGAGGCCCCTGCGACTCATTCCCGAGGCAAGGGCATTGGCATCACACCGGAGGATGCCAAGGCTGGCTGGGTCACTGTTGGCCCAAGAGCACGACCGAAACCCAATGAAGAATTCTGCTTAAGAGCACAAGATTGGAATCAGCCCCTCCTTGATCCCACAAAGTTCGCTGAAAAGCTTGAGGCGATCCCACAGGGTGAGAAACTGACAGGCGTGATCTTATGCAACTCTGAGCAGGCTCAGCTTATCAAGGCCATGGCAGCTGGATGTACCAAGGCTTATTCCGTCACTCTGGTGTGCCTCGATCCTGCGGGAACCGCCCGGGTCCCAGGCCTTGTGAAGGATCAGCTGCAATTCCGCAAAGCCACCACGGGCTTCCTTCGTTCTGATCCGACAGATGCGGTCCCGGCACCTAAGGGTGCCAAGCCCACTTTTGCCGTTGTTCGCAAGCCCTCGGTGGTCCTGCATGCGAGGATCCCGAAAAGCTTTGCCACCGAAAAGCTTTGGGCTGCTGTTGCCAAGACACCCTCCCGTGTCATGATGCAGTGGATGGCAGACCACCATGTCAATGTGCTGGACGCCTGGGGCTGGAAGGAAGAACGCCTCGCTAAGGACCTCCAGCTGTATGGCCTTCTCAGGGTCAGCGAAAGTGACTTGAAGCCGGTGCTTGCGCTTTCTGGCATGGACGGCATCTTTCTTGAATGCGCCAAGAATAAAGAAGCACCGAAGCTTCCCACCAAAATCACTTGGGTTGAACCTAGCAAGGGCGAGGCTCCGGGTGAATACCTTGCTCGCATGCGGCGTTCGGCTGGGGACCTGGGTCTCGCACATCGTGGAGGCAAACTCGGCCAAATTGCACCACTTGCCGACGGCGAGCCCATTGCGAAAATCTGGTCGGTGCCGTGGGTCCCAGCCGATTGGACTGTCGAGCAGGTCACCGACCTGCTAAAAGCCTCTTTCACAGAAATCGCCATGCTCAGGCAATTGCGCAAGAAGCTTCCAAGGTGTTCTACTTTCGTGCTGCAGCCAAGGAGCCAGACCGGGATCTCATTCCCCTCCCGGCCAAGGATGGCGACACTGAGTTGACTTTGTGGGCCGCGGTTGCACCTCCGCGCACCCCGGTGCGACAGCAGAGACCTTTGAAAGCTTCGTCGGTTCTGCCTTTGGCCCCTCGCGCCTCCATCTTTGACCCCCAGCCTGTGTCGGTGCCCAGTGCCCCTGCTGAGAACCCAGATGGCCAGGACGAACCAAAGGAGGTCAGTGCCCCGAAGCGCTCCAAGACCATGGCCCGACAGGTGCCACAGGGAACCAAGCTGCACCCGCAGCCGCGTGATGGGGCTTGCATTTTCCACACGGTTTCAGCTGGTCTGACATGGCTGCACCGAGAGGGCAAGAAGCGCATCCCCATTGCGCGAGAGTTGCGCGCAACCACCATCGAACACTTGAAGAAAAATCAAGACAGGTATGAGCCATACTGGGACCAGATGGGCCCGGATGGCAACAAACTTAAGACGTGGTCCGACTACCTTGAAAAGCTGGCTTCTGAGTCGGCCTACGGGTCCGACATAGAAATTAGGGCCCTTGCAAAAATTTGGGATATTAGGATCATAGTAGTGCCCGAAGCCCCCGAGCTCTACCCCGAAGCGTACAATCCGCAAGCTGCCATGGGCACAATAGCAGTATGGCTCAGCCACAGACATGTCGACTTGCTCTTGCCAGAAAATGGCACATACCCCAAAGAGGTCTTAAATGTCAAATCAGGACCAGCTGTCGCCTTTCGGGCCGGGGGGGACTCGACCAGTGACGCTGCCAGCACCCTGAAGCGACCACCCACGGTATGGACCCAATCCTCTAGGCGTGGTAGGGCCGCTCTTTCGCAAGCTTCCCAGCCCGCCACCCTTCGGCCTCCCACCACGGTGTGGACCGACATGCCTAAGAGTAAGGCCTCTCGGGTTTCTAAGGTTCGCCAGGGTTCCAAGGTGCAAGGTCTCGCCCGGGCCCTCGAGGTCCAAGGTCACCCTCATGCTGCAGGCAGTGCAGAGGCTGTTGCCCCAGGCCAGGTGCCGGATGCCGTCAGCGAGACTGAGAGCCAGGACCTGCAGGGTTGCGAGGCTCAGACTGATAAAGCGGTGGTGTGCACTGCCAAGTGGAGAGCCTGCCCGTACCGACCTCTCCCGAAAGCTCCCTCAGACCTTACTTTCAAGTGTGATTTGTGCCCTTTCCGCCGCATATGCAAAAGTGCGACGCAATACTACAGCATCCGGCATAAACACAACAGGAAGGCCCACGACGGTGCAAACCTCCCAGGATTGATCCTTCAACCCCGCATGCAGCGGATGCCAAAAAGACTGTCCTCAGGAGATTGGCGTTGTCCCCTCTGCAAAGAAGGCCTGCGTAAAGAGGTGATGGCTCAGGTCTCCTCATCTGTGTTGTGTGAGATTCGCTTCCGACACTGGACGACCAAGCACAAGGATGAGGTCACCCGCCAGCAGTGGACCACCCTCCTCAAGCAGCAAAATCCCCAGACAGGTCCCAAGGACAGCGCTGGACACAGTCAGGCCATGCGCTTGAGAACCCTCAATAAGCGCGTAATTGCTGAAGTCAGGGCCCCCAGTTTCCCCAGCCTCACCATGTTTGCTTGGCCCCGCTGCAAGAAAAAGGGCAAATCTGAGCGATTGACTGTGGAGCACGGCTGGTCGTGCAACAGCTGTGGCCGTGCGCTTCGTGGCCGACGCGAGGCTGCGAAGCATGCTAAAAACCCATGCATCCCGGCATCCGAGAAGCTCTGTGCAAAATACGAGCGAGAACTTCAGAACCTCAGCAAATGGGTCGATGAGCCGGGACGTACTGCTCTCCCGCCGCAAATCCATGACCTGATCACGTCGGCCCTCAAGGCTGTGAGGCGACAGCAGAAGCAGTTGCCGTTTTCGTAAAGATCTTGACAGCCAACACCGATCGCACAGGCGCTGCCAAGACGCCCCTACTTGTGAATCTCATGAGACAGGAATCCGTGCAGTTAGCCTCTCTGCAAGAAGTGGACGTCAATGTTGAGTCTGCGGTCGGTTTCTGCAAGCACTGGAAGACTCAGGGCTTCACTGCTGTGCTGGCGCCTTTGGACGCCGAAAGACGCCAACACCGAGTTGCCCTGATTTCCTCGCTGCCCATCAAGCCTATTTCACTAGGGGGTGTTTTCGATGACTCCAGGGTTGCTGCAGGCTTGATTGAGCTACAACGCCAAGGGAACAAAATGTCAATTTTAGTCCTTGCCGTTTATGGTTACCCTGGTAATCTCCCGAAAACTTCCCTACTTGTGGAAAGTCTTGTTGAAAAAGCGGCCACCTTCGGCGGCCCAGTGCTAGCCGTAGGAGACTGGAATGCAATAGAGGAGGAAGGTGCCCTCGACCGCCTTGTGACCTCAGGATGCCTGATACCACTTGACGACGGTGATCGCAGTGACCTCCAGCACACCAATCCTGCCCGCACCAGACGAATAGATTATGGTGTGAGCACTGCGCACATCCGTGCCGACGCCGTGCTGCACTACGATCGGGCTGACATTTCGGACCATCTCTGTGTCGCTTATCGTTTGGACTTGGAGACCTGGACGGAGTGCGCCGGCCTCCCTAGATTCAGGCCTGTTGAACAAACGGACCCCCAACTCATCATGAACCGCTTTTGCAAAGCTTGGGAGCCACGAGTTTTTGAGTCCTACTTAGAAGCTGCTGATGTGGACCAGGCCCTTATGCAGCTTTACACGGTTGCCGAAACTTGCTTGCGATCAGACAACCCGACTTGTGACAAGGCCATCAGCCGTGCACTTCTCTGGGATCCTGAGCGCAACGTGTGCCGCCCACACCACACTACGACTGAAGGTCATGCCTCCTTGACTTTGCACACCTTGCGCAAATTGGAAAGTCAACTGCGACAACTGCGTTGTCAGCCTTTCGACCACAACCTGCGCATTGCGGTGCGAAGAAAATGCGGGGACCTGCGTCGTAGACTCCCTGACTGCCCTTTCTTTGACCTTAATGATCTTGACGCCACTCTCGCTAGAGTTGAAGCTTTGCGGTCGGACTTAACTGCCCAGGAAAAGCAGCTTCGCATAGCCAGGTGGAGGACTGAAACCAACAATGTCACTGCTGCCACTGCCTGGGTCAAGCGGTGGGCTGCGCGCCGTGTCGAGCTCGACACCCCGCCCTGCGAGTTGGCCAAAGCTCCCACTGACATTCACCCCACTTCTGTCGTCAACACTCAAAGCAGGGTGTGGATGAATAAGTGGTCTTGCGATTCCGAGCCCATAAACCAGGCCGACCTGGCCGAAATCTTGAGTGCCCTCCCCAGGCCGACTCAGGCTTCAGTGGACTTATCCATCAAAGGGCAGGAACTTTTTGATGCGGTCAAAAGAATGTCCCACAAGGCCGTCGGCCCCGACCAATGGGGTGCCGAGACCCTGCACCTGCCATCTGAGTGGTGGGAAGCCTTGGGACGACTCTGGACATTTGTGCTCTCCAGTGGGCAAGTCCCACTGCTGTGGAGACGTGCGTTGGTAATACTTGTCCCTAAAGCACATACTGAGTACCGCCCCATAGCGCTGACATCCTTCTTTTGGCGCGCGGGTGCCCGCATCCTGTGCAGGCGTATGCAAGCGTGGATTGCATCGTGGTGCTCGCCCCAGGCTGCTGGAGGAGCCCCAGGCAAAGGCACCACTGACGCTCATGGCGTCATCTTGCAGAGCTGGCACCAGGGTGCCAAAGCCTACATTCAACAAGACTTATCCGCATATTTTGACAGCATCAGGCTCCCACAGCTGCTCACCATCCTTGACCACATGCGGGCCCCGCCGTGCCTGGGCAGGCTGCTGGCATCGTTTTACAGCAATGCTCAAAGATTGTTCAAGGTCTCAAAAGTCACCAATGGAAGGTGGAGGACGCCTTCTAAAGGTCTTCTGCAGGGGTGCCCCCTGTCTCCCCTGTGCGCCCTTTTGATCGGCAACGTGTGGCATGCTTACGTCACCCGGGGCGGTCCCACCAAGGCGCTTATCTTCGTGGATGATAGGCTCTTATGGGCGCCGCCAGGGGCCAGGGACGTGGAGGCGGCTCTCGTGGATGGGGTGACGCGAAGTAATTTCTTTGATAAGGTCATGAATTTTACCTGCCGTCCCTCGAAGTGCGCGATTGTCGAGCCTAAAGCCCGCCCCAAGCTGAGTACACTAGCGGCACAGTTGGGATATCCGACCCGTCACCGTTTGGAAATTTTGGGCCTCACTGTTGAGCTTGACAGTGGGAAAACCGGCTTACTTAAGCTGAGTGTTGACACCCTCCAGGCCCGCCTTCGCGCCCTAAACATCCTGAACCCCTCTTTCGGTGTGGCAAGGGTCGTGTGTTCCAGTTTGGTTTTCGCTGCTCTGGCTTGGGCTGCGGGCATCGCAGCCCCGGAAGCGAAGGATATCACCGCCATCAGGAAGTCGGTCCACCGAGCCCTCAAACCTCAGATTACTGGCGAAACTCCGTGGGTCCTTCTAGCCGAAGTCCACGGATGGCAGTGGGACCCCAAATGGCTTTTGCAATGGAGGGCCTTGGGTGCAGTCGGGAGACATGTGACAAGGGGTGCAGCTCAAAGTGACCACCCGGTGCAGGCTGTCCTCCCCCATGCCGTCAGCACTGCCACCGACTTGGGCTGGACACTTGAACTCAACGGCGCCGCCATCTCTCGAGTCGACGATGCCGGGCACACACGACGTTTTTGTTTCGGGTGGCAGAACATCCAAGTTTTGCGTGACTGGCTCACCGAAGAGCACCGCAAGCGAGGCATCGCAAACTGTGGACGTGTCAAGACCTCTTACCACCGTGCAGAGGTAGGCCTTGCTATGGGCCTAAATCTTGATGCGCCGTGCCCGAGCATCCGCTTCGCCCTGGCTGGCCACAGACTTCTCGGACAGAGTCAGACACTTGATGTTCGCCGAGCCTCTCTTGCCACAGGCGGTTCGGCCTGGTACCACCGTCAGCGCCTCCCTTCTATGCGTGATTCTGAGGTCAAATGCCTGTGCAATCTCTCCTGGCCCTCGCGAGCCCACGTTACGTGGGTATGCCCAAAGACAGTTGTGCACAGGCAGGGTCTCCGGACCCCCACGAACAGAGTAGAAGAAAGGCTGTTTGGAGCCCCCCTGCCGGAATACCCAGCTGCCCCTGATGGCAACCAGGTCCCAGCCATGATTCAGGCTTTACGAGACCATTTCTGTCAGGTCCTGACACATGATGCCGGCAACATTCTTGTTGCCAGTGATGGGAGCCATCATCTTGGGGTAGGTGCTTGTGCAGTGGTGACGGAGAGTTCTGACGACACCTTCTCCGCAGGAGATGATGCCGAAGACCAATCTCCCTTTCGGTACGAGATGGTCGGTTTAAATGCCCTCCTGCAGGCTCTCCCGAGGGGGCAGCAGTACAACAACTCCACCGTAACCGTCTTGGTAGATTGCCAAAGTGCTTTGGATTCTGTTCAGCGTCCCGACACTAGCAAGCTCAGGTGCCTGGCGGAGGAGTCGGCTGCGTTGTTGCAAGCACTCCGTCGGGACTATAAAGCTATCCACCTGGTGTGGGTCCCCTCACACAACAAACGACTTGATTGGCAACCGCCTTTAGGGTTGGATGATCGCCGATGTCGTGACCTGAATGACAAGGCCGACCGGGCAGCCAACCAAAGACGTGACTCAAGGGCGCAAGGCTCCTCTCGAGTGGCGTGGCATCGACGCTTTGAGGAAGCTGAGCGATGGGAAGTTGCTGCAATCTCTGCGGCAGCCGCATCATCTGCCCTTCTGTACGATCACCTTCAACGATCGGCTTCCCCTCCCTAGGACGGTTTTCTTTCGGGTTTTAGGATTTTTCCCTCGGTGTGCGCTGCAAAGCTGCACCCACCACGTCGCCGTCTTGTGCCAAACCGCCTTGCCACCCCTCGCGTGAGGTTCTTTAGTGTTGGTTTAGGCCCACCCCTTTAAGCCCGTGTGCGCTCATGTAAGCCCCACCCTTAGGGTTTGCTTGGGTTTAGGCCTCACCTTTCCCTTAGCTGTGCAGTTGGCGTGACCCCGACTCCGCACGAGCATGCTTGCCCACTCCCCCTATGTGTGGTTTCCCTAGTGTTGGTTTTAGGCCCACCCACCTGACTATCTCGACGAGCTCCTGCAAGCCCTCACCCTTGAGTCCTCGTGCTGAGCCTACCGAGCGTCGTGAGTGCTGTGCCTTGCCCTACCACCTCCCCCTGTGGTCACTTGTGTTGGCTTAAGCCCCTCCTAATGCCTGAGCGAGCTCCAGATGGATTCTCGTTCCCAGATGCTTGGAGCTGGGCTCAGCCGCCTTCCATGCCACTCCTAGTATGTGGGTCTTGTGTTGGGGTTAGGCCTCACCCAGGTTTTCGTAAGAGCTTGCTCTGAGATGCCCTCAGCAGTACGGCCCTTTAACTTTAACTGTGTTGGCCTCCCTCCTTGACCGTACTTTCACGTTCCTAGTAGGCTAATCGGTGGTTTCCCCCTTCTTGCGCTTGTGCACCGCCCGGTGCCTCTCAAGGGACTGTGGCGAGGCCCCTGCAGCCTGCTTTTCTTCGTGCGGAAGCAACAGGGAGCGTAGACCCCAGGTCTGCGCTAAAACTTGACGCAACCTGCTTGGACCTGCTCCTCCAAGCGGGGCTTCTTGGCGGCTTCGGGTGTTCGAAGCACCTTCCTGCACTACCTCGTCGAGGCCTCACGGTGGCTGCTGTGGCTGAGGCGCTGTGGCTGCTGCGCTGGGGCCGCTGCGACTGCTGCTGTCTCCTGGAGCTGAGTTCCTACAGCAAGTCCCACTGAGAACGAGAGTAGTTTCGTGACGGTAGTCTCGTAGCTTTCCGACTTGAGTCAACTTGGTTACACATGCTAAAGTATGGTGCCGAGGACTCTTCGTCGTAGCAGCCTCTGTCTTCCTGAGACACCTGGCTCTTGTAGTATCCAAGCTAACGCTTTTTGCATCGCTTTGCTGTTTCGCATGGGGGAATGTGACAGTAGCAAGGCCTAGCAGTTCTCGCTTCTTGTACAGCCGAGCCTTTCGTTGCACAGTGACGAATGGACAACGAGACGACATGAACCTGCAGCGGCGAGGGACCTGCGCGCCTGCTCTCCATGGTAGGTGCAAGGGCTCTTGTCGTGACACCGTGAGTGCGGAGAACAGGGTTTTGGCTTGCAGTTAGCTCCAAGCGCTCCAAAACGGGCAACGGCTGGGTAGAGCCGGCTAAAACTGCTGTGCGTGGGAGGGGGCAGGCAATGGCTCCTTCCTCTGGTGGCATGGCCACCTTTTCTTCAGATATGCGAAGGCGACTTAGAGCTATGACAGCTCAACTACATAAGGACGACAACGACGGCTTGAGTCTACCCCTCAGGCCTTGGGCTCGCGGGCCCTTAGCACCATGGAGCTGGTCTGGCCAGCAAGGCGAAGTTTCCCCTTTGGAAGCGAGGCACAATTTTTGGAATCACTGCCGCCTGGGAGGTGGCAACTGGGGTGCATCCGGAGCGCTTGGGGGCGCCAGTGATGCAAAAGTGGCAAGGGCCATTGGTCTTCTTGTGAGTTTCATTGTGGAGAAGCGACAGGCCTATCTCCTTGGTGCAAGGCAGGCTTTGCAGAGGTTGCTCGCCAAGGGCATCGGACCCAGCATGATGTGGTCTCTTGAGGGCGAGTTTGGCATCCTGCCTTTGGAAGGTGAGCTCTGGCCGGCTGCTGCCTTTTGCAGCAACGAGGCCAGCAGAGCTCGTGACATGGCTTGGGGCAGCGAGGCTGCCTTTCGGGCCTGTGAAGCTGCTACTTCTGGCGGCGATGAAGCAATCAGTGCAGGTGCTGCTGCTGAGGGTGGCGGCAGAAATATCAGTGCAAGCGTTTCCTCTGTCACGAGCTGTGGTAAGGCAACTACAGACGATTTTGCTGATGAGGGCGGTGATCCTGCCTACGAAACTCTTGCTTGTGGCTGTGAAGGGACAAGCTGTGTTTGCGATCTTGGCAGTGACAGTGCAGTAGGATCTGTGCCCAATAAAGAAATGACAAAGACCCGTCAAGGGCTAAAAAGTGCTGAAGCGGTCGGCCCCACCCCTGTGAAAAGCCGGTCGAAAGAAGAAAATGAAGAGCCTGAGAGGCCAATCCCGAGCCCTAACCCGCCACCGGCCCGTTCTGGGCCCCCCTCTGGTAGCCTCGACTGTTGCCATGGCAAGCGGCGAACTGGACTCGGCGGCCAGAGCTTCCTCAACTTCGGTGACGGCGTCGGGGGTCACTTTTGTTGGGAGGAGATGCAAGACGAAGGCAGCCACGGCATAGGAGCCAACTTTGCAGTTGGCCCTCAGGCTCCTCCTGCATGCGCTGGGGCGGCTGCTGGCGGCCAGTTGACCGAGCCCTTCCACATGAAGGGCAAGCACACCGGCACGTTCCTCGAGGACCTGGAGGGCGAGATCACTGGCGACGGCGACGCGAGAGGACAGCCGTCCCAAGATGACAGCCGCGGGCGACGACTTGATGTTGGCTCCGGTGCCACCTGCATGTGCATCCCTGGGACCCCCCTAAGGTTTAGTCCTGTTGGGTTCCCCGGTACTGCGACGAAGCTGCATCGCAAGAGACTGCTGCCAACATTGCGGGCTTACACCAAGCCTCGCAAGCGCTTCTGCTGCAGTGTGACAGGCACTCTGCAAATCATGCCAGGGCATCCAGGACAGGGTTCATGCGATCATGTGCGGCAGGTTCCCTTGTGCACAACATGTGTTGCTTCTTCTGAACCCTTGCTTGACCCGACTTCCCAATGTTGGTGCTGTGGCGCAACCGGCCGGCCTTCTCCGAGGTGTGGTCGGGAACCCTCGAAAGAGAGCGAGAAATCCCACCAAGGACAGGTCAGGACCTCTGCTGCCCGCACGGATTTGCATGATGCCTCTTTTCTTGAAAGTGCCGAAGCTAGCCTGAGGTGTGGTCAAGATTGGTCGAAAGATCCTAGCATATCCCACCGAAGGATCGCTGAAGCAGATTGTGCCATCTTGCATGAATCCCAATCCGACAATACCCAGTCTTCTCCTGCTCTGGCTCCCTCTGCTGCTGCAGGTCGAACGTGTGTGCAAGGGCCCGTGACATCCTCACGAGCGCCCTGCCGGTCTGCATTTCGAGGCTGGCTTCAGTGTTGCACCGCTTTCCTTGATCGGGGTAGGGCTGCTTTCGGTTGCTGTCACTCTGAGTTTCCCTTTGTGACTTGTGGCCCCAGCCGGGGCAACGGTCCGGCTGGTAACATTGAAGCGCGACCCGGCGAGGTCAACCACCCAGGGCCGAGGTTCAATTGCAAGCGGCAGCTCCCAACACTGAGGGCGTACACTAAGCCTCGAAAACGCTGCTGCCGAAGCGCGGCAGGTGCTTCGATCAGCGCACAGTGCCGTGACTGCAAGCGGCCGCTCCCAGCACCGTGGGCCTATGTGAAGCCCCGCAAACGCTTCTGCAACCGTGGCGATGGCACCCTGCAAGCGAGGGCTGGACATCAGCAACAACTGCATTCTAATCAAGTGCCGCCGGTTCCCCTGGTTCCCTTCGGGTATAATCCCTTCCGGCCCCAGCCGAACTTTGAGCGCAACACATGCATGATACCCTCAGCCTCCTTGCTTGATCCGATTTTCAAATGTTGGTGCTGTGGCGCAACCGGCCAGCCTTGCCTGAGGTGTGGTCGAGACTCCTCGGAAGAGGGCGAGAAATCCTGCCAAGGGCGGGTTAGGACCACTGCTGCCCGCACGGATCCACAGAATGATCTCCTTCTCCAAAGTGCTGAAACCAGCCCGAGGTGTAGTCAAGTTCGGTTGAATGACCCTAGCAGTTCCCACCGAGGGTCAGCTACAACCACTGGTGCAGCCCTGCATGCATCCCACTCCGGCAACACCCTGCTTTCCCCTGCCTTGGTCCTCGATGCTACTGCAGGTCAAGAGCGCTCGCAAGAGCCCGGCATATCCTCAGATGCATCCTGCCGAACTTCGTTCCGAGGCTGGCTCCTGTTGTGCCCCTCGTTTCTTGATTGCGGTAAGGTCTTCGCAGGTTGGTGCAACATTAGGTTTCCTTCTGAGAGTTGCACCCCCAGCCGGGATCAGTGCCATGACGACAAAACTGGAGAGAGAATCGGGGAAGCAAGACACCCGGGCCCGAGGTCCAGTCCCACAGGTGACTGCATTCAGAGCGCTCCCACCCGGGAGTGGTGTCATGACGACAAGGTTGGTGCCCGAATTGGAGAGGCCAGCCACCCGGGTCCGGGTTTCGACTTGGGGGGTGGTTTCGCTGATGCACTCAAGCAACAAATCATGCAACTAGTGCAGGAGGCAGTGCAAAAGATCCTTGCTGATCTCAATCTGGGCTCTCTCCTGGGGGGTCAAGTGTCAGCGCCACTGGCAAACAGCCCTTTTGCTCCCTTGCTTCCGAATGCTGCAGGGACTGGCGACGGTGTTCCGCCCAGATCCCGCAGAAAGCGCAAAAGTAAGGGGCAACAGCCCCTGGCGGAGCAGCCAAAGCCCAAAGGCAAGGCCAAAGGCAAAGGCAAGCACCAAGGCGAAGGCGATAAGCCCCTGCACCCTCCTAAGCCCTCGACCGAGGCCCCTGCAAACCCCTCTCGAGGTAAAGGCATCGGCATCACACCGGAGGATGCAAAGGCTGGCTGGGTCACTGTTGGCCCAAGAGCACGACCGAAACCCAATGACGAGTTCTGCTTAAGAGCACAAGATTGGAATCAGCCCCTCCTTGATCCCACAAAGTTTGCTGAAAAGCTTGAGGCGATCCCACAGGGTGAGAAACTGACAGGCGTGATCTTGTGCAACTCTGAGCAGGCCCAGCTTATCAAGGCCATGGCAGCTGGATGTACCAAGGCTTATTCCATCACTCTGGTGTGCCTCGATCCTGCGGGAACCGCCCGGGTCCCAGGCCTCGTGAAGGATCAGCTGCAATTCCGCAAAGCCACTACGGGCTTCCTTCGCTCTGATCCGACAGATGCTGTCCCGGCACCTAAGGGTGCCAAGCCCACCTTTGCCGTGGTTCGCAAGCCCTCTGTGGTCCTGCATGCGAGGATCCCGAAAAGCTTTGCCACCGAAAAGCTTTGGGCTGCTGTTGCCAAGACACCCTCCCGTGTCATGATGCAGTGGATGGCAGACCACCATGTCAATGTGCTGGACGCCTGGGGCTGGAAGGAAGAACGCCTCGCTAAGGACCTCCAGCTGTATGGCCTTCTCAGGGTCAGCGAAAGTGACTTGAAGCCAGTGCTTGCGCTCTCTGGCATCGACGGCATCTTTCTTGAATGCGCTAAGAATAAAGAAGCACCGAAGCTTCCCACCAAAATCACTTGGGTTGAACCTACCAAGGGCGAGGCTCCGGGTGAATACCTTGCTCGCATGCGGCGTTCGGCTGGGGACCTAGGTCTCGCACATCGTGGCGGCAAACTCGGCCAAATTGCACCACTTGCCGACGGCGAGCCCATTGCGAAAATCTGGTCGGTGCCGTGGGTCCCGGCCGATTGGACTGTCGAGCAGGTCACCGACCTGCTAAAAGCCTCCTTTACGGAAATCGCCATGCTCAGGCAATTGCGCAAGAAAGCTTCCAAGGTGTTCTACTTTCGTGCTGCAGCCAAGGAGCCAGACCGGGATCTCATTCCCCTCCCGGCCAAGGATGGTGACACTGAGCTGACTTTGTGGGCCGCGGTTGCACCTCCGCGCACCCCGGTGCGACAGCAGAGACCTTTGAAAGCCTCGTCGGTTCTGCCTTTGGCCCCTCGCGCCTCCATCTTTGACCCCCAGCCTGTGTCGGTGCCCAGTGCCCCTGCTGAGAACCCAGATGGCCAGGACGAACCAAAGGAGGTCAGTGCCCCGAAGCGCTCCAAGACCATGGCCCGACAGGTGCCACAGGGAACCAAGCTGCATCCGCAGCCGCGTGATGGGGCTTGCATTTTCCACACGGTTTCAGCTGGTCTGACATGGTTGCACCGAGAGGGCAAGAAGCGCATCCCCATTGCACGAGAGTTGCGCGCAACCACCATCGAACACTTGAAGAAAAATCAAGACAGGTATGAGCCATACTGGGACCAGATGGGCCCGGATGGCAACAAACTTAAGACGTGGTCCGACTACCTTGAAAAGCTGGCTTCTGAGTCGGCCTACGGGTCCGACATAGAAATTAGGGCCCTTGCCAAAATTTGGGATATTAGGATCATAGTAGTGCCCGAAGCCCCCGAGCTCTACCCCGAAGCGTACAATCCGCAAGCTGCCATGGGCACAATAGCAGTATGGCTCAGCCACAGACATGTCGACTTGCTCTTGCCAGAAAATGGCACATACCCCAAAGAGGTCTTAAATGTCAAATCAGGACCAGCTGTCGCCTTTCGGGCAGGGGGGGACTCGAACAGTGATGCTGCCAGCACCTTGAAGCGACCACCCACGGTATGGACCCAATCCTCTAGGCGTGGTAGGGCCGATCTTTCGCAAGTTTCCCAGCCCGCCACCCTTCGGCCTCCCACCACGGTGTGGACCGACAAGCCTAAGAGTAAGGCCTCTCGGGTTTCTAAGGTTCGCCAGGGTTCCAAGGTGCAAGGTTTCGCCCGGGCCCTCGAGGTCCAAGGTCACCCACCTGCTGCAGGCAGTGCAGAGGCTGTTGCCCCAGGCCAGGTGCAGGATGCCGTCAGCGAGACTGAGAGCCAGGACCTGCAGGGTTGCGAGGCTCAGACTGGCAAAGCGGTGGTGTGCACTGCCAAGTGGAGAGCCTGCCCGTACCGACCTCTCCCGAAAGCTCCCTCCGACCTTACGTTCAAGTGTGATTTGTGCCCTTTCCGCCGCATATGCAAAAGTGCGACGCAGTACTACAGCATCCGGCATAAACACAACAGGAAGGCCCACGACGGTGCAAACCTCCCAGGATTGATCCTTCAACCCCGCATGCAGCGGATGCCAAAAAGACTGTCCTCAGGAGATTGGCGTTGTCCCCTCTGCAAAGAAGGCCTGCGTAAAGAGGTGATGGCTCAGGTCTCCTCATCTGTGTTGTGTGAGATTCGCTTCCGACATTGGACGACCAAGCACAAGGATGAGGTCACCCGCCAGCAGTGGACCACCCTCCTCAAGCAGCAAAATCCCCAGACAGGTCCCAAGGACAGCGCTGGACACACTCAGGCCATGCGCTTGAGAACCCTCAACAAGCGCGTCATTGCTGAAGTCAGGGCCCCCAGTTTCCCCAGCCTCACTATGTTTGCTTGGCCCCGCTGCAAGAAAAAGGGCAAATCTGAGCGATTGACTGTCGAGCATGGCTGGTCGTGCAACAGCTGTGGCCGTGCGCTGCGTGGCCGACGCGAGGCTGCGAAGCATGCTAAAAACCCATGCATTCCGGCATCCGAGAAGCTCTGTGCGAAATACGAGCGAGAACTTCAGAACCTCAGCAAATGGGTCGATGAGCCGGGACGTACTGCTCTCCCGCCGCAAATCCATGACCTGATCACGTCGGCCCTCAAGGCTGTGAGGCGGCAAAAACAGTTGCAGGGTTCGTGAAGGTCTTGACTGCCAACACCAATCGTACCGGCACTGCAAAGACGCCTTTGCTCGTGAGCCTCATGAGACAGGAGTCCGTGCAATTAGCATCTTTGCAAGAAGTGGACGTCAACGTTGAGTCTGCAGTGGGTTTTTGCAAACACTGGAAGACTCAGGGATTCACCGCAGTGCTGGCGCCTTTGGACGCCGAAAGACGCCAACACCGAGTTGCTCTGATCTCTTCGTTGCCTATCAAGCCTATTGCATTAGGGGGGATTTTTGACAGCTCCAGGGTCGCTGCAGGCTTGATTGAGCTACAACGTCAAGGGAATAAAATGTCAATTTTAGTCCTTGCCGTTTATGGTTACCCTGGGAATCTCCCGAAAACTTCCCTGCTTGTTGAAAGTCTCTTTGAAAAAGCGGCCACCTTCGGAGGCCCTGTGCTGGCCGTAGGAGACTGGAATGCAGTAGAGGAGGAGGGTGTTCTCCCTCGCCTCGTGACCTCAGGACACCTGATCCCGCTTGATGATGGTGATCGCAGCGACCTTAGGAACACCAATCCCGCCCGCACCAGAAGAATCGATTATGGAGTGAGCACCGCGCACATCCGTGCCGACGCCGTGCTACACTACGATCGAGATGACATCTCGGACCATTTGTGCGTCGCTTACAGCTTGGACCTGGAGACCTGGCAACAGTGTGCCGGTATCCCTAGATTTCAGCCTGTGGAACAAACGGACCCCCAGATCATCATGAGCCGGTTTCGCGAGGCCTGGGAACCAAATGTTTTTGAGTCCTGTTTGGAAGCTGCTGATGTTGACCAGGCCCTTGTGCACCTTTATAGTGTGGCCGAAACTTGCTTGCATTCCGGAGATTCGAGCTGTGCCGAGGCCGTCGGCCGTGCGATGCTCTGGGACCCTGTGCGCAACGTATGCCGCCCTCACCACACCACAACAGAAGGTCATGCCTCCTTGACGTTGCACACCCTGCGTAAATTGGACAGTCAACTGCGACAGCTCCGTTGCCAGCCTTTTGACCAAAACCTAAGGACTGCGATACGGAAAAAATGCGGGGACCTGCGTCGCAGACTCCCTGACTGCCCTTTCTTTGACCTTAATGATCTTGACGCCACTCTCGCTAGTGTTGAAGCTTTGCGGTCGGACTTGACTGCCCAGGAAAAGCAGATCCGCATCGCCAGGTGGAGGACTGAAACCAACAATGTCACTGCTGCCACTGCCTGGGTCAAGCGGTGGGCCGCGCGCCGTGTCGAGCTCGACACCCCGCCCTGCGAGTTGGCCAAGGCTCCCACTGACATCCACCCCACTTCTGTCGTCAATACTCAAAGCAGGGTGTGGATGAATAAGTGGTCTTGCGATTCCGAGCCCATAAACCAGGCCGACCTAGCCGAAATCTTGAGTGCCCTCCCCAGGCCGACTCAGGCTTCAGTGGACTTGTCAATCAAAGGGCAGGAACTTTTTGATGCGGTCAAAAGTATGTCCCACAAGGCCGTCGGCCCCGACCAGTGGGGTGCCGAGACCCTGCACCTGCCATCTGAGTGGTGGGACTCCTTGGGACGACTCTGGACACTTGTGCTCTCCAGTGGGCACGTCCCATTGCTGTGGAGACGTGCGTTGGTAGTACTTGTCCCTAAAGCACATACTGAGTACCGCCCCATAGCGCTGACATCCTTCTTTTGGCGCGCGGGTGCCCGCATCCTGTGCAGGCGTATGCAAGCGTGGATTGCATCGTGGTGCTCGCCCCAGGCTGCTGGAGGAGCCCCAGGCAAGGGCACCACTGACGCTCATGGCGTCATCTTGCAGAGCCGGCACCAGGGTGCCAAAGCCTACATACAGCAGGATTTATCCGCGTATTTTGACAGCATCAGGCTCCCACAGCTGCTCACCATCCTTGACCACATGCGGGCCCCGCCATGCCTGGGCAGGCTGCTGGCCTCTTTTTACAGCGACTCTCAGAGATTGTTTAAAGTCTCTAAGGTCACCAATGAAAGGTGGAGGACGTCAACCAAAGGTCTCCTGCAGGGGTGCCCTCTTTCTCCCCTGTGCGCCCTTCTGATCGGCAACGTTTGGCATGCATACGTCACCCGTGGCGGTCTTACTAAGGCGCTTATCTTTGTGGATGATAGGCTTCTATGGGCGCCGCCAGGCGCCAGAGACGTGGAGGCGGCCCTCGCGGATGGGGTGACGAAAAGCAATTTCTTTGATAAGGTCATGAATTTTACCTGTCGTCCCTCAAAGTGCGCGATTGTCGAGCCTAAGGCCCGCCCCAAGCTAAGTACACTAGCGGCACAGTTGGGATATCCGACCCGTCACCGTTTGGAAATCTTGGGCCTCACTGTTGAGCTTGACAGTGGAAAAACCGGCTTACTTAAGCTGAGTGTTGACACCCTCCAGGCTCGCCTTCGCGCCCTAAACATTCTGAACCCCTCTTTCGGTGTGGCAAGGGTCGTGTGTTCCAGTTTGGTTTTCGCTGCTCTGGCTTGGGCTGCAGGCATTGCAGCCCCGGAAACGAAGGATCTCACCGCCATCCGGAAGTCGGTCCACCGAGCCCTCAAACCTCAGATCACAGGCGAAACTCCGTGGGTCCTTCTAGCCGAAGTCCACGGATGGCAGTGGGACCCCAAATGGCTTTTGCAATGGAGGGCCTTATGTGCAGTCGGGAGACATGTGACAAGGGGTGCAGCTCAAAGTGACAACCCGGTGCAGGCTGTCCTCCCCCATGCCGTCAGCACCGCCGCCGACTTGGGCTGGACACTTGAACTCAATGGCGCCGCCATCTCTCGAGTCGACGATGCCGGGCAGACACGACGTTTTTGGTTCGGGTGGCAGAACAGCCAAGTTCTGCGCGACTGGCTCACCGAAGAGCACCGCAAGCGAGGCATCGCAAGCTGTGGACGTGTCAAGACCTCTTACCACCGTGCAGAGGCGGGCCTTGCTATGGGCCTAAATCTTGATGCACCGTGCCCGAGCATCCGCTTCGCCCTGGCGGGCCACAGACTTCTCGGACAGAGTCAGACACTTGATGTTCGCCGAGCCTCTCTGGCCACAGGCGGTTCGGCCTGGTACCACCGTCAGCGCCTCCCTGCTGGGCGTGATTCTGAGGTCAAATGCCTGTGCAATCTCTCCTGGCCCTCGCGAGCCCACGTTACGTGGGTATGCCCAAAGACAGTCGTGCACAGGCAGGGTCTCCGGGCCCCCGCGAACAGAGTAGAAGAAAGGCTGTTTGGAGCCCCCCTGCCGGAATACCCAGCTGCCCCTGATGGCAACCAGGTCCCAGCCATGATTCAGGCCTTGCGTGACCACTTCTGCCAGGTCCTGACACATGATGCCGGCCACATTCTTGTTGCCAGTGATGGGAGCCATCATCTTGGGGTAGGTGCCTGTGCAGTGGTGACGGAGAGTTCCGAAGACACCTTCTCCGCAGGGGACGATGCCGAAGACCAATCTCCCTTTCGATACGAGATGGTCGGTTTGAATGCCCTCCTACAAGCTCTACCGAGGGGGCAGCGGTACAACAAATCCACTGTGACCGTCTTGGTCGATTGCCAAAGTGCTTTGGATTCTGTTCAGAATCCCGGCACTAGCAAGCTCAGGTGCCTGGCGGAGGAGTCGGCTTCTTTGCTACAGGCACTCCGCCAGGACTACAAGGCTGTCCACCTGGTGTGGGTCCCTTCGCACAACAAACGACTTGATTGGCAACCGCCTCTCAGCTTGGATGATCGCCGGTGCCGTGACCTGAACGACAAGGCCGACCGGGCAGCCAACCAACGACGTGACTCGCGGGCCCATGTGGAGTGGCATCGCCGCTTTGAGGAAGCTGAGCGATGGGAAGTTGCTGCCATCTCGGCGGCCGCTGCGTCATCTGCCCTTCTTTACGATCACCTCAAACCTTCAGATTCCCCTCCCTAGGATGGGTCTTTGTAGGGCTCCAACCAACCTGGTTGTCGCAGTGTGCCTTGCCTGCTTGACCATCCCCCTCGTGTGGTTCCCTAGTGTTGGTTTAGGCCCACCCCTTTAATGCCCGTATGAGCTCCCGCGAGCTCCTCCTCTTCAGGTTACTCGGGTTTAGGCCCCACCTTTCCTTTGTGTCAATGGAGTGAACTCCGATCTGCCAAGCGCGGCCTCGCCCTGCTGCGCGAAGCTGCTGCTGCGGCTGGAGATCCCGCTCCTAGGCCCGATGCGGCTGCAATGTCCTCCCTTTCCCCTTTGGGTTCCGTTGGGTTTAGGCCCCTCCGTTCCCCCTTAGGGGTCCCAGGTGCACCTGGTGAGAGCTCGGAACCTTGGCTGAGCGCGGCTATGCTCACGTCGTGAGCGAAGCTGCTGCTGGCGAGTGTTCTGACCCCAGGACTTTTCTCACAACTAATACCACTCGATATGTGGGGCCGGGGCCCCTGGGCAGTGACTGCCCTCGCAGTGCAGGACCCCCGACAGAGGCGGGCTCTCCTTCCTTGTGCTTGAGCACCATCCGGTGCACCTTGAGACAGTGGTGATGCTCTCTACAGCCTGCTGTGAAGAAGCCTTGCCTAACCCGTTCTACGCTGGGCTTGCTTGGCAGCGTTTGGAAGCTTGAAACACCTTCTTGTGCTACCTCGTCGAGGCTCCCCTGTGGCCTCTGCGGCTGCTGCGCTGGGGCTGCTGGCGGCTGCTGGGCTGTGGCTGCTGTGGCTGCTGTGGTCCGAGTCTTGAGTTCCTGCGGCAAGCCCCACTGAGTACGAGCGTAGCCTTGACGTGTACGTAGTCTTGTAGTTTTCTCCTGGAGTCAACTTGGTCACACATGCTAAAGTATGGTACCGAGGACTCTTCGTAGCAGCCTCTGTCATCTCATGACACCTGGCTTTGTAGCATATACCCTTTGACCATCATGCTTCGCTTTGCACTTTTGCATGGGGGAATGTGGAAGTTGTAAGGCGAGTCGTAGTTACAGTCTCTTTTGCTGTACAGCCGAGCCTTTCGTTGCACAGTGACGAATGGACAACGAGACGACATGAACCTGCAGCGGCGAGGGACCTGCGCGCCTGCTCTCCATGGTAGGTGCAAGGGCTCTTGTCGCAACACCACTCTTTGCGGAGAACAGGCCCTGCCGGGCTTGCCCGGCGGCGCTGTTTAGAGTAAACGTTTTGGGTGGGCGGGGCGGGGTGTCTCTGTGGGTAGGAGGAGTTCCCTCGACTGGACCAACTCGAAGATCTCCGCAGTTTCAAAGAGAAAAGTTTTATTGAGCAGTTTTGAGTTTCTATTTTATTTACGTATCGTGCGCTTTTCAGAATGGAGCCAGAAGCTGAGTGCGCGCACAATCTCAATGCTTATCATGGACGCAGAGCTCAGGCTCAGGAGCAGGGAAAATTTTGATTCCCACCCTCCACTCCCTTGTAGATACTGTGGTCTCAAACCACGTGGGCGGGGGGGGCACAGGCACACAGGTGCGCCTTCCCGACACGTCAAAGACCTGTTCAAGAATTAGATGCCTGCGTGAGCCTGCCGCCATCCGTTTGAAAACATCCTGCGTGCTCCTTTCGGCAGTTGCTATCTCTTTAGATATTCATCATTAAGTGGCGAGGATACATTTGATTGGAGTCCCAAGAGGCGAAAGCAAGATATGAGAATTTATACCCCATATATTCTCTGGGGATACCGTCGGTGCATTTATACCTTCGCCGATATTTCCGTTTGCCCAATATATCTTCTGGGCAATAAAATTTCTGATGAGGGAACTGAGTTTTGTAAACTTCGCTCACAGCGCCCTTCCTAAACACAACGGTTGCGGAGAACAGGTGCAGGGGGAAGAGTGTTATGCCGAGGGGATGCCGGTTGGCTTCGACTCGCCACTGCCAACGGCGCCGCAGGTGTTCCGGCCGAGGGACCGCTTCCGCAAGCTGGATGAGAGTGAGTTTGAGCCGCAGATGCAGAACTACTCTTCTGCCGAGCTGTCTTCAGATAAGATCGAAGAGCACTTCAGGGCTGAGGAGCGGGAAGGCTTGATGGTGGCGACGACTGAAGGGGCCGTGAAGGCGGAGTACGGCGAGGGGCGACTTCTGGTGGCCGCCATGGGGGCCATTCTTAAACCAAGTGGTGATGTCCGCCCTCTTCACGACGCCACCCACGGCGTCCGCTTGAACAATGGTATAAGGATTGCAGACAAACTCGAAGTGCCTGGACCTGCGGAAATCATCGAGACCGTGTCCAGGGCGCGGCAGGATTTCGGCGTCCCCTTCTCCATTGCGGCGGACATTGCCAAGGCACACAGGAGGTCCAAAATACGACGACGCGACTGGCCCTTGTTGGGCTGCCGGACTTCGTCTGCATCTAAAGTGATTTGGCTTAATTGCGTAGGAACTTTCGGGGTAAGTTCAGCTGCGATCCTTTGGGCCAGATTGTTCGGATGCATCGGACGCTGGGTCTTGAGAGTGATGGGACGGCTCTGGAATGTGCAGATTGTGTACGTTGATGACCTTCATATCGTGGTGACTGGTCCCGACAAATACGTGGTGCTCTGGATGATCTTGGCTGCTTACGAGGTGCTGGGCACGCCGTTTTCTTACCGGAAGTTTCACGGTGGTGTTGAATGCGAGTTCGTGGGCTACTGGCTTTCTTACCGAGAGAGTGCCGCTGGGATTTCGCTCAAGAGGACGCGCTGGGTTCTTGATTGGATCGACAATGCCGAGGCGAACAACTGGTTCGTCACAGGTCGGCGCTTTGCCGAATTCCTTGGACGGCTCAACTTTGTTTCCAGGGTGTTGACTTGGATCAAACCTTTTCTTGCACCGCTGTATGCTTTTGACGCCGTCTTGCAGAAGGGGACTGTGGCGAGGATTCCGGAGATGGTCTTCGTGTCGCTTGTTTATATCAGGGAACAGCTTGCGGAGTCCAGGGGACTCCACAGTGTGCTCCAGGATTGGCGGGCGCCGCGCGAGAGTTTCAGGACGGATGCAAAATGCACAAACGGCTTGGTGGTGCTCGGCGGCTACTCGCTTGAGAATGGGACGGACCCGTCAGTTGCACGCTGGTTCTGCCTCGATGTGTCGCAACAGGATCTGCCTTGCCTCTTCAAAGATGACGGCGATAGCCAATGGGCATCGACGAGTGCGGAGTTGCTGGCCTCGCTTGCTGCGTTGAAAGTTTTTGATCACCTGGAAAAGGAGACGTCGGGTGTGCACGACAACATCAGGACTGTGGTTTGCGGCGGAACTGACAATTCTTCGACTGGCAAGCTGCAGAAGAAGGGCTCGAGCACTAAGTGGCCGTTGATGGGCATCCAGATGGCTTGTGCAGCGGCTTTGCATAAAGTGAACAAGCAGCTCACGCTGCAGTGGAGGCCTAGAGATGAGAACACTTTGTCGGATGCCATCACCAACCACGACTTCTCGAGTTTCTGCCCGGAGCTGAGAGTTCCTTTGAAGCTGGACGATCTGCCGCTTGATATTTTCCTCCGCATGGTCCACTCCAGGAGTGCTTTCTTGGATTCGCGTGTCAGCTTGCAGCGATTGGTTTCGAGGGAGTCGGCAATGTCTCGCCGGGAGAAGGAGACGAGCAAAACACCTTGGTGATCCTTCACATGTCGGACTGGCTGCCTTCCTTCGGGGGGGGTCTCGAGGCAACTGCGACCGTCATGTGAACATGTGGTCCAGGCTTCAGACGGCAAGATCCAGTTCGATGCACCGATTGAAAACAATGGTCTTCGAGTATGCCTTCGATTGCGCGATGCCTCAAGAGTGATTCTGAGCAACTGCATGTTCGATCGTTTACTGCTTGAGCTTTGGTGTGGAACCTTGGTGAATGCATTCGAGCGTCAGATGCAGTTGATTTTCCAACGACTTTTGATTTCCCTTAAAACCCGACCCTAACCCTCAAGGCTCAAAGGTTCGACTCAAGGCGTGAGAACACGCTGCTTGGGTCCTACCAAAAGTGTGTTCGAGAGCCTTGAGGGGGGGTGGGGGGGAAAAACAGTACGACTCTGAACGCTTGAATCCTTGCGGACATGTGATTGACGATTTCACTTGAGCTTGATTTTACCTCGGCTTGATTTTAGATTGAGTGCTTGATCACTGTACAGTGTGAATGAGATCCTTGCACGGCAAAGTTACGACTCAAGTTCTTTTGTGACCCGCCCTCCCACACCGGGGGTCTCGAGGCAACTGCTACCGTCATGTGAACATGTGGTCCAGGCTTCAGACGGCAAGATCCAGTTCGACGCACCGATTGAAAACAATGGTCTTCGAGTATGCCTTCGATTGCGCGATGCCTCAAGAGTGATTCTGAGCAACTGCATGTTCGATCGTTTACTGCTTGAGCTTTGGTGTGGAACCTTGGTGAATGCATTCGAGCGTCAGATGCAGTTGATTTTCCAACGACTTTTGATTTCCCTTAAAACCCGACCCTAACCCTCAAGGCTCAAAGGTTCGACTCAAGGCGTGAGAACACCTTGGCATGTTCAACTGCGGCAAGATGCTCCCGCCGCAGCTAAATCTCGTCCTGGAGATCGAGTTCGCCGAGCCCGAGCAGGCCATGCGCGCCGGCGTGGGCTCGAGCCTGTCGTATCAGATCGAAAATGTGCACCTTTTGGCCGATCAGGTGACCCTTGATAGTGCCCTCCGGGAGAGCTTCGAGCGCATACTTTTGTCCAACCGCAGTCTCCTTTTCAGCTTTCCCAGCCTCCACGTGCAGCAGTCCTCGGTCCCGGCGGGCTCCACGAGCTACAATATCACCGTCGCGCGAGCCTTTACCAAGCTTTTGGGAGCCTTTGTGCACTTCAACAAGACCGGGGAGAACCACGTTTCCAACTTCGAGTACCCCGGAGAGGCCTTCCCGAACGTCTCGGCGGCCACGGTCATGGAGGGCCAGCTGCAGCTCGGGGCCATGCAATTCCCCAGAAACAGTGTCAAAAGCATCGCCGAATACCACCATTTTCTCAGTATCATGGCCGGCACCTACGATTCAAAGCTACGAAATATGCGCCTCCCGAACTATGATAACACGCACTTCATTGCCGCGTTCCCCACGGAGCGTGTACCCAAGCACCCCACCAGCGGTTTGTCGACAAGGAGCAGCGACCTGTGCCGCTTCACATTCAAGCAAATGCTCGCGGACCGCGTCGATCAGTGCTTCATCGGACTAGTGTCTCTGCAAATCGTGACCCTCTCGGGCAGCGGGGTCAGCGTCTTGGACTAGATGTAAATGAGTCTATTCCCTTCCACCCTGACCGGGCGGATCCTGGACGACGGCGTCACGGAGCCGCCGGTCATTGAATTGCAAGGCATCTCCGCGGGACAGCTCGCCACGGTGCTCACGGCGTATACCCCGCAGACGGAGCACACGGCACACACCGCGGCCATCGGAGTCAACGCCGCCGCCATCGCGGCGCTGCAGGGCCAACCTCCAGGTGGAGGTTGACGGCAAGAGCACCCCCGCTTCGGTAGATCTCAAGCTCGCGAACCACCCGACCACGGCGGCCATGAACAGCAGCATCGCTTCGGCCAACAACGCAACCCTGGCCAACGTGGCCGCAACCTATGCGCTCAAAAGTGTCGTGGACCAGCTGGCCCTCGACGTCGCCGCCCGGCAAACAGCGGCCGACGTCTCCCAGTTGATCGCCACGGCCCTGCTCCCCATGGCCAGCACCAGCGACCTCACGGCTGCCGTGGCTCTCAGAACCACGCCGCTGGACGTGGACACCAAGATCGCCAATGCCCTGCTGCAGTATGTGCAGCAGACGGCCCTGGATGCAGCGCTCGCCCTGAGAGACGGCCGGCTCGACGCCGCCGAGGCGCTGCTTGCGGCCCTGCAGGCCGCAGGCTACCAAACCGCGGGAGACCTGACTACAGCGCTGCTCGGGTACGTCACGCAGGGCGCCTACGACGCCGGGCAGGCCCTGCAGGACTCCCGGCTGGACGCCGCCGACGCGGCGATCCTTGCGCTGCAAAACGCCGGGCCCTTCGCCACCACCTCGGACCTCACCTCCCTGCAGGTCTCGCTGCAATCCGCCATCGACGGGCTCCTGGCCGAGATCGCCACGCTCGGCGGTGCCACCAATCTCGTGAACGCTCCTGCCTGGCCCGGGAATGTGACCTGGGACCTCCTGGCCGGAACGAACCAAATTAGAAACTTGCACGCCGTGGCGCCGCTGAGCATCCAGCTGGCAAATGACAATTGGACTCTGAGCTTCACCTGCGATGCATACAGCACCGCTCAAACCGATGCCCTCCTGCTCCCGAAAGCCAGCGAGTCCTGGGTGCTCGCCCAGCTCGGCGGTTACTACACGACCGCAGAGACCAACTCCGCCATCACGGCGGCGGCCAACACTTACACCGACACCCAGCTGGCCGACTACAGCACCACGCTGCAACTGACCCAGGCCATCGCCGATGCGCTGGTGCCCTACGGGACCATCGTCCAAAGGGACACAGCGATAGCTGCAGCCCTGGCGGCCTACTACACCTCGGCGCGTTGGCCACCATCGACCTGAGCCCCTACTGGACGATAGCTCAAGTGCAGGCGGCCATCACGGCTGCGCTCGTGCCCGTCACCCTGAGCAACGGCCAAACCTGGAACGGCGGGGCCACCTTCAATTTGCTCCGGGGCACGAATGTGCTGCGGAACCTCTCCGTGGCCGGCGCCCTCACGGCGACCTTCCAGAACCTGGACGACACGATCCTGATCGAGTCGGATTCCTACCCCAGGAGTCAAACCTACACGCAGCTCGAGACCGGTGCTGCCATCACGGCGGCCCTGGATGCGCTCAATCTCTCCCAGTACCGCACGGAGGCCCAGGTGCTGGCGCTCATCGCCGGCGAGCTGGTGCCCTACTGGGACCAAACGGCGGTCTCCACCTACGTGGCCGGCGAGCTGGCCAACTACGCGACGAGTGCCTCCGTCAGCTCCAGCATAAGCTCGGCGCTGTCGAGCTATGATGATTCCGGTCAAGTCGACAGCAAGATAATAACTGCCCTCTTGGATTTTTCGACCTCAGCAGAGGTCACACAGGAGATCGCCGATGCTTTGAGCAACGTGGACCTGTCCGGCTACTATGATCAGGCCCAGACACAGGCCTTTGTGGCCGGCGAGCTCCTCGCGTACTACCCTCGCACGGAGCTGGATTCTCTCCTCACAGCCACCCTCACGCAATATTGGACCAGCGGTCGCACGCAGAGCGAGATCGACGACGCCCTGGCGGGCTCGGGCTTCCTGGACCAAACAGCGGGGGACGCCCGCTACTTCGTGAGAGCTCCCGGCGCGGAGTCGGGGCAGATCTTCAACTTGGTGCAGGAGCAGTTCACGCCCCGCATCGTGCGCAACCTGCTGCTGGAGGCGCCGCTGGTGGGCGACGCGATTCTGGGCAACCAGTCCACCCTGCGCATCCGGAGCGACAGCTGGTCCAAGGCCGAAGCGGACGGCCGCTTCCTGCGCACGAACGACCTGGGCCCGCTCGATGCGCGCTACTTCGTGACCACTCCCGGCGCCGAGGGAGGAGGCATCTTCAACCTGGCGCAGACCCAGTTCACTCCGAACATCATCCGCAATTTGCTCTGCCAAACGCCGCTTTCAGCGCAACCCATCCTGGGGAATGGGTCGACCCTCCAAATCTCCTGCGACTGCTGGTCCAAGGGGCAGTCGGACGGGCGGTATCCTCTGGTCGCCACCTTCAACAGCCTGGGCTCCACGGTCACCTCCATCGACAACCGCGTCACCACCCTGGAGAACAGCGGAGGCGTCGCCCCCACGGCGGACCTCACCGTCAACAGCCTGACGGCCACGAGCTTCGTGGACACGCCCGAGCTCCGGAGCTCATCGGGAGATCTGCAGGTAGAGAATGCGCTGGTGACCATCCGAAAGGAGGACGGGGCGTTGCTGGCCTCCTTCGCCGACGGCGGCATCAGCATGGACCGAGATGTGACCGTGGCTGCGGCCAGCACCCTGAACGCAACCACGGCGGATTTCGCACAATTGCTCGTGGGCAGCGTCGCCGCCACGGGCACCTTCAACAGCAGCAGCAGCGTCACGGCCAACCTCGAGGTCGTAAGCAACCTCCGCCTGGAAGCCCCGCTGGTGCGCTCTGATCCGACGGCGCCGTGGCTCTCCATCGAGGGCGGCGTGCAAGGGGTCTTGGTCAATGACACCCTCCTCGTCAACGGCGCCCGCGCCGGAGCCCAGCCTGCCCTACCTGTACCTCTCCGGCGGCACCACGGGACTGGAGCTGAACACGAAATTCGCCGCCGTCACGGGGCTCGGGGACCCCGGCGGCTTCTGCGAGCTGGCCGTCATCAACCAGGCACCGACGGGCGTGGCGCGGCTCTTCCTGGGCACACAGAACAACGCCCCGGCCGGCGGGAAATGCGAGCTCGTGGCGCTGGCCAACGGCGGCGTGCAGCTCAACGCCCTGGACCAGTTCATCTCCCTGAACACGACCGGCGGGTTGGCCAATTTGGCCATCGAGCCCAACACCGGCGGCAGCAACAACGGCGAGGTAATCGTGAATTATGGCTTCGTGAACCTGTCGGACCGCAGCCTCAAGGAGAACATTCGGCCGATCCCCGCCAGGGACCTGCAAGAGACCTTCGAAGCCGTGGAGCCGCAGATTTACGACCGCATCGACGGCGGCAAGGAGCAGATAGGCTTCGTGGCCCAGGACGTGCAAGCCAGCGGGAAGCTGGGAGCGACCATGTGCAAGACGAAGACTTTGGACGGTAGAGAGCTGATGGCTCTCGATTATCAGAAGCTCTCGGTGGTGCTGTGGGGCGTGGTCAAGAAGCTGCAGAAGCGGGTCGAAAAGCTCGAGAAGAAGAAGGGGCGCAAAGGCGACTCGGATTAGAAATGGCAGAGGACGGTGCGATGGAGCTTTTAGGGCGGCTCGCCCGCGACTTTAACGTGCGGGATCCCCGCAAGCTCTTTCAGATCGCCCGGCGGGAGTTCCCGGCACCGAAGCCGCGGAGTCTGGGCCGCCTGCAAGCGGACCTCATCGATTTCAGCCAGAACACTCGGGGAGCCAACAAATTTGGCTTGGTGGTGACGGATGTGTTCACACGGGAGGTGGCCACCAAGGCCCTGCCCGACAAGCGGGCCGAGACGGTCACCCGAGCGGCGGCGGAGATCATCCCCGACCTGGTCCAGGAAGAGGGCAACTACGTCGTCACCACGGATCAGGGCAACGAGTTTCGGGGCTTGGAGGCCGCCCTGCCCGGAGGCGCGGTGCACCGCCAGAAGGACCCGGCGGACAGGAACGCCACGGCGGTGATAGACCGCGCCATCCAGACGCTCAAGAAGGATCTGGCGGGCAAGGTGGCCCGGGACGGCGGCGGCTGGGGCGACCACGTGGACGAGGTGGCGGAGGCTTACAACGCCCGGCCGCACGCGGCGGTCACGGTGGCGCCCGAGGACGTGGAGACCAAGCCGGCCGCCAGCTTCCGCGTCTACCAGGATAACGCGGAGAAGTTCCAGCACAACAAGGAGCTCACGGAGGGCCGGCAGCGGCGCCTCGAGGAGGCCGGCGCCTTCCGCGCTCCGACGAATGCGGCGCGAAGCTTCCAGCCACAGTACGGCCCCGCGAGGGACCTGGCGAGCTTCGACTCCATGACTGTCCGCGCCACGGACGGCAGCGAGACCCTGCTCAAGCACGCGCTGCCCGTGCCCCGGGGCAGCGGCGAGCCCGTGGCCCGGCTCACCCGACGGCCGGCGCCCTTGGCCGTGCGCCAGCTCCGAGACTTTAATCGTGCCCCTGCGGCGCCTCGACTACTCACATAAAATGCAAGCCGCGTGCGAAGCAGTGATGCAATCTCCGTCCGAAGACAATGTGGTTCGCTTGCTGGAGCTGTGGTCACCCGAGTGGAAGCATCGCGGCCGCCAGCGGGCTATCGGCTCGGGGTCGTATGAGCAGTATTGCACTCTGGGACTCTTCGCCTATGGAGGCAACGATCCCATGCTCTCAAAAGCTTCCGTCAACCGAGACGCCTGCGTGGCACTCAATCACTTTCTGCGATATCGCTTTCCCGATGCGACTTGGACTTCCATCGCGGTGGTGCTGAACCCTCGCATTGGTCTGCATCGAGACATTCTGAACATGATTGGCAAGCCGAACCACGCAATCGCTCTCGGGTCCTTCACGGGAGGCAGGATCTGGGTCGAAGACGATGATGGCGCGGCTCCGGAACTGCGAGTTACGAAGCGCAACACTCAGCAGCTTTGGGGCTCATGGATAGACATGCACGACAAGCCCGTCTCTTTCAACGCTCGCCGCTATCACAAAGTGGAGCCCCATGAGGGCCGTATGTGGGCCATCGCCGCTTACACACCCCAAGCGTTCGCGCGCTGCTCTCGGGAAAACTGCGATGCAGCCACATGTCTGGGCTTCCCGACGGGAAAGAGTGAAGGCACCAAGTGAAGGCACCAAGTGAAGGCACCAAGTGAAGGCACCAAGTGAAGGCACCAAGTGAAGGCACCAAGTGAAGGCACCAAGTGAAGGCACCAAGTGAAGGCACCAAGTGAAGGCACCAAGTGAAGGCACCAAGGTTGCAGGAAAGAGTAGCCACACAGAGTAGCCACACAGAGTAGCCACGCAGAGTAGCCACAAAGAGTAGCCACACAGAGTAGCCACATAGAGTAGCCACAAAGAGAAGCCACAAGAGTAGCCACAAAGAGTAGCCACAAAGAGTAGCCACACAGAGTAGCCACATAGAGTAGCCACACAGAGTAGCCACGCAGAGTAGCCACGCAGAGTAGCCATACACAGAGTAGCCACAAAGAGTAGCCACAAAGAGTAGCCACAAAGAGTAGCCACAAAGAGTAGCCACAAAGAGTAGCCACAGAGAGTAGCCACAGAGAGTAGCCACAGAGAGTAGCCACAGAGAGTAGCCACAAAGAGTAGCCACAAAGAGTAGCCACAAAGAGTAGCCACAAAGAGTAGCCACGCAGAGTATCTCGCATAGCCCAGAAAACGCGAAAAAGCTGCGGCCTCTCTCTTGTGTAGCAGGGTGTTGGGCCCACAATCGATCAGCTAGAAGGAAGCTGATTCAAAATCGAAAGGGTGTTGAGCCTACAGCCTCGGGCCAAAAACGAAAGATCGATGGGGCTCAGGGCCGTAGGACGCAACGATCTTCGGCCTTTTAGCCCCAAAATTTGAGGACGAGCGAATCGGAGCTCAACGATTGTGGACCCGAGCGGAGCGAACGAGCTCACGGAGCGAACGGAGCGAACGAGGGAGCGGAGCGAGCGAGTGAGCGGAGAGAGCGGAGTGAGAGAGTGAGGGTAGCGAGAGAGTCCACAATCGTTGAGCTCCGATTGCGAGGAAAATTTTGGGGCTAAAAGGCCGAAGATCGTTGCGTCCTACGGCCCTGAGCCCCATCGATCTTTCGTTTTTGGCCCGAGGCTGTAGGCTCAACACCCTTTCGATTTTGAATCAGCTTCCTTCTAGCTGATCGATTGTGGGCCCAACACCCTGCTACACAAGAGAGAGCTACGGCCCTGAGCCCCATCGATCTTTCGTTTTTTTAGCCCGAGGCTGTAGGCTCAACACCCTTTCGATTTTGAATCAGCTTCCTTCTAGACGATCGATTGTGGGTCCAAACCCCCGCTTCATAAGAGAGAGGTAGTGAGTACCTGTTCGAGAAAGTGCCATTTGATCTTGTGTTTTCAGTCTGCCTGCTTTTTGATTCAGGTTAGTGACCGCACTCGTTTTGTCTCGTTTCGTTTTGCTTCGAATGCTTTTGGCTCCAGAAAAAAAGATCAAGTGCCACACGTTCTGTTTCACATGGTAGCGGACTCCGTAAGAGCTGTGAAGCGCCACGGCTTCACCCGTGCAAGGTAAGAGTTGAGAGTTCTCCCAGAACGTACCTGTGCATGCCTGTCGCCACACAGCCATCTGCCGTAGCACAGGTAGGGAGGAGCCATGGCAGCCCTCTCGGAAGACGCTCTGGTGCTTATTGCCACCTATATCAGTGTACACATTACCGGTGTTTTTTTCCGCAAAACAGGGCCCTATTAGGCCGAAAAACTTTGACCTTTTTGGACCAGATCCGTTTGTCCCATCAGCAAGCATCCAGCAGGAGGGGGTCATGTTTGCAGGTGGGTGGCTTAGCGGGCAACATTCGGCCACTCCCAAGGACCGAGCCGACGAGACACTCCCCGCTCAGGGCCCCACCGGACCCGGAATTGACATTATTAGCTGGAATTGCGGGGGACTAACATCCACCCGCTTTGCCGAGCTTAAAACAGTGGTTGCACACCGCTTCTGATAGCCAACGGCCACAGATTGTGATCATTCAGGAGACGCTCTGAAAAACCTCCAGCGAGTGGACTGATAGTAAGTATTCGTATGTGCATTCTGGTCCCAATCAGGACAAGGACGGTGGTTTATTGCTCATGGTTGCTTGTGACTTGTGCTCACCAGACAAACCGCGATACGATGAGCTGAAGCCAGGTGGACTTTTGCACATCAAACTCGCCATGGAGCCGTCGTTTAAGTCATTGCACTGTACCAGCACTCGTGGCGCCACGACTTGAGCACCACCGCCAAAGACAAACTTTAACTAACGAGCAGTCTGCCATATGTCGGGAGTGGTGTTAGGCGTAATGTCAAACCACGTTCTCCCCCTCCCTCCCTGACCCTGCGCTGGACCTTGACGACCTGCTTAATGTGTTTCACAACGGAGATCTTCAGGTTCTTAATAGTTTCGGTAGGGAAAGCATGGCCGCCAGCACTCACATCAACGCCTTACAGAAACCCATGCAAGGCTCCCAAATAGATTTTGTGGTCATGAAACGGGAACAGGCTGATGATCGTAGTGGGCGTCACCGTTTCTCGTCCAACCACTCCTCGATCCAAGCTCTCTGACCCAGGTTCCTTCAGACTTCTTCTTTCACTCATCCTTATGCCAAACAAACGCGATCACCCTTTGAATACGGACCATCTGACGGCATCACTCTGCGCGCAAGGTCCTTTCGAAGATCAAGCGACTGTCTGGCCTCTTGATGAGCCCGCATGGCAATCCTCTGAAGTTCCAGAGTAGTTCGATCCTTCTCGGCAGGATCCGCAGAGAGCTGTTCTGGCGAACTGTTCTGAACCCCAAACAAGTCTGGTGGCCGTCTTCCTGTAGCTATCTCCAGGGGAGAATAGCCTGAGACGGTAAGCTGGCAATTTCTTGCCCAAGCCACCTTCTTGACTGCCTGACGAACAGTCACCTTCTCTGCATAACCTTCATCAGCTAAGACCTTGGCCATGATGGCCCATGTGCGCTTGAAAAGACGCACTGCGGTCTCAGCTCGATTAGGCCAAGGAGTCCGTGGTCCACACGGATACGGAGTAATGCCATGAAACTTGTGATAAGACATGAACTGCGGCGTGAAAAATGCTTGATCTCCTACGATTCCCTTAGGAACGCAGTTGTTCTCCTCTGTCCATTGTTGAAAAGCTCCCAGAGTCTCTGGCGCTTCCAGGCTCGTGAGAGCAGTAGCCCACAGGAGATTTGAAGCACCATCAATGATGACCAAAGCCAAGTAGGCTTTAGTTCCGAACTTGATCTCTTCGTGATCAACAAAAATGAGATCACCGAAGGATGATGCTCTTAACCCTGCGATTCTGGCTCGCGGAGGCGTAGGCACGGAGGTGCTGCAAACACGACAGCCTTTGACAATGCGGTCGTACTTGTCATAGATCTCTCCTGGCAGACCAAGCATGCTGGTCCTGCGTCGAAACTGAGCAGGACTCATGTGGTAATGCTTCACATGCAACTTGTAAAGCTCAACATTATTGTTCAGCTTTTCCAACATGCGCTGATACTGCAGAGAAGCCCTTGAGACCTCGTGGCCTGGCAACGGAAGCGCGATCCTCCTAGGTTCTAGCGACTGTAACTCTGGAGCCTTCGGAGGACTCGGCAGAGGAAGCACATCTGCATCCCCCGGTTCGGAAGGTTCGTACTCTTGAAGATCCGGACAGGGTTCACGTCTTACCCCGGACAAGGCATCCGCTTTGTTTGGCCCGGGAACCTGAGAAGGCTCAACACTTTCAACAAGTGGTAAACGAAATGCTTCAACAGGCCCGACGGTGGATGGCATTAACACATTCCTGCTTCAAGCTTGGGACCAAATCTTTGGTAATGTGGTTGCTCCCAGGGCGGGCTTTGTAAGTGATGCTAGACTGGCTACCATGTGGAAGCACTGGGCCCAATCCTTTTGCTTTGATTCCGATAAGCTGCATCATGCACTTTCCGAACTTTCCCTACAAAGCTCCGCCGCAACACTGTGCTTCTGCCCTCCATCAGTCAGTTCACCGTGCAACAGTTTCAGGGTCAACTTAGCTCGGAGTCCTTTCGGGATTAATGGCTAAGAGACTGGGCATTGTCATTTCTGCCTTCTTCCAAAAACAGATCAGCGACTGGATGCCATTGCCAAGCTCAGGCCCATTTCATTACTGCACCCACTTGGTAAGTCAGTCTTTCTCAGGGCTTCTTGTGTACCAAGTCAAGAAGAGCATCACCCACAAGCTCGCATCTTATCTCCAGTTCGCATACTTGGCTGGGCGGTTAAGAGCAGTCTGGCACGCAGTCCACCATGCACCCGCTGTGCAGGAATCCGGCAACAATCCATCCAAGAAAGCTGACGCCAGCAGCCATTGCCGTGGACTTTCTTGGCCGATTAATGGCGTTTGCTTGAACCTTGCTCGGCCTCACCCGCTTACTTACAATCTGTATCTTTTGATAACGGCCATTCGCTATCCGCAGTCCAATCTTCTACTTTCTGCAGCTGACTTCTTGCCTTGCCCCGTTACCATTGGGAAGTTGGCTGCTCACACGCCTGCAAGGCGGTCGCAGCGGATCGCAGCGGATGGCACGCATCAATTGGAAGTGTACTTTCTCAGACTTTCCAGGCTTATTGCTCAGTGTTCGAGTGGTTTTGTGTGCTCTTGGTTCTGGCCTGCAATGTGTGTCATCGAATTGGGGGCTGTAGGTTTACCATAAAGGAAGAGAATGCCCACCTACACGGCTTTGGAGCTCCATGCATCACTCCACGGAACGCTGGCTGCCCCGTGCAGTTGCTCCTGCGAGCGTAGATTTAGAGCACGGTGTACCCACCGGCCAGCCTGCCCGAGTACGCCCTTTCTTCTCTGTGCTCGACACTAAGAACCCATCTGTGGATTGCTGGAGTTCACGGATCCGCCACACTTTACCCTTCTCCGTCTTCGGAAACACAAGAGGCAGGTTAACTCGCAGCCAGGCACTCCCCTTTTTGCATTGCAAAGTGTCTTGTATTCTATTTAGCTTGACAAGCCGGAGGCGGCTTCCCTCTTGCAGATTGTACGTTGCACCTGTTGAGCAAAATGGTCTCAGTTTGTTCCGTACTTTGGCTTAAGGCGTCTCGGCTTAGGAATTCCTAAAGGGAAGCTCTGTGGAGACGTAGTAGGGTGGAAGTCCGTGACTAAGACGCCTGTTGCTAGTTAGGTGGCCTCCTCCTTTTCAAGGGCTTCGGAGAAGGCCCGGAAGGCTCACGGTGTAGGACGTCAAGAAGCCAACTATATCCATTGAGTCACAGTTTCTGCAAGCCGAGGGCGTCAGGAACCCAACTGTGTCTACTGAGTCACAGTTCTGCAAGCTTTGACCGTGCCTTCTAACACTGTCAGTGTTGGTTGTCCTTCTAACATACGTCAGTCGGCGTTGCTATTTAAATACCCTTTGGAGCCTACTGTGCACGCCTAAAGTGCAACTGCATCTACGGTGTGTGTGAGCTCCTGTGAGGATTGGTTAGAAGCCTGGAAGGTGTTTCCGCCTATTGGATGAGTGTAAGAGTTGCCCTCCGACTGAGGCGTTCGCAGCACACTAAATTGGAAGAGTTTCGCTCCTTCGAGTGTTTTTGCTTAGATCGAATAACCGCTGGAGCAAGTCATTGGCCTGAGTACGTGATTGGGCACTCTCTGTGTCTTTGGAAGGTTTCGCTGCCAACTTCATTGACGAGAATTGCATTGCGCGCTTGCTTGCGTCCTTTTGACATACGTCGGTCGGCTTTTTCAGTACTTGGGCCATATTTAAGGACTTGTTGTGTCCTTGGACCGCTGTGGTTTGCCTGCACTAACCTATAGCGATCACGGGTCAATTGGGATCTCTTTGTTTGGTTAAACACTTTGCAGTGTTCGTCGTTTGCTGGCTTTCAAGTGTTAACAGCTGCCAGAATGACTGCGCATGACTTAGCGGCCAGAGAAACGTGCAAACAACTTTGGAGACATCTTCTTGAAAAACTTGTTATGATGGATCTAAAGGTCGATGTCTTGTTTGCGTCATTCCCATCTGCTGTTGAAGAAGGAGAGGCCTTTGCAGCAGGAATTGACCGGGTCTGCACGTCTTGGATCGAAGATGTTGCTGCGTTGGCGGGAACCATTAAGCCTCACATGCGTATTGTGATGATTGATCCCATACCTTAAGTTAGGGTCAAGGAAGTCTTAGCGTTGGTTGGGACCTTATCCCCTCACCTGTGCCTGCGAAGCCTGGTGCTCCGGCCAATGAAGCTTATCCTGTCTGGGTGACGATTCGGCAACATGATACTGAGCGACCCATGCAGGAGGGCTATGTGGACTCCGGCAATGTCACTTGGTTTATCTCTTTAAGCGCGGCTGTTGGCTTCTTGCCAGTCGACATTGCCGGTGAGTGGCTTTATATGGGATTTGCCAAGTTGCGAGACCAGGTTTTCTTTCGAAGAACCACGCAGGACCGTACGCAGGGGGTTACGTTCGGGATTAGGCACCAGCAACTTGATGCGAGCGTTGTCTCGCGTGCTCTTGAATTGCTGGAGACCTATATTTCGCAAGCCAATGAGGCATGTGATAGGGGTGTATCCCCGAATCTTAACGTCTATGTGTCGCAGTTGCCTTGTGATGTGCTCAGTCATCTTTCCACGTCTCTCTCTCTGGACGCCTTCGAGCAGCTGCAAGCCTTAGTTGTGTGTAGCATCCCGGTCGCTACACAGCCAGGTCCGCATATTGACGCAATCATGCGACATGCATACCAGTGTAACATCCTTGCATGCATTGTGAGACAACATCTTGCGCTGCGGGTAACGCCACTTCGTTATCAGGCCTTTATTGCCTCGTTACGCCGTAACGCAATTGATCTACCGGAAAGCAAAATCCGTGGGGCCTATAAGTTCATCCCGAGGAAGCACTGTGCGGGGACATACCTCACCACCCGTTCATACTTCGTTGAGTGCGTGTGTCCCTCTGTCGTTAAAGAGATTCACCTGCAAGTCAGATCCCTGCAGGGTACATTAGATACTGACCAAGGCCGCAATCTCATTCAAAGCCTCGGAGCTACCCCCACATATGTCAGACACGCCTTCCTAGACTGTCAAGGAGTTCAGGAGGTTGCCCTGCACGTTGTCATACCTGCCTCTGACGAAGCTGTATTGTGGTCCGCCTATGATCAGGCTGATGCTGGGGTTCTGATTGAGTATTTCGTTAGAGATACTAGTGCGCTCCTTCCCTCAGCCTCAAGAAGGACTACGCTTGAGAAACCAGAGCAGCACTGGAGGCGCTACAGCAATGCTCACGAAGTTCCTGCCACTAGGCTCACCTTTTTTACACCTATCAATATTGAGGACAAAATTGCAGTTGAGCGCTATGCTTATTCTGTGCGTTTCAAGGTCATGCAGTGTGAGTGCATAGCAACGCAGGAATCTATCCCAATCCTGCATATTGGTCTTAAGAGCCCTGCAGGCAGCCGTCACCACTCAATCATTTCGCAAGCTTTGATTGAGTGCCCGCATGCGAACGGGGATCCCGACACAGGCGAAAGTGAGCCTCCACAAGGACTTATTGGACGACACTGCAGTCACCTTTTTTCAGATGAACCGCCAGACGATGAACAGAGTGGCTTTTGCTATGCTGTTTACGCGCTGACAGGGAAAGGCAATATCCGTCTGCCTCAGTTTGTTCAACAAAAACAGCAGGTTCACGTGTCATTTGCGGGTGGCGTTCATCTTTCCAATTTTGGTGATGCTGTTATCCTTGCCCCATATAGGCGCGATTTCGCGACTGTTTTCGGGGTAGATGACAAGGTCACGATCTCTTTCCTTTTTACTGTCACGGGTTCTTCGCAGGCTCCTGAAGGACACCCCATATCTGCCCGTCCAGGGAGGGATCCAAAAAACATCTACCACAATCTGTCGCGCCAGGTTGCAATACCTCTGCACCAGCCTCAGCAGCAGAGGCATCAACTGCGCGAGCTGACAGTATTTCCCGCAGTATCGGCCCTGCCCTTGCTGCCTTCAAGGAAGTCGATAAGCAAGAGGCTTCAAACGGTCGCACTGAAAAAGAGGGAGCACAAAGTTCTACAGTCCATGCCAAGGGAGATGGAACCACATTGCCACCTGCACAGACGCCCCTCAATTTTTTCTGTAGTCGGCCTGCTGAGCCTACTGCTCCTCACCTTGCTTCAGAGCCTCTTAAGACTGATCTTGGTAGCAATCAGGATGGCTGTAGAGACAGTGCTGGTCCCCACACCGGTGCGAAGGGAAGTGCTGGGGTCGCAAGCAACAACGAGCGGTGGAATACTTCCACTGGCTCATTTATCTCCAATCACCTCGACCCACCAAAACAGGTACGCAAGCCGAGTGCCAAGCAGACCGTTCCCAAGGTAAGTGGAACGCCCCGCATTATTTCTCCGCCTCCCCCACAACCGTTAGCGGTTAGAGTCACTGAAGCTGCCCTTCGGCACCAGGTTGCGGCTAGACTTGATTCTATTGTGTGCCACCTGACTTGTGCCTTCCGTGTTATGGCTCTTAACAAGCTATCCAAGGAGGAGTTAACCAAAACGCCCAGTAACATCCAAAACGCTTTTATTGCAACCGGAGCTGGGCTTGTGACTCGAGATTGGAATAAGGAGCTCCGTGAGGGTTTTATAAACGCCCTGTTTTCTTACCACTCGAGTGATCCTACGAGTCTGCATTCAGTTAACGATACAATTGAAAACGCGCTTCCCTTTCTTCAGGGCGTGTCGCAGACTAACTTGGCGTTGAGAATCAAGTCTGAGTGCGCATGTGTTAATCGCATGAATACGACTGCTGCACTCCGCGTTGCTAAACATGCCTGCTACACTGCCCTACTAACGGACTTAGAGGCCCACGACGACATTCTCACCAACTTCGACGCCGCTGCTAAGTCGTCAGTCAACCGGATTGTAATGACGGGAGTATGTCAAAGTGCTTGTGACCGTTGTCACATGCAGCTTAAACCCGACGGCTTACATTATCCGCGGTCCTTTGCTTTTGTATTGGAGTCCCACACATCTGCTTACAAAGACGCAGCCTATGACTTGCTTGGGCACGAACTCATTCTTGACGACCTCAGTAAAGTTAAGTTCAGAGTCCAAGCCCTAGTTATTCATTCCATGCGCCAAAAGCAATATTGCACGCTCGAGTTTGCTGATTGTGGGCTCGCTTACTCTTATGACAATCTGCGAGGACTGCGGCTCATCTATCGCGACGAGCTACCCACGGAGTGCGCTCCCTACGCCAAGGACGCTATCTCATTCGCGGAATGGCAGCAGGAGGTGGGAGTCCAGTCCTCGGTAACGGCGGTTGTAGTGCAAGCTGCCACTGCCTCCAGTCGACGAGTACAACAAACGTACATCAATGCGGCTGCTTACCTTGGCCTACCTAAAGCCTCCTCCTCTCTGGCGGTATCAGCCTCCGGCATCGGCTCTCTTGTTGATCGTTTTGCCGCTCCTTCTTCTACTACAACAGAACCTTTCAGTGTCAGGCACACTGCTCCTGACCCGGAGGACCCTGACACACCGATGCCCCTTGCAGAGGAGTCGAACAAGCAAAACATTATTGATGTTCAGGATTCGGACGACGACACCTCCAAGCCGGACGACTTGTCTCGCAAGAGAAACCCTTCGACCGGCGTTGCTCCAGCCAGTGCTAAAGTCCTCAAGCCCGAAGTGCTTGCTGTTGCTGCTACAGAAAGAGGTGTCCGACAGTTGCGAAATACTATCGCTTCTGATTATCGACGGGCAGCCGGGTTTGTCGGACTGACTCGTTCTGCCAAAGAGCTGTCTGGACATGGGCCCCTGAGCCCCGCATCTTATGCAGTCATCTCGCTGTTTGACGGAGCTTGTACGGCAGTCGATATTATTCGTTCCTGCCATAAGCAACATCCCAGCGCGTTGATAGCTGTAGAACAATGCGATCAGATACCGGCCTTAGTTTCTACCCTGCGCCACTTTGACATTCACGGGGACTGGCAAGAGTGTGGAGGCGGTTACCCTGTTGCTTACCTGAAAGATGTAGCTGACATCCTTGAGAGTTCTTGTAAGAAAATCAAGGAAATGCTTCATCTGTGCGAAGCAACGCTTGGGTGCATCTATGTCGTTGCGGGTTCTCCGTGCCCTGACCTATCGTTCGCTGGTTATAGTAAAGGGCACCTGGGACTCACGGGACCGCGTAGCTCAGCGTTTTACTACGTCTGGGCAACAATCCGCGCGCTGCAACTCCTCCTTCCCCCGGCAATTGCCATTCAACCAGTTCTCGAGAATGCAAGTTCTATGAAGCCCCTCTTTCAGCAGCATATTACACTGTGTCTTGGCCTTCCAGCTAGTGCACTTTCGATTGCCGATGCTGCTGATTTTGGTAAGATTGCCTCGCGCAAGCGTGCGTTCTTCTCCCGATCCAGTCAACCTGTTACGGGGGTGCAGCGGCATCGCATTTATCCGCTTGAAGCCGGGTGGTCTCCGGCTCTCGTCAAAGACTGGAGCCAGAAGCAAGGTTTAGAAGGGTTCCCTTTTACGGGTCTCCCTCATGCCCCGAGAACGAAGGGCAGCCTCTCCCAGCTGAATCCGTTCGATGCCGACTTAATGGCTGCTGCGAGCTCGTTGTCCAGGAGCCTCAGTGTTATCTTTAACTTTGCTGATCCACCCTGCCGGATTTGACTGGTTTGCTTTCATGGATTTAATATCCGAAGTTTTTTCAACTTGGAAGGTATTTGCGGCACCTCCACTCCACAGCACATGGAGTGAATCCAAGCCTAATTGATGTTGAATATATCAAGGAAGACATCTCCAAACATATATAAATTCAAGGAAACCAAACCAAATCTGGTAAAGTTCAAGGAAACCAAACCAAATCCAAATCCGAATCAGTGAAACACAAACAAAAACTTAAAAAATCAATCACATTTTCCGTCTTGGGCCAACTTCGAAAACGCGATCGATTTTCCAGAAAACCAATCACAATTATATATTGCAAAAAATAATCAATCACAATCTCGGTGTTGGGCCGTTGGCCAAAACGTGATCGATTCATTTTTGCAATATCAAAACGCGATCGATTTTCCAGAAAACCAATCACACTTTCGGCCGTGAGCCAACTTCCAAATTGTGATTGATTCTGTCCGGCCAAATGGCTTCCTGGATTTTCTGTGAATTCCAGGAAGCCATCGCCAAACATATATAAATTCAAGGAAGCCATCGCCAAACATATATAAATTCATGGAAACCAAACCAAATCGGGTAATAGTTCAAGGAAACCAAACCAAATCGGATAATAATTAAAGGAAACCAAACTGCCGGGCAGCCCGCGTTCGAACATTTCCTGCTGCTGCGCAACTGTGTCCGTTGGGAACATTTTCTGCAACTTCGGCAAAATGTACAACCACAGCAAGACGATGTCGTGAAGCTCCATCTGCTTCTCGTCGGAGAGTTGTGCTGCTTTCTGCCAAGCTACATCATGTGCACATTACGACACACTCATCGAAGCAAACCCAATAATTGAACTCTGTGGAACAGTACGGCCTTGGCTTTGGTGCTGGATCTCGTGGTCACCTCGCGATTGAAGTCCTGGCCATGATACGAATGAATTTATACAACTGTTTCATTTGTGTCATATTGCTAACTGAACAATATGACGTCCTTGATGACACGTGTCGCCCACGCGCTCGCAGATCCGTCCGTTGTTTGCATGATGGACCCCCATAGCTCACTCTGCCTGAAGCGTTGAACCTGCCTCTGTTGATTTGGCAGCCACCAATCAGCTGCCAGTACGTCGATCGGCATACCTGTCAAAAGACCGCTCAGGAAAACACAAGCTGAAGCGGTTCAGGGTTGAGGCAAGGCTTAAGGGTTGATTAGGGTTGCGCCAATCCTGAGACTTCATGCTTGTAGTCGTCGTAGTGAGCTCGGATGATTTCTCTGAATTCGGCTGTCGATCTGAGCCTCAGATGTGGTGGATGGTGTTGAGCTAGTAGAGCGGAGAGGTTGCACTGCGGGCTGTTACACAAGAGAAAAGCCGAGCAGCAGATTCATAATCAGGTTCTTCCGTCCGGTGTTGATTCTGTGTTTGGTTATAGTGACTCTCTTGTTATAGTTGGCAACCGCAGCGCCGAGAGCATCCCGGAGGGGCGCCTTCTTGGATCTTCCTCCCTGACTCTGTTCAATTTCGATTGCGGCTGCCATTTCTGCAGCCAAGACCAGCGGACTCGGTGCTTGCTTCTCTGCAGTAAGATAACCATTGCCTCAACGGAACACTGATTTCTGCGGAGTTTGAATTTATGAAACTCACATTGCGATGCTCAACATGAGTGCATGTGCGGCCAAGCAGCGAAGTGCCTGGTAGTGATACTCAGCGGGATTTGCGTGGTAGGAGAAGCTGCATCTGATGTAACGGAACGAGGTCAGTGTGAACACGAGTTGTGCGTCGTGCAGTTCTTCGTCTGTCAATTCCAGGTAGTAAACAATGCTGACAATGGCTTGCATGATCGTCAACTTCGTTTGTCCGTCCGTAACACCGACAGCAAAGTCCTCTCCGTGCTCGCTGAAAGATCGATCACCTCTGGATTTACTATTTATTGTCAGGGGTATTGAACTTGAAGTTCCTGTGCTACATCATCGCTGCAGACGAGGCACTTTGGCAGTGAGGAAACTTCACGTCCACTGACTCGCTGGGGCGGTAGCCACGCAACAGAAACTTCAAGAAGTGCGTTTTTGTTTGTACGTTTGCTGCATGAAGCCCGTTCTTCATGTTGTGATCAAACATGAACGCCGACAAGGGAAGCCAACCCTCAGTGTTCTCTACAGGGACGCAGGTGATAACTCTCTGCTCCGTGGTCGCAGGCTGCGTCATGACTAAGTTGTTGATGGCCTGTCAAGGGGTCACACGACAATGTTATCCACTGGAGGAGTGCGACACTGGTTTTGCCCGAGCCTCTTTCATACTGTCTTTTGTCATGCGGTCTGCAACTTGTTGCCCGATGTTTCTTTTCTTCAGCATAACCTCGAACTGCGCATGAATCTTTTGCATAACGGCCGGCATCTCCGGCGTGTCCGTGTCATTCGTCGCCATTCTTGCTACGTTTCGTCAGAACCGGGCTATCCGTGCTTTCAGGACTAGCCAAATGCTGAGCAATCACGAGAAGTTAAGTGCAGGGGCAGATTCAGGTCAGGGCACACGACACGAACTGCACGAATGGATGGGACACTTCTCTGTCTTATCGTGGCACAAAGTACGTCACTGCATCCTTGAAGTTCGTGTTGAACTCAAGTTTGTCGAGTTACATCCTTGAAACTCGTCTTGACCATGTTCGCCTTCGCCCTGCGATCTGGTGTGTGCAGAGAAACCAGACTCGGCCAGAACATCTTACCTCCTCCGGAATGCCACCCTGAGGTGGAAAGCTTCGTGGCGGTGCGGAGGTGCAAGCTGGACGTTCATCATTCCTGAGTTAGACTGAAAGTTCAATAGATACTTGAAGGATCATGGGGGTTACTATATAGATAGTGGACTTATACAAATTAGTGCCAAACTTAGAGCGGTTAGCCAAGTCCAATTAATGGACTTAGTAAGTGAGAGATAAGGGACTTAGGTAAGTCCAGATGGAGCAGTTAGGTAAGCTGACTAAGTCAGTTAGCCCAGTTAAGACGATGAATATAGCAATGGTATTTTGTATCTATATATACATACATATACACACATATACCGAAGAAGCTCACCGTGAAAGCATCGCACAGCATGCAATTGAGGCCCTCGGGCTAAAGCAAAGATGCACCAGCACATGAAAAGATTGAAAGCTAAAAACCTGCATCAACACCGAAAGCCGACACCAGCCTCAAGCTGAAAAAATTCTTGAAAGAAAGATCTAAAGCCGATACCATCTTACAACACATCACCGGCTCCATCATATTATGCGGGGAAGCCCTTCGAAGTTGCCCATGTTCGCAAACCATTACATAAACATCGAAATCAAGCTACATACCAGTTATGAATAATAGACACCGAAACCGACATCATATGAGCATAAACACAAGTAAACCTAAGCCAATATTATTATATCAGCCCCCCAAACCCTGCATTCCCAAGCATCTGGTGGTTGCCGACGTCAACAGCACCTGCGAGGGAGGGCTTTATGTGAACACAAACATGAAGCACAGCACGAGTTCGAATGCAGGGCCGTGGGCTCGCATGCAGGATCATGCACTTTTGCAGCTCACTCCAACAACACGATGGCATCGTCGCCCTTGCAAGACCAGATGCAAGCCGAAAAAATGCATGCCGTGTTGATGAAGAAACTTTCGTGCTTCACACGGTACATGTGATCGGCCACATGGCTCCATGGACTCATGCATGTGAGAGGCAGGCCGTCAACCTCAACATGAAAGTGAATCATGCCGACAACGTGTTCCTGTGCATGCTTGGCTCTGACGACATCTCCATGGGAGCACCGGAATCCTCCGCCATGCAATGCTGCCTGTGCTTGAAACACACCGTCGGAGTTGCCGAACACATCCCGGATCAGGCTGGCCATTGCCTTTGTGCACCGTCTCTTGCCGATGAGTCGCACATCCCCTTGAGGGAGTTCGTCCTGCATCGCAAGGAACTGAGCTGCAAGGGTCTCGCGAAGGACGGTAGCTTCGTATGATCTGGAAGTGTCCTTCATGTTGTTTGCGAACCTCTTGACCAGTTTGTGTTTCCTTTCGTGCACGAAGCACGAAAGGAGCAGCCCATGTCGAGACAAGAATTCGGGTAGGTGCATGGTCATATGGTTCTTCGGAACCCAGTACTCTGCCCCGTAGTTGGCGAGGTATAGTTCGCAATGCTCCTTAATGGCACCCCTGAGGGCAGCAGGGTCCAAGCCACCCTGAGTGGCTTTCCTCAGCATGCGAAGGATTTTGCACAAGGTGAAGAATCCGTGACAGCAACTCTTCAGGGAGTCGTCAGCATCCCTCCAGACGAAGAGGATAAGGAACAACTGCAGGACCGGCAGGAAATTAAGGAGCTCGGAGGCTTCTGCTTTCACCGGGGCAGTCTTGTCCTCTCGCTTTTTGGCGAGAACTGACTTGGCATCCGCACCAGCGAATTGCACCGGCCAATGGAAGGATTGCACGAAGTCGTGTATCTGTTGCTCGGGAAAGCCACTGTCTCGGAGGCGGCCTAGCAACACCCCAACCTCGTTACCGGCCACACCGTGGACCAAGTAAATGTGGAACCAATCGAACATGATCATCTCCGGAATGTTGTGTCCTACATTCGACATCAAGAGGCCTCCCGGCATGTAGTTGTAGCCCAAAGCTTTTTCCATTGTTTGGAAGTCCTTCTGGGAAACCGTGCCATGTTGGGAAGAGAGGTACCTCATGATTTCACCGACCGACCGGTTCGTGTGCAAGCGAAACTTCGTGAAGTCAGTGCATGTCGACGAGAGAACATCGCCATGGTCCTGTAGCCCGCTTCGGTGGGCAACGACATTCGCACATCTCATACAAAACACTGTGCCC